>NIJG01000112.1:4152828-4190681 GCA_002201625.1 Euglossa dilemma
GCCGGTGTTTTTCGCCGAGCAATTTATCCAGCGAGATCGCGCGGCCTCCGCGAAATTTCGCGACTACTCGACCGCGATAAGTGTTCGCGAGGCTGCCTAACGAAATCGAGTCGAGCTTTAATTGCCTTTTCAACGCAATCCCCGCCGCGCGGCGCCGGCCAGGAAAAAGCACGGAGGAAACGTTGCGACCGAACCCGCTCGTAATTAGCATCGCTTGTTCGATTATCGTACTCGCCGCCTGCTCGCGTGCACTTTTTAGAATTTAATTATCGTCCCTTCAATCAACGGCGGCCGGTGTTTCTTCGTCGCGCGTTTCATCGTTCGGTCTAACCGACGCTTCCTTCGACCGAACGGGCGTCGAGGCGCGCGTTCGCTGAATTTTCGTCCCAGAGGAAAGGCACGGAATCGTAAAGGTCGCCGAGTATTCGATGTCCGGAAGCGGACGGGTCGCGAGATCAGATAGAGGGAGGAGGGAATCGCGGGATAAATTTCGGGGGAAATTAAGGATGGCGCACCGGCTAATTAATCGCGATAATCCACGGCCGTCTGGCTCGCTTGCCCTCGAGAGTCGAGCGGCGAAAGGACGACGGAGAGAGAGAGAAATGAAAAGTTGCGGAAAGTTTGATATCACCCCTCGGATATAACGCACGCACTTCCTGCGCGTGGCACGCACACGGCCGCGTGAACACGAAGCCAGCCCTTTCGTCGCGAATCCAATCGACGTCGCGCACGCGATCCCACCCCGTCTCTCTGTCCGCAAGCTTCTTCTCTATTTTTTCCTGCCCTCTCTTCCCTCTGGCTTGCCTCCGCGCGCGGGTGATAAGTCACGACCGGGACCCGTGATCTCGAGCCCCGTGGCTGGACGCGAAATGGCGATAAAAAGACCCGGGGCCATTGCAGGATCGATAACGATCGCCGAGCTCTCGAAACGAACGAGATTCCGAGGTTGCCGATTAAAAGCTCGAATCTTTCCGCCACTCGTCGCCTGTCGGAAGGCACGAACCCGCGCGATCGCAAGCTCGGGACAAATAGCCAAGTTGTCCCGGGAAGAGAGCGGCGAAACGCCGGAGAGGAAAGCGGGAAAGCCCAAGGGGCGGCCTCCTCCTCCTTCCAGTCCGAGATAAAGTTCTTGGACGAAGGCGTGCCTGCCGGCTAATTCAATAACGCGTTACGTATAAACGGCTGACGAGTGGCCAAATAGAGAGGCGGGCTCGGGTGGGCAAACGAGTGTACAGGCAGGCCGGGAAATAAGATCAGAATTGACGCGGATTCAGAGAACCGGGAAAGTCGTCGCTATTTGCAATTTACTCACCTTGACGCGCAGGAGGTGCTGCAGACTTTGAGCTTGGCTGCTATTTAAGGGTGGATTGTCAGTCCCGAGACGCGCCACTGCAATCACGTTCTCTCGGGTCGCGTTGTACAGGAACAGCGTGCACACTGTCTGCAAATAAAGTGGAAGAAAAAAAAAAGAAGGGTTTACGGGATATGTCTCGACGTCATCCAACGCTATCTCGTATTATTAAGTTTCGCCCGGCCGTGTTCGCTTTATATTCTCGATCCGTCTCTCTCCCTGTCTCTCGAGATTTTTCTCGTTTCCGCGTGAATAACTCACGGGCCGAGGGAAAGCCGCCGTTCCGGCTTAAAATCCGTTTGGTCTGCCGTTCAGCCGAGTCCCTGCGAAACGGATCTTCCGGCTGTGCCGAAACGGCGCGGAATTTCGATCTCGGCGCGGAGAAAGAGAGAGAGAGAGAGAAAGAGAGAGAAGGTCCAGCGGGTTAGGCGTAGAAAAATGGCGGGCCATACGGCGAGATATTTTACCTGATTGTTAACTTCTTCTCTCATGAAGCTATCGAGGGACGACACCGCGTCCAGGACGGTGAGGTTATTGTGACGTCGCAATAAGCTCTCGTCCTTTTCGCTGTAGCCCAGGAACATGAAAACTCCGTGCGGTATAGAGTAAGCATCTGCGGAGGCGAGTGATCGAGAAAGATTATTAGAAAAGCTGGATCGATGGTTGGTTAAAGAAAGTTAAAGCTGGGAATAGGAGATATCGCACGGTCGATCGCGGAAAGATCGCGGAACGATGGAGGAAAGTAAAAGAAACGACAGAGGAGCGGAGAACGCGAGAGTTAGGTTGGAAATTAAACGGGTAGAAAAATATTCGGTTTATTCGGTCGAGTTATCACGGGGATCGAGTGGTATTCAGAGGGATGGTATATTCACCGGGCGAAGGCCGCATGCATATGAAACCACTGCTGTAGCAAAGGCAGGGCCCGCGATGCGCCTGATACGCCGGTGCTTCGTGATTGTAGTAGGCAAATTCCGTCTTGCACGGCGTCGAGTCCACGCAGATCGTGTTGCAGATCAAAACTACACCCTCGCCGCACTGGCACAGCTCCGAGCATTCCGGCTCGTCCTCGCGATACAGCTGCAAAGATCAAGCAAGCCACTTTTTCCTACGTTTTCCCTCGGAAAACACACCGCGTCGAGTATTCCTCTTCTTCGCTAGAACGCGGACGACCAAGTCGCCTTCCAATCGATTCCGCCGCGATTCGTTTTTGCTTAGCGGAGGAAAAGGGTCGTAGTCCAGGAAGATACGGCGAGGAAACGTAAAATCTTCCAATAACGTTGTCCGATAAATCCTCGTTATCTCCCTCTCTCCCTCTCTCTTTCGAATTTGCAAGCATTTCCGATGATTTCGAAACGGAGAAGGAAAAAATTGAAGGATATAGCGAACGTAAAATCCGGTTATTTTATTCGTCGTATCGTTATTTCGAAACCGATAACTGTAATGGAACACGGTAATCAGGATACGCCGTGTTCCGTTTCAAAGATGAATAGCCCCGGCTTGAAAACGCGTACACTGAATATTAATTATCGTCGACGTTAATCGGGCCACTACGAATTAAACTTTTCAGTTCCCATTCGACGCTGTTGCTAATTCGCGAACATCGATCGACGAGATAATGAACTTCCCGGTTTGAAAAAAAAAACAGCGCGCGCGCGCGCGAAAGAGAGAGAGAAAAAAAGGAATTCTTCACCTTCCGCGGGCAATTTTCCTACGGTCGCGCATTCAGCGATCATCGTTACAGCCGTGTCGCACGAAACGGCATTACGAGCCTGTTTATTATTTTCACCCGTGCTCCTGCATTTTTGCGGCAATTAAACGCGCCAGCCCGACCCGCGTTTCGCGCTAAACGATTCGTCCGAATCGAACTTTGAATTCCCGTTTACGCTGTATCCTCGCGTGCATGCGATTAAAGTCACCGATGCCGCACAATAGGTACTCGTAACCGCGTTTGCTTTCCGCGAAACGAAGCAACGGCACGGAAAGCCGGGTACGAACGTACTCGAACCATTCGTCGAGAAGCTACCCGGCGACCTACCTCGATCCGCTGCCAACCGCTCGCTAATTAATAGCCCCGTGTCATTTTTATCGATTCGCAAAAAGGCACCGCGACCTTTTATCCCTCTTCGCCCCACCTCCTCCTCCACCTCCACCTCCACCTCCTCCTCCTCTTCCTGGACCTACGCGATTCGTTTGCCAATCGTTTGCCGATCGTACGCGAATCGTTGGCGAGTCGTTGGATAGGCGGTCCGCGCCCGGTCGCCCGCGAAAATACTTTGCAGATTGTCCAACTCACCCTCTTGCCTTCGCCCTCCCTTATGTATTGGTGACTTTGCCTCGACCTTTGAACCACACAGAAGCCTATAAAGAGACGAATGTTCAGACTCGCGTGCTACGCGTTTCCCGGCAAACTGTTTTCCTGTCTCCTTTTTCCAGTCCCGCCCGCGCCCCGGCCACCCCGGCCACCCCCGACCGCCCCAGAGCCAGCCGTCGCCACACCCATTCCGCGTTTCGAATCTTTCTTTTAGCCCGTTTCAACCCTACGGTACACGCTCCGCTTTGTAACGTTCGACGGGCTCGCGCCCAGCGAAACCAACATTCCTCGTGTGTCCCGAACAGAATCTTTCTCGTCCGGTTCGAACGATCAAAGGAACCCCGCATTTCCCATTCGAGAAATACCGCGCTCGCGCACACCTCTCCCACACCCCCTACAACCCCCCTTGTCTTCCTCTTTCCCCGAGATTTCGATACTTCCCGCCGATTTGGTAATCCCCGCCGATGCGATCGTTGTCCACTAGATTCTCTTCCAATTGGCTTGCACTAACCGACGCGCATCGCTGCGTCGCGGCGCGCCTCTCGTCGCCGACTAAATTACGTTTGCACGGTCCTTTGCGCAGATAACCGACGTAATAGTTTACGTTCACGGGCGGGAGACTGGATTATTCGTTATCGCGTTGCTGGAAAAGGAAAGGAGACTCACGCGGCGGCATGGTGGTGGTGGTAGTGGTGCTAGGCGTGGTGCTTATGGTGGTGCTGCTGGTGGTCGTGATTTCCCAAGTTTCCGTCGGTTCCGTGGTTGTCCACCTCGTCACTTCCGGTATTTGATTATCCTCCACTTGTTCCACCACGGTCACCGTGGTCGTGCTGACCGGCGTCTTGGTGGTCGTCGAGACGGTCGTCGTCGTCGTGGTCCTCAGGTAATGGTGGTGTTTCCTCCTGATGTGATAATCTTTCTGAGACTCCACTGAAACCATAGGCGAAACCTCGTCTTAATCTCTGATCCTCGATCTTCCCGAGGATCTCGAGGAATCGAGGATCGTCCCTCGACGCTTGCGACGCCGAATCGACTCGCAGTTCCTCTCGGCCTCGGAATCGGCGAAATGACGGATCGACCGATCGATCGGGGCTCGTAGGTTCGAACTAACGGGTGGGTAAATAAATTCACGGTACAGCCGCTGGTCCAGGTTAATTTGCATCTAGCACGTTTATCGGCCAGGCGAAAGGAGGGCATGAAACCCCGCTGTTCGACCTACATTCCCTATCGGGAATCGAGGAGAGACGATCGAGCCCCGCCGGTCGATGCATTTAACGCCGGCACACACGTACACCGGCGATGCACTTCCCGGCCGAGCAGCAAGTGCAATTTCTTCATATCTAAATGACTTATCTGTCGGCTGAATGCCGGCTACCGCCGAGTTTTCCGACGCGATTCGCGGTAACAGATGTCGGGGATCGATGAAAGCCTCGTTTCGCCTCGTGCCTTCTTCCCGTCCACCTAAGAATCGCGGTCGTAACGAACGTAACGTCTCTATGTCCCGAAATGGATGCTGGATCGAACGGGAGAGTTTAGGTAACCGTACGAAAGGACGTCGATTTCCAGGAATAATTCGCGATATTCGCGGAACAGCGGTTTCACGAGGGCGTCGAGAGAGAAACACGCGACCATTTATCGCGTTTTCCAATAAACCGGCGAATTACATGTTTAATCGGGAGCAGGGCGGCGGGTAAAAATAAGAAAAATCGAGGGCGAAGGAATCGGCTCTGTCATCGCGGAGATATTAATCGCGCAGACATTAATCACCGTGCACGGACTGGCGTATCGCATTGTCCGGAATGTTTCGCCGTTCTTTCGGGCCAAATGTTTAATCCCGTCGGATGATTTCGCTAACACGCGAAAGACACGGTCTCTCTGGCCGCAGGTTTTATCGGGCCACGGACCATCGACCGGCGATTAAACCACTCCGCGATTTATTCAACCGCGAATTATGTTTGCGACAAAAATACCACTCGGACCCGCCCTGCGCCGCCGTCGGGTCGCCTATAGATTTCCAGCCATCGAGGGTCAGCCCCGTCCAATGCCGCTGCGCCATATCTATTCGGTATATCTATTTGTCGTTCGTTCTTTCCAACGTAAACACGGAAGCGTCGTTACCGTCTCTGATATTTCCATAGATAAATTTATCCAACCTCGCGGCCGCGAGATGTCGCGAAAAGCAAACCGTTCGGTTTCTCATCCCCTGCGAGTCAATCTCTCGCTAAACGCGCGTAAGCTTCGCTCGATCGTTCGATAAAATTCGATGAAATTAGAGAAAGGGGACGAAATACTCACCGACGCAAGGATTCACCCAGAGGAGCCTCTGCCAGCCCAAACAGTCGTAAAGTTGCGTGAGTTCCGTGCCCTTGCAAGCGCAGTTGGACCGCAGTTCCGTTCCAAGGATCCCGAGCATCGCCTTCCTGCACTCCGAGGTCGGCCCTGCGCACTTCTTCGTCACGCTGTCCATCGCGCAATTTTGCTCGTAGTACTCCAATTTCGCTCTACGCAGGGATCACGAGGTCAGAGGATTATACGCAAAGTCGCTCACTAGGGAAACGAAGGTGGCGCGTCGATGAAAGCAATTGCCGCGATCGAAATCGCCGGAAATCGAAGGTGTGTAACGGGATTTTCGAATTTTTTCGCCGAGTTTCCACCAGCTTTTCTAGCGGTTTCCGCTATCGCGATTCCATTAGAGACAGGAGTACACTCGAGAGGAGTTCGCGGAGCAAGTTCGATTACAGATTCGCCGGATGTTTTCCGTACGAGCACGCCGTGGATAATTATGATAATTCCCGGATTGTTATTCGAACGACGCGCGCGATACAATCAGGGCAATCTTGGTAATTTATCGTGCGATTACGAGCCGCCTTTAGGGCGGAATTTCGTTACAAGGATTGGCGCGTAATGCGAGAAACGATTAAAGGATACTGGACGCGCGCCGATGGCGAGTTGGTTTCGCGGGTGACGATAATAAAAACGAATTAAAACTCGTCTACGGGACGGAAATGTAATTCGACCGATCGTTTCATCGATACTCGGAATATTTTCGTCCGCGTAAATCCATTGAGAGGCGGCTCGCGATTCCTTTTCAATTCGAAATTTTCAATCGTATTAATCAACGACCGGCTTTTAATTAGATTCCGTTAATCGAGTGGCGATAAATAGATTCAATCTTTCCGGCCTTTGCCCGCGCGCGCGCCCGTTGGATATTCCCGTTGGATTCACGTTCGAGTCTCGTTGGATTTCCCTTGGATTCCCGTGGATCCCGCGGACCTCCGAGCGTTTTCGTAATTTCACTGCGGGCACGTCTTTTTCTTAGTAATGAAGTGTTTCATTACGCGGCAGGACTGGATCAAGCCACGTCTCGTTGACTCGCAATTTAACTTTCAAATTGAAACCAGCACTCCTACTACTCCCGGGCTGTCCGAGGCGAGAAAAAAGGATTCCGGGCGTTTAATCAAAAGGTCCGGTTTATCCCGGCTCCGCGATACCATCTAGTCGTCGCCGGTGCTCGCGATAAACGCCAGACCAAATCACCCCGCCATTGTTGTCCGCGCGGACGATTAATTTTTCCGATCTTAATACAGACCGGATTAATCTCGCCTACGGTCTCCTTTTCCTCTTTGATTCGCGACGTTGCGTCATTTTCACCCGTATTAAGCAACGTTAATCTTTTCCGGAAAGCGTGGTCGAGCTGCCGGCCGTGTTAAATCGCGAGATCTCTCGCGGTTCGACGATTCGTACGTACTTGCAAGCCTCGTGCTCCTTGCAGGCCACGGCCAAGCTGTGACAGGTGGGCTTCTCGGCGCCTTCCACGCGTTGAGCGCACGCCGGGTGCATCTTCTCCTGCGCCACTATGCACTCGTCCTTCTTGTCCTCGGTTTTCCTGCGAAATCGTCCATTCGCTCTCGTCAAGACAAGACGCATCGGGTAATTGGAGGGTTATTTGGATATCAGAGGGAGGGATTCGATTGGTCGAGGCGACGAGAGCGCGGAAACAAAGGGAAGACCAAGCGATTTACCGCATCGCGGAACACGGTGGCCCAGAGTCTAGCAGAGACCTCCGTCTACCTTTCCGAGGGCTCGAGTTTTAAGGGTGGAATTCCCAGGGAGCGCGAGGCGAGTATTGCTCAACGAGCATTAAACGAGACCGCCGCGTATTTTATTCGACTCCGGCGACTTTTCTCCCCGTCGCGACGCCTCGCTCGCTTCTTTCTTTCCTCTCCCCCGCGCCGATCCACCGCTGCACCGAGTCCTCCTCGCGCTTTTGTCAACATCCATCGCAAATACAGCGAGACTTTGGCCCGAATCGTGTGCGCCGATTCCGACGACGAATTTAATTAATTAAAGATCGATTCGGCCACGGAACGGCAGGATCCCCGTTCGACGATACTCTGAATTTTACACGGACATCTCGCGAGTAATTATCTCGAACGCTGTTAAATTAATCGCGGCAGCTGGAACAGCCGGGAGCCGAACCGGCCCGGAGAATACGATTTCCAATTGGCGAGAGGCACGCCGCGTTCCCCCCTGCGTTCCCCGCGCAGCGGCGGCCATTTAATATTAATAAATTCCACGGCGATACCGATATCTCGTTTCGGGCCAACGGGACAAAGGAACGGTCCCCGGGACAATGAAATCCGGCATACGGGGAAAAAGGCGAAGGGAAAAAAGGGAGGCAGGCGGAAGAAGGTGAAAGACGGATAGAAAGTTTCTGCATTGTTTCGCGGGCAAAAGCCACTTAAAAGTTAAAGGAGCTTCGTTCGAAAAGAAGCCTCGACCGGTTGGCGGCCGCGCGAAGGGATTAGAGATGCAGAACTCGGAGTATTTCCGGCGCAACGACGGTTCTTTGTGCCCCGGTACGCTCTCCCCTGATCCACCTTTGTCTTTCCCTATCACTTTTGCCGCGAGTTTACTCAGGATTACGGCAAACGTACAAAGACGAGCGGCTTTAATTGAGTCGTATCCGACGAACTCGTGTTTCCAGGGACCTCCTCCTCGTCTCTCGCTCTTCGAATAATCGTCTCTGCTTTCGCGTGCTCGTTTCGCCGCGGAAAAACTAGCCTTTGTTTCCAGATAACCACGCGTCACAGAGACCCCCGCTGCGCGTCCGCCTAGACTCGACGAGACAATCGCAACCCCTCTCTCCATCGCGAAATAATATCTTCTCGGCCTCGATCCCTGCTCGATCGGCCGCGAGATTAATTAATTCTCAATTGTACCCGCACTGGACTCGATACTCGCCGCGAAAACGCGCTCTTCCCGCTTCTCCTTCTCGCGCGACGACGTACAACTTCGGTTATAACGCGGTCAGACCCGCTGGAAATCCAAGTTCTCCGCTCTCGGTTCGCTCGAGAACGCTTTTGTTCCGACGCATAAATAACTCGGTCCGCTCGGAAATTTATAAAATCCCGTGTGCCCCGACAAGTGGCCGATTTTTCCCTGTATTTTTTTTTTTTTTTTCCTCTCTTTTCTCCGGATTTTTGTCCGTTTTTCACCGTCGACGAACATCGATTCGCGAGTGCGCCGGAATATTCCCTCCGCCGAAGCCGCTGCGAGCGGGAAACGATTTTCACACGGGCTGCGTGTCGCGGATTTATGGAATTTTTTATCTCGTTATTTCGATAACAGTCGCGCGATCGGACAAGGAGCGACCTCGCTCTGCCCGTTCGAATTCTCCGCCCGCGAGCTCTCGCGGGAACCGCTGATCTCGGATCTCCTCCTTAGAATTCCGATCGGAGGCTGCAACACGCCTGCTTGCTACTCACTTGCACACGCAGAACGCGATCTCCACGGAGTGCTTGTGGTTGGCGAATTTGTAGAAATGCTGCAGCGCCTCCATGCACTCGTTCTTCGCGCAGCTCGCCGAGTCGCAGTGGTCCAGCACCGGCTCCAGCAACGCCTTGCACTCCGCATTGTTTCTGCAACGTGAATCCACCGAATAGATCGAGTATTTGTCCCGCATCCTAAACACCTGACGTCTCGATTAATCCCGTCTAATTATAGCCATAAACTATCGCGGTGGCTGCTACCGCCTGGAGCTTGGAAAAGCACGAAGATCGGAGAGATCTCTCGGGAGACTGGATTTCAGAAGGGAACACGTATTTTTACTCACTTGCAAGCGTTGTACGCGTGATGACAGGTGCTGGAGAGCACCACCTTCACAGGCTGCTGGATCTTGTCCAGGTCTGACGTGGCGGACGGCAGCACCACGGACGTCTCTGCGGAAAAGCAGATCGGCAAACGTGAAAGGAGAGATTGACGGTTGCTCGAACACACGCGAGTTAAAGATCCTGGGAATACGGAGAAATGGCAGGTTGGCTAACTGCTGGTCCCAGGGCTTTATGCACGCGACGTGACGCTTCTTAACGGAGAATAGCGCGTAGCGGGAGTTTAGACTTGCTCGTAGCAAGCGGAACGCGTGTTTAGCTAGTTTAGAGAGAGCGAGGGCGCCTAGCTTTGCTAGCAAACTTCGTATGTTGCATTAAATTTAACTGAATCTGCTTAGGGTGACTTAGAGCGGCGGAGCTTATGATTTAACTCTCGCCGTGCTTCCTTTCGCGAGGAAAGAAATTTCTGGACGAAGAGAGAGAGAGAGAGAGAGAGAGAAAGAGAGGAAAAACGTTTTCGAGAAGTCGAGCTCGTGAACGAAGAGCGAAGGTGAATGATAAATCATTAGGTGTCCGGTTTGCCTGACCGGGCGAAAGCAACGGCTCTTAACGGCGAATCTTGAATATTTATCGGCCGATATTTATCCCGGGTACGCTCGCCGGGTACTTAAAAATAATCGTCGAGAATAATTGTTTATTTATGCAAATGGCGCTCTGTTGTTCCGCGGGGCGAAGCTGGAATTTGCGAGGAGCGACCTCGAGTAGCGGCCTGTTAAACGAGCGAAATTAGGGAGACGACGGAAAGTCGCTGTAAAATAGGAAGCTTCGTTCCCGAGTTCGCGCTGTTCTTCATTCTACCGATTTAAATTCGAAAATGAAGAGACGAAGGGACGAAGAGAAGCGAAGGGTAAGAGGGTAGAAATCGCCGTTAATACGTCCGCAACTGGAGTAATTTTTCATGCATCCCAATTTGCCGGTCTAATCGGCAATAAATATCGGAGGTTCGACCGTTATCCGGGGCCATCGAGGAGAAACCACTCGGGACCAAGGTGGAGGAGTGGAAAGGAGGATGAAAAGAGGATGAAAGGAGAATGAAAGGAGGATGAAAGGTGGTAGGTCGAGGGTGGCCGAGAAAGGATCCACCCGATGACGAATGTTTGGCATCGTTAACCAGCCACCCTCGTTCGATTGATGGACTCGGTAGACAGGGTTAACGACCCCGGGAACCCTTCTGAATATCGCTGGAACAGAGTAGCCTCGCTCTTCCAACCGCGGGGAAAAACCGGTGGAAACGGGTCGTAAGAAGGGTGCAGCCTACTCGGATGACTGGCCATAAGTCAGCCGTTCCGAACAGCGTGCCTTCGACGCACTTTATTAAGACAAACGATCCACCGACATCTTTCCGTTCCTTCCTTCCTCCACCGCTTTAATCGACGCCCTCCAAATCTTCCTTCTCTCACCCACCATCCTCCTCTTCCCAATGACCAGGAAATTCCACCCCGCTGCTTTACAACGCGGCCCCTTCCGAAAGGTTTTCACCGTTCGATTGCTTCTCCCTCCGATTATTTATCTACTTGCTTCCCTGCCTTCGTTCCTTCATTTCCGATTTAACGGTCGCGCGAGAAACTACCGCTTCGATTACCACTGTCCGACAAGTTTTAACTTTTTCCCTCATCCGTAATATCCA
Source organism: Euglossa dilemma (assembly GCA_002201625.1). Taxonomy (NCBI): domain Eukaryota; kingdom Metazoa; phylum Arthropoda; class Insecta; order Hymenoptera; family Apidae; genus Euglossa; species Euglossa dilemma. The sequence goes on from NIJG01000112.1 coordinate 4,164,288, forward strand.
ATTGGCCATTCTCATAGAGCTCGCTTTGTAAAACGAAGTATTATTAATAAGATTGATTTTCTAACATAAAGTAGTTCGAAAATAAACTCTCGCTCAATTTTTAAGACACGAATGAATCTTCTAACGCTTCTAATTTTCACGTGATAATTCGGATTAGCCAAAAATATAGGGGAAACGAATGTATTTGGACATACGTATACGAATCGTAGAAATTATTCGCAAACAATTTATAACAAAAGTAAAAAGAATTAACAAATTATCGACTATATTTGGAACTTGTGACGTATTTATATCAAACTGTACATATAATTTTCAAGAAGTTTATAAATTATTACACTCATTGCTAACAACAAATTGTCCGTAACGTAAATTTATAACAAAAGTTAAAAAATTAATAAATTATTGGCTACTACATCGAAAAAGTAATAATTGAATCGGTAAAATTCGGAAATTTTCGTCAATGTTCGACCGATGTATATAAAGAGCGTCGCGCTGGGTCGCGAATCATTTACCTGTTTCACTTGGGAAGTGAAACATCGCACTTTTTTCGGACGGGATATGTTTTTTCGGACATTTTTATCGCTTAGGGCCTCGCTAGGGGCCCTAGGGATGATTTTGCAAGCCAGTAGAGCTTGTACCGCTAGGGTACAAGTGTGGGTCTCGATGCGTAGTCACCTCCACGTGGTGAGACTTGGTAATTGGTATCGTTTTCCAAACAACTTACTCATGGAAAACGATACCAAGCTGAGAGCTACGCGCCAAAGTTGGAATATTAGTTATAAGATAGCTGAAAGTTAGTTATAAGTTAGTAATAAGTAAGCGATATTTTTGAAATTAACGTCTGTGGCAGCAATATGTAAATTATGGCCAATAAAGGTAAGTAAATAAGGTAAGTATATAAGGTAAGTACATAAGGTAAGTATCGGGTCGGCGAGCAACCTCCTATCGTGTTATATATTCCTAATACAAAGTAGCCAAATTGGTTGAAAATACATCGTATAGGTAACAAAAGTGTTGTCCAGATCAATTCTTGGAAATGACGTCATTTCTTGGAACTGGCGACCTTCTGTTATGTAATGTTCTCCTGATACAAATCGACCGAAATTTTCTCGCCGGGTCCGTAAAAGTATTGTCCAAAGGAATTCCTGGAAATGACGTCATTTCTTGGAACTGGCAACCTCCTGTCACGTTATGTTCTCCTGATACAAAGTCGCGAAATTGGCCGAAAATTTCAAGGCAAGTCCGCAAAATTTTTGTCCCGAGAATTCCTGGAAATGACGTCATTTCTTGGAACTGACGACCTCCTGTCACGCTATGTTATCCTGATAGAAAGTCACGAAATCGGCCTAAAATTTCAAGGCAAGTCCGCAAAAGTTTTGTCCCGAAAATTCCTGGAATTGACGTCATTTCTCGGAACTGGCGACCTCCTGTCACGCTATGTTATCCTGATACAAAGTCACGAAATCGGCCTAAAATTTCAAGGCAAGTCCGCAAAAGTTTTGTCCCGAGAATTCCTGGAAATGACGTCATTTCTTGGAACTGCCGACCTCCAGTCATGTTATGTTATCCTGATAGAAAGTCGGCCGAAAATTTCACACACAGACCGCAAAAATATTGTCCGAAGTAATTCCTGGAAATGACGTCATTTCTCGGAACTAGCAACCTCCTGTCACGTTATGTTCTCCTGATACAAAGTCGCAAAATCGGCCGAAAATTTCAAGGCGAGTCCGCAAAAGTTTTGTCCCGAGAACTCCTGGAAGTGACGTCATTTCTTGGAATCGTTCGGCGGGCGACCTCCTGTCATGTTCTATGATCCTGATACAAAGTCGCAAAATCGGCTAGAAATTGCTTGCCGAGAAATTTTTGGTCCATTTTGCCGATTTGGTATCAGGAATACATAACATGCAAAGAGGTATACCACGGACAATTATTTTGCCGCCGTCGGAGACAAAAATGTCCAGCTCCTTGGTTAATAGTCTTACCGTCACTTCGGTCAAAACTTTTCCGGCTTCCTGGTCAATACATTTCCCGTTACTGCAGACAAAATTTTCTCGACTTCGTGGACAATAATTCTTCAGCCAGCTGTCAAAATTTTGTCCGATTTTGCGACTTTGTATTAGGAATACATAACATGTAAGGAGGTGGCTCGTCGACTGAATTTCTCCGAAATGTCTAGATCAGCGACCTCCTTTCCTCTCATGTTCTCCTGATACAAAATTGCAAAATTCATCGAATATTATACAGCGAGACCGCGAAAGTTTTGTCGACAGACCTCCTTTCGTCTTATGTTCGCCTAATACAATACCGCAATATTTGTCGAAGAATACTTACCAAGGCTGCGAAAGTTTTGTCGATAGACCTCCTTTCGTCTTATGCTCGCCTAATGCAAAATCACAAAATTAGCCGAATGTTTTACAGCGAAACGGCGAAAGTTCGTCGATAGACCTTCTTTCGTCTTATGTTCGCCTAACACGAAATAATGTAAATCTATTGTCACCAATCGCAGTTTACAGCTCTTTTATCGAGGTGGAGGAATGTATCGTGATTTTTTCGAAATTCCCTAACAAAATCGTATTTTTGTTTTTCGTATACCGTTACATGTTACCTCGTTGCACTTGCTATCGGGTTTACGCGTACCTACGGCACTGTCGAGACTAGAGAAGCGAACAATGGCTGCGTGGCGGTAAAATCCCGTACACGCGTTACCAACGGATATTTCCCCGATTTAATCGAAATGAAAACCGTTTCGACAATTTTGCTCTATGGATTCTTCCTCGAACACGCCTACGAAACACAATACCTCGTAGAAAATTCGCATCGGATAAAGGACCTTTATAAAAACGCAGGAACAATGCGTAAAAATTACTCCCTCCGGCTTATTTTCAAACTTCGAGGACTAATTACAATCATTTCCAAACGCAAGTAATTACAATTATTGGCATTCTTAAACTCGGCAAACTCTCTCCTAACTTATAAGACAAGAACGAACTCTCTACCGTTCTTCCTTTTCACGCGATGCTTCGTTTTTCCAAACAATTCACGATCCTCGAGAACCGAGAGCTCGCAGCTTCGATCATGGACTCGCATCGAGGAGAGTAAACCCGGAAATGATCACCCGATGCGTTTCGCGGATTAAAACTCGCGTTGAACAGTGCAATCGGTGGTGGAATTAATTCGCGTAAGCGATACTGCCTTATAGTTCTCGGGGCTTCTTGCCGCAATTACGCGCAAACTCGAGTAACATTCTGCCGGCTTCCGATAGCTCGCAGCTCGGTTATATCGGCTGGAAGACGGATTCTGCAGGGTTATTCTTTTATTTCCGGTGAAATAAATCTTGCCGCGGTCGTGACAGATGTGGAACGATATTTTGACACGAACGTCTTCGGGCGAGCTTGCAATCGGACAGAACGGACGGAATTAAACAGCCCCGGAATAAACCGTGGTTTAAATAAAATATGGGTGAGAATATCGTTCGGATCCAATAGGCGCGAGATCGGGAAAGAATCGCGCGATGGCGAGGAGAGAGTCTCCGAAGGAAATCGAAAGTGCAGCTCGTCGTTACGACGAGGCAAAAACCGTCGGAATTTGGAACGGCCGAGCGGCAATTTCGCGAAAAGTAATTGACCCGTGAAACTTCCCTTCCCGTCGATATTCCCGTGTCATCGCAGGTGTAAGCAGACACAATAGAGGGAAGAGATCGAGTAGCCTAGGTTAAAAACGGAATCGTCGAATCACCCTCGCGGGTAGACAGCTCGATGATATTCCACTTTCTCGCTGAATCGCGGAAACTCGTTTCGTCGTGGAAGAACTTTGCTTAGCCTGAACGCGAAGAATCGGCGGAAGACTCGATTCCAAGACGAATTCTCGAGGCTGAAAAGGAGCGTGGAACGGAGCGAAGGCGATCGCTGAGACGTGACGGATAATAGCGTCGGATTTGCTATTCGTTACGCGCGTGTCATCGCGTAAAGAGGAACGATCGGTCTCGGACCGCGCAAAGAAAGGTGGACGGAAAGGAAAACCGGCGGGGTAATATCGCGATAATTTACGAGGCCGAATAAAAGTTTGTCGAATATATCAGCGGCAATAAGAGTACTGGCCGCATTGAAAATTCCGCTCTCGAGGTAAGGTCGCCGTATAAATTCATTCGGTATGCCTGGCGCTGAGGACGCTGCGGAGACGCGGTGGGTTCGGTCTATCGATATTCCCGCAGTTTCGGCCGGTTCGTATTACGAGGGAGGCAGAGGTGCCGCCGGTGTGTCCTTGAATCGATGACAACCACCGGTCCTCTCTAAATAAAGTCGTTTCCCTTTGGTTGTCCGAGGTTACGAGGCCCGAAGGGGTCTATCGACGCTCGTTCCGCGAGAAAAGAACGGCCGCTTCGCGCCTCGCGTCACGCGAACCGTCATCTTACGCAAACTGCGCGTGAAACTCGCGAAGATCCTGTTGGAGGGACCGTCGCGGAAGAAGACCGCGGGGTCCCGCGAGCGTCTCGGGCCAGTCCAATTAACGTCCGATCCACACTCTCCGCATAATTCCGACTTAATTGCTCGGTAGCCGTTATCCGGGCTTCACGCAGCATGGTCCAATTAAAAGGATCGTTACCGCGCGAGAAGAAAAACCGTGGCGCTGGGCGATCTCGGGGAAGATCGGAGGCGCGGTAGGTATCCCTAGGAAGAGAGAGAGAGGAGAGAGAGAGAGAGAGAGAGAGAGANACGGCCGCTTCGCGCCTCGCGTCACGCGAACCGTCATCTTACGCAAACTGCGCGTGAAACTCGCGAAGATCCTGTTGGAGGGACCGTCGCGGAAGAAGACCGCGGGGTCCCGCGAGCGTCTCGGGCCAGTCCAATTAACGTCCGATCCACACTCTCCGCATAATTCCGACTTAATTGCTCGGTAGCCGTTAGCCCGCCCTCCCGTCAGGATATATCCCTGCCGAAGCAGTCGGCGAACCTTTCCGGCGGTGACGCAGCTGCACACGGGCCTGGAAACTCGACGAGGCTCGTTAGAACTCGCGAGCCAGGCAAATCGGTCGCCATCACCGATAAAAACGAGCACGTCCGTTCGGGGACCGTTCCCCGTCGATTCGAGCCACCCCCCGGCTGAAATATACAGGCGAGGGAAAGAGTCTTGGAGAGAGTTGGAAAGCCGGGCTATCCAGACGAGGAAACCACTCGACCCTGGACCATCGTCCAAGCCCGACGCGGCTTTCCTCCGTGGTTAGAATTTTCGGAACGCCTCTCGTTCGAGTGGGGTAGGTCCGTTTGTTCCGTTCCGTTCCGTAGCTACGCCGGAATATTGCGGGTAAATAGGCGGCGCGGGGGCGGTGGGTTCTTTTTTCCTGGCAGAAGAGGGTAGTTACGCGGGGATTTCAGAGAGAACTTGTTTAACGGCAATAAGCAGCTAGGCCGAGAAGAAGCGAGAACCGCTCGCTCGATCGGGCAAACCGCGTGCCATTTTTCTGGCTCGCGTTGCTCGAAAGCCTCGCTTGCCTAGAGAATTCGGGCTCGTCGGGAGAGAGAGAGAGAGAGAGAGAGAGAAAGAGGGAGAGAAGAATTCGCGGGATCGAGGAGGCAGCGGCGCGTGAAATCCCTCGCGACGAAATTGCTCCGATCGAAGCTTCCGTATCGGTGGGCCCGTGTATCTTGCGGCGAGTTTTGTCGGATTGTAACGGATATTTCGCGTCGGCCGACTAATTAGCGCGCCGCTAATAGCCGAGAAAATACGGGAGGAAAACGCGGAAAAGCCCGGAAACGGGCGGCAGCCGGCGGTTCGGCCGATTGTAATCGCGTTTCGTATGTTTGAAGTTAATTGGATAATTAAGCGATCGGCCGGCGCGATTGCTCGACGACGAGGACTTTGCGGGGATATAGGGTACACGGGCGAAACAAATTTTCCAAGTAAGCAAAACTATCGACCGGGAATTTATGACGTACGGGCCAGAAGCTTTGTAAATTTGCGATCGATCGAGCTAATCGATACGGCCACGCCGGCCAAACACACGCCGCCGCCACCCTCGCGCAGTCCGATGAAAAACAAACCCGCTTGTTTCTCTCTTCCCCCTCTCCCTCTAACCCTCCCCTATTTTCTCTCTTTTTACGCGGCTGAAAAATTATTTGACAGCAATTCCGACAGCCACCGCTTTTGCGGTCGAGCCTCGTTGTGTACGCGTGACGCGATTAAACGGCCTGCATACGCGTACGCGACAGACCCGCAACCGGAGTACGAAATTCGGAATAAAAGTCGACATCCAATTCTCCGTCGCGATTAGGTTCCGCCTTCGCGACGTTCCCTGGGATCCGCTGGCAGACGAGTCGGCCAGGCGTACGAATTAGAGAACGCGTTACGACCGACTGTTATGCAAATGAAGCAAATGGTAGGATGAATGTCCTGCGAGGGATCGATTGTTTAGCCGGAGAAACGAAATTAGAGACGGAGACTGAGAGGATATCTCGGTGAATGTCGCGTCGCGACGATTTTTCCGAAAGACGTCGGGCTGCGACGCGACTGGACGCGCGTCCGGTCTGACCGAACGCGAGGCCAGCAATGGCTTCCGGGGACGAGTGTTATTAAAAGCGGTGGAGCTACGGATTATTATCGTTATTATCGCGTATACACAGGGGCGTAACGATCGTCGAAACGGGACTGCTCTCAACCCACTTTCCCGTTAATTAAACGAAACACCGCGCGGGGTGGAAGACGCGCGTCTACAGGCGAGCGAACATCCACTCTCCTCCGAACCGCTCCGAACCGCTCCGAAACGAATAATCATCTCGACGCGTACACGATCTAGCGGAGTGGCGCGTTTTCCGAATTTTCCGGCGACGAATGCCGAGCGAGGACGCGACGTAAAGAAGACGTACGCGCGCTAATTGCGCGGTGAGACTCGGAGCGGAAACGGAAGAGGAAGCTCGCGTGGGAGGATCGGGGAAACACGCCTCTCGTTTTCCCACGGTTGCCCGCTGGTTGACGAACACCGGTTTAGTTTCGCGGTTGCCGACTAATACGAGCTTATATGTTCGACCATTACGGTCTACCTCGGTCTACCTTGACCTAGCTGGAAGATTCTCCGGAACAACTTGCGGGTCCACCAGGCGCCAGCAAGTTCGATCGAGTAAACCGATTAAGGGCTTCCGAGAGTACGGCGTGCTTGACCGCCCAGAGTCTCGATATTTTCCCAATTACCGGAGTATCGCGCGTCTTCCACGTTCGTCTGGACGCTCGAGGTTCGCGCGTTGCTCGACTCGCGATTGCGAGGAAGAGGGAAGAGTCGCAGAGAGGAGAGAAGGAGTCGAAGGAGGAAGAAGATTGGAGCGGCGCGCGCGCGAGCACGCGTGCGGAGTCGCGGCGTTTTCGCGGGAAAGGGAAAAATGTAGGACAGACGGCGCGTTCGCGGTCGGATTTTACTTTATATATATCCGAAATCGATAGGGGCGCACTTTTGACGAGCACACTCGAACGTGCTCGCAGGTGCGCCGAGGAGGGCGCATGCCCGGACCTAGATGCGCGTACCGGTGTGAGTTATAATTACGGTGACCCGTTTGTTTAACTCCGCCGATAACGAGCAACGATTTTGCGCCTACCTCGTCCTCGCTCACCCTCTCTCTCTCTCTCTCTCTCTCTCCCTCTCTCTCTCTATCCGGCAAGGGTCGAGCCGCGGAAAGAAGTATACGGAATCGCTTTCATCCTGTCTGATTTATCGACCGGCAAGTCCCGAAGCTTGCTCTCCCGTGCCGCGTCGAGTAATTAGCGCGAACGTGCGAATCTGTCCCAGCCAATCGAGATAATAGTCTCCGCTGCGTTCTCCGAACGCCTGTTTCTCGACTCGAGAAACTAACTCGGTTATGTCGGCCAACGTTCCGCGGAGATTCGCGGCAAGGAGCGTCCGCTCGGCGGAAAGCAGTTATCCGTCGAACCGAAGAATATCCGATAAACTTCCATCGAGATAATGGAGCAAACCCACGAAACTTTCTTTCCCATTCCGCGGCCAATCTCGGCGGATAAGTCTGCTTTATATCAAATTTCCAGCCTGCTGGATCGACCGCTTAACTTTCGCGACGAACGTTTCGACCATCGGCTGGATCGATCGCGAGTACCCGACGCGGTATCGATTCCTTCGCGTGGCTTTCTCTCCTCGCGAGAGAAGAGAGAGAGAGAGAGAGAGATAGGGAGAGTATCTATCGATTCGATTTTTCGAGTAGAGTCTCGACGACTGCTCTCGCAAGATCCTCGCTCGAACGACGAAACGAGTTTCCGGTCCCGACAGGCCGCTCCACCGAAATTGAATATATGAATGCGAAATTCCAGCGGAGCACGGGGCCCTCGAGGATTCGACTTTCGAACCGGCAGAAAATAGCGACTCGTTAGGCGCCGCGTGGCGTCGCCGCGCGGAGATACACGGCCGAATAAGCGACCGAACGAATTTTAATTAGAACGCGTGTTTCTCCCTGGCCGGGGTAAAAGCCGGCTTGATTACGTCTCTCGCGCGGACTTCCGGTCCCGCGTGCGTCGCCCAAGAACGCGACGCGTAGACCGAGGCGTCGAGAAGCCGACCGTCCGGACGGATCCAAACCATCCCGTGCTTTTCATCCTCGATTTTCGCCCCGAAAAATCCGTCATCGACGTTTCTTTCGAACGGCTGGCCGAACACCGGGACACGATCGGCTGGCGTTGCTCGTCCGAGCGTACGAGAGGCCGTTTCGCTCGAATCAATCACCCGACGGAACATCGATACGCGGGTAATCGCTGGATTAAAGGATAACCAAGGATAATTACTCGCCGTTCGATCCGGATGCAATCAATTCTCGATGCGTTATAGTTCGCGCTGCCGAGCCCGCTCCTCCGGCTTTCTGTCCCCGCCATCCTTCGCATCCGTCTTCCTTCCCGCTGATTTTTTCCCACCCACCGATACGGCCCTGTCCACCATCCCTCCAGCCCTTTGCGGTGTCCCGATCGTGTCCCGCTTTCCGTCTCGATGGGTTCGCGATCGAAAACCTGCCCCGATCCGCTCTTCAAAGTTTCGCTTTGACTCTCCCTCTCTTTCTCTCCCTCTCTGTCCAAATTTTCCCGATCAAAAAGGTACCCACTACGTTTCGAGTATTAAAACCGAAACGAATAGCGGGACCAGAGAGGGCGAACGGAAAAATCGACGTTTCCTTTCAGTGGCCGCGGCTTCTTTACCCTCTCATTAAGCACGCGCCAACGTTTCGGGGAAAATTGCACGGCGGTGCATTTTTCGCGTGCCCGGCAAGATTTACAGCCGCTAAAACGGCGCATATTTGCCCGTGGAATTATGCTGACCATAGTTTTGCTCTTGTTAACGCGCCGCGACTCGTCCATCCATCAAGCCGCGCGAGTTACGACGGTCTCCGGGAAAATATGTATCCGCTCCGCGGCGGCGGCGGCTGTAACCGTCTTCTCGACTCGCGAGAGAGCTCCCTCTCTCACCCTTACGTCGGTAATTTCAACGTCGGGACGAGCCCCCTCCTCGACTACCGCCGCCGACGCCGCCGCCGCCGCGGTGAAATTATCCGGCGAATTTCGCGGTACAAACTCGTTCGGAACGGAGTAACGAGACCCCGTAAATTTTTCTCCCTGCCAGCCGCCAAAGTTCCCCGCGGAATCGATCGGACGCGTAATATCGCGGCCGCATCTCCGCTCTAGCGGACTTATCACCGTGAAACTTTAATTTAATTTCGTCTCTGGGTCCCCTCATTTCCGTTCCGTTTCCCCCGTATCTCCTCGTATTATTTCCCGAGTCGCTGGATTCCGAACTTTAATCCCGCCCAGCCGATCCAACTTTTCGCCCGGAATCCGCGTGTCTCGTCGCGGCTCTCGCCGACGAGAGCGGAATAAATCGTCGATAAGCCTGGCATCCGCGCCAGTTCGATCGCTAACCGTCCGAGGCTTCGCTTTTCGCAACGCCTGATCCCCTTGTTTTCCGCGTTTTAATTACCAGATACTCGCTTACCTCTCTCTCTCTCTCTCTACTTCTCGTTTCTGGAGAGACGCAGGGCTACGTGTTTTCGGCCATCGAGCTTGTGGAAAGGTGCTTCGACGTCGAGGTCGATCGCTCTCGACGGATCCTTCGCGAGAAACGACCTGCATTCTATTCGAAACGAAAATACCGCAAACTTTCCCACGCGCGGAAGAATACTCGCGAATGCTTTCCTCTCTCTCGCGCGAGTTTCGAAAATCCATGATAGCTCTGGCGTATTTCGATGGTTGTCGCTAGAGAATAAGGATTACTCACGATTGCGATCGTCCGTCTGGTTCCTCTTGTGTTGCGTCTTGAAGTGATGTCCGCCGGGGACAGGGATCTGCTGCATGGCCACCAGGTCGTGATGGTCCGCGTCGATCAGGGGGTTCTCGAGCTGCGACTCGATCACCTCGTAGCTGGTCGAGTTGTCCGGATGCAGGATGACCTTCACTGTAAACGAGCAAACGTAACGGAGCATGGAGGAAATCGTCCGCGGGTGTCTGATCGTCGATTCTATCCGCGTTTCCGTCGCGTAACGGCCACCGCCGCGGAAAAGTTATTCATCGCGCGAGACCGAGCGCGCTAACAGCCAACTCTCTTCCCGTTCTGGCCGTGAATATCGACGAGGAAAGAGCGGCGCGAGGAAATGCTCCTCCGACGGCTCTTACGAATTCCTGCACGCGTCGGGACGGGTTAAACGCGAGGACGCCGACTCCGCGAGTCGACCGCGCTGCAACTTCGCTACAGCGATAGGCAAAAATCGCCCGAGGAAAGAACTTTCGCCCGATCCTCGGGATAGTTTCGCCGAAGCGGGCCGCTTCGGAGTTTCGAAAGCGCGGAAACGTTTCGGCGGACTCTCGACGGCTCTTCCTTCTTTCGCGCCGTCGAAACTGACAAACGTTTCCGGGCGAACGTTTTCTCCCTCGATTCCTCGACGGTGGTAGCCGAGGAGGAAAAAAGAGGGAGCGGAAAATGCGCCCGTGAAATCGGCGAGCTGTCGAGGCGGCGCGCGCGCGAAACGTTGTGGCAACGAGTCTCTGACTCGATGGAACTGAGAAGGATCGAAATGGCGCGCGGCTCGAAATGGTGACGGAGAGAGAAACATGTTTACTCGTGGTGAGAAGCGAATGGAGTGAGATGTTGGAGAACGTAGAGAGAGGGTCGACTCGGTATAGTTTGGTTTGTCGGTAGTAGAGGGGCTCGATCGATGGATCGATCGATGGATCGAGCGATGGTGTCCGGCGCAACTTGACACCGATGTACGAACCTTGGTCGACGAACCCTTCGAAGGTCTCGCGGAGATCGAAGAGCCGGTCGACTGGCAGCGCCCCGATCCTGAACTCGTCATCGAGGTCGTCGTCGACGCGATCGAAGATCGCCCCGTGCTCGTAGGTGGGCCGCGGTGCGAATTTCTTCGGCTGCACCAGGCCAGGCCTCTCGATTCGTTTCGTCTCGTCCACGGTAGGCGTTGGACGAGCCGGCGGCGGGTAACTCGACCACGACGACGACCACGATGATGATAACGACGGCGACGAAGAGGACGAAGACGACGTCGCGGCGAACGGTGGTGCGGGTGGTGCAGGGTGGTGCTGGTGGTGCTGGTGGTGCTGGTGATGGTGATGATGGTGCAGGTTTGCGTCATGCTCGCTTTGGGAGTGCCTTGGCTGCAGGTGCACTGTGCTGGAGGCACGATCATGCTTGGACAACGTGGAAGAAGAAGAAGAAGAAGAAGAAGAAGAAGAAGAAGAAGAAGAAGAAGAAGAAGAAGAAATAGAAGAAGAAGAAGATGAAGAAATAGAAGAAGAAGAAGAAGAAGAAGAAGAAGAAGAAGAAGAAGAAGACGAAGAAGAAGAAGAAGAAGAGCCGCGATCATGGAAGCTCTCAGATCCCTCCATTTCACGATCATCCGCATCTTTCTCGCTGTACGCAGGCCGATGCTCGTCATCGGTTCCAGCACGAGCCTCCTGCCGGTTCTCGTAATCGGCACGAGGATCGTACGTCTCGACCACGAGGACACCGGGCCTGCCGGGCAACTCCGGTGCTTCCTGATGACGACCGTGCTGATGACGATGGCCGTGCTGACGCCCCTGCCCCGGCTCCTGGACGTCGTACGTGCTCTCGTGGTCGTAGTACGAGGTGCGCGCGGCCCCGGGGAACAGAAAATAGGGGTACATACTGGTCGGCGGTAACCAGATCTCCTGGTAGCTCTCCTCCTGCGGGTCGAACGGATACAGGGCCGAGTCCGTGCCCGACAGGTCTACGGAGGTGGAGGAGGGCAGGAACTCTGTAACACAGAAGCAGAGACGCGGACGAGAACGGGGTGAGTGGGGTGCGTGATCGCATCGGTACACGTGCACGGACGGGTTTCGCGTGCTACGTGCTACTCTTGTGGTCGTGGTGGTGGTGGTGGCAGTGGTGGTGACTGTGACGGTAGTGGTGGTGGACAGAGTGGTGGATGAAACAGTCTTACGGAAACGAGCGTCGTTACGAAAAACCGATATTCCCGAGTTCGGCTAGCCGTGAACGAGAAGCTAACGGTCGTGCAGGGCGTTCGCGAAACGGCCGAGGGATCTCGTCCGATCGGCCAATCCGCTCGGCCGTCGCTCGCGTATTTTTCCAACCACTCCTGCACACCCTCGTTAATTTCCCGCTCGACTCTCGCGTCGTTTCCAAAACAACCGGCGGGGTTCTTTCCCGGAAGAACACTGCGCGCGAACTCGGTGACTCGCAAATTACTCCAGCGACGACGAGGTCTCTGTCGGGGGCCGTTATCGTATCCGAGTGGTAGCGAAAACCCGCGAAGCTCGCGTGCTGGAAAAAGAAGAGAGAGAAAGAGAAAGAGAGAGAGAGCGGACGGCCTCTCGCTCTCGCGTCCCCCGTCTGTCTCCGGAGGATCGTTGCTCCGATTCGAAGAGGCTGTTCGCGAGAGAGCGTTTGCTTAGCCGTTTGTCGTTGTTCGGAGTTGGCAAGGAACGGCAAAGGGAATCTCGAGGTCGACCGTCGATTCCGATTACGTCGTGGTTCGTTTAATCCTCGACTCCGCGTGGCGGCGGTCTGCGCGCGGGGCTAGGTCAGGCGAAAGGAAAATATTGGCACCGCCTGAAGAGACTGCCTCTTCTCTCTTCTCTCTACCGTTTGCAGGGAATTGCTTGGAACTGTTCGTTCGTACGCGCGGCTGCGTGCTCGCGAGTTTAAAGGTCAGGTCCGACGAAAAGTCTCTAGTTGGCGTTTCAGCCGCGAAAGGATTAAAGGGGGTTTCGAAAACGGGCTCGGAAACAAGGTGACTCTTCGCGATAAACCAACACCGTCTCTCTCTCTCTCTCTCTCTCTCCCACTTCCTGGATTTCTCGCTGGAGTAATTCGTGGATTGGTCCGACGAGCTCGATACCTCGGGCTGTTTCGTAGATCCGCGAAGAGTCTGGAGAGAATATTCGATCGGTCGGTCTGGAAAGTATCTAGATCGAGAGAAGAGGAGCAGTAGAGAGGATCGAGTAGTGAGTCGAGTAACAGAGAATAGAGAGTCGTGGCAGGCGATTAATCGACGTGGCATGCGCGTTTCGGGTAGAAGTAGAAAAGTACGAGCATGCAGCAGGTCGAGAACGTGCACGTCTAGAAAAAAAAAAAAAGGTTGCTCGTGCAAAAGTACGGCATGCGGTGCATAATCTCCTTTGCGTTCGCGCCCGAAGGCTCTCGGGTTCTTATCCGTCTGCATCGAACCGCCTTTTTCGTTCACGAAACAAAGTCGCGGGCTCTCCCCGAGCTGGCCGGCGCGATTCGCGATTATACGATCCAGCTCGGATTCGAAGGTAAAAAGCGGAGAAACGGAAGCGGGGAGAAAAAAGAAAAGACAGATAAAGGGGAACGTTAATCGATGGAATTAACCGAGCGCCGGGGCTCCGGCCGATTCGTATCGATGACTCGACTCGCTTCGAGAGAAACGCGAAAGGTCGACGATAAAAGTAACAACGCGGCTTTGTTAAAAGGAACGGAAGCGGAGGAAGCAAAAAGGTATGCTAATTTTTCCCGGCGTCGTCGTTGGCCTCGCGTGTTTCCTTCGATACAAGTCCGATCCAAGAATTCCCGAAGAGAAAAGCGTTCCCGCTGACCCGGTTCGATTAGACGATCGAGAACGCGAGCCGAGCCGAGCCGAGCCGAGCCGAGCCGAGATTCGAGCATAACCGGTGAAATGGTGCGGATCGATCTCGAAATGCGAATCCTTCGGGCGGAATGCGTACTTGGGGGGTGCTGGTGCTCTCGTGCACGCGTTCTTTCTCGTTCGAGGATCTCGAGGCTGGATCCAGGCCTTTCCTCTCTCCCATCCGCAGCTTCCCAGATATCCGGCTGACGACTTTTCGAGACCGCGAGACGAGATCGCGACGCGAGACACGCGTCCAGGATCACCGTTTCCGCAGCCCCTTGCTGCTCGACCTTTCGACGAGCGGAAACGCGAGCAAAAGAGATCCCATCGGTCGAAAATTTCCCTCCGTTGGAACCACGTTCGATCGATGATCCATACTTGCGCCAGAGTCGCTCGAGAGATTTCCGGCGTTCTCGCAACGCGGATCGGGCCAACGAAAGTGGAATCGCGTGTAGGGTAGCGAGTTTACTCCGCGGCGGACGCGGTTCGACTCCTCGAAGCTGAAACGTAAAAGATTGATCGCGCAACGACCACGGCCGATCTCGTCTAACTAGCAACGACGATCGGTAGTCCTCGTTCGGCCAAACGCACGCTTAAAAGGAAAGAAAACAAACGCTTGCACGTCGCACATGCGCCTCGTGTGGTTCGTGTACTTACGTAGCAGCGTTAGACACGCTCTGAAATGTAACCTTTAGCTTATTTACCATCTTACGAGTCTCGTGTAGGTGTCGAATCGTTTCCCTGTCGATCGTGGACGGGCGAGCGTGACGAATCTCTGACAAATTTCTGTTCGCGAATCACCCGCGAGCGGGTGTCCTTCCGATCGACGACTCGGACGAATTACGTAAAGGGTATTTCGTTGGAACGGAATAACCGAGGCGACTTATCGGCAAAGTTGATCGTTGATCTAGGATAAAGGGAGGCATATTTTCACGGGCGAGAGGATGAAAGGAGGGGCTAAAAATAGCCGGTCGAGTGTCATTAGACCGGGAGGTATGGAAGAAGAGATGTTGCTCGAAGGGAACGGGATTTCAGTGAAATTAAGGTCGAGCCTGCCAAGCGATGAAATCCTTATCTACATCTCGATACCGGTGGCCTTTGGTTAATTAAGGAGAAAGGAGCTTATCCGAAGGAGGCTATAACGTCGTTCCACCAGCCTTAAACACCGCGGTATCGCTGAGAGTAATTGCTCCGTCGAGCCTTTCCTCCTACCTTTTCCTTCGACGTCGACGCAACGGGGAAAATAACGAGGCCGGAAACCATCTTCCCGGCCATCCCGGTTTTCTTTTCGGCCTTGTTTACCACGCAACCACCAAACTTTTCCCAGTACTACTCGCGTTCTTACCCTGTTCCCGCTCGCGGCGCTTTCTCCCCCTTTCGCGCCCCTTTTCCGGTGGGGAGCGAGAACGAACTCGCGATTATAAACGGAATCGCCCTTCCCCGCGGAAGAGTCGATAATTTATTGGTAATTTCGCGCGCGGCGTAACGCGACAATTGGCGCGGACCAACGAGGAGCAGCGCGGACACGGTCCGAGCGCGTTTAATTATTCCCATTGATGAAAAATGCAGGCTCGCCGCGCGTTTCCGATCCAAGATCGACAGGGTTGATTTCATTTGCACGGGTGTATACGCACATCGACCAAGAAAACGTATGTAACAGACTAGAACAGAGCACTCGGTAACAAGATACGGACAAACAGGTACACAAAGGGGTCGGGCAATCGAGCCTCGCAACGAAACTGCATGGAAAAGTAAAAGAGAATTTGTAGAGTGTCGTGTACATGAAACAAGAGAGAGAGAGAGAGAAAGAGAGTGACATAGGGGGGAGAAAAAAAAACGGGGAGAACACACACGTTTACTTCACAACACCAACAATCGTCTTCCACAAGGGTGCGCTAAATTAATAGTTACGATTAACCAACGTTACCACGTACAACTCGTCCATTCAAGATTACAAAACGTGGCTGACTCGAGGTCAACGCGCACAACCAAACAGAGAGCGTAATAATCGAGTGAAGCATGGAAAAATATCTCGCACTGTACGCGCTGTCTGAGATGCCTGCGTATATAATGTATCGCGTGTACACGTACACATAGATATGTAATATAAACGTACATATAGAGAAAGATCTTGGGCGATCGAAACGGGCTCGATTTCATACTCACTAACGCACGGATTGTGATTCACCATCGAGAAGATCCTGTCGCACCGTTTCTTCATGTGATTGTTCGGACAGATGCAGCCGAACATCGGCGACAGGCGTAGCTGGGTCCATGAATCGTGACAGGCGCTTCTGAAACACGCAAAATTTCCTCTTTACTCTCTCGTGTTCCCGTGACAACCGTCATAGCGGAAGAAAACGACTCGTTCCGACCGGTAACGCGAAATAAACCTTTTTCGAGACTAGACGCTCCAAGTTCGCGTCACCATTACGATCGGAAGAAGAAACTCGAGTTGCCGGGAAACGTCTCGGAGGATCGAGAGATGATCGGAGGAAAAGGCGAGGCAGAAGGAGAATAAAGCGGCGCTAACTGCTGCGGAGTAAACGGGTTCGAGTTGGAAAGTCAATGGTCGGAGTAAAGTTTGGGTTCGTATGTTGCCGCGTGATGGGGGAAAAAAGAGAAGGGTCGGGCTGGTTTCGGTGCTCGATCGGTTTTCGAACAGGTCGCACGAGCTGCAGTCGGTGTAACCGCGATCGGCTGGCGCCACTTCCGGCCGGGCCAACTGTGATTTGTAACTGCAACGCGCGGAAACTGGACCAAACGAAGCAACGAAACTTTCTGGCCGACGTTCGGCCGGTGATCGAGCGGATGCCGGGAATTTGATACGGCGCGGCACGAAATATTCGCGAAATGGAAGAGGAAATGATAATATTTTAACCCAAGTTCATGAAGCGACGCGGCTGGGTCGCGCGTCGCGATAATGCCGCTTGCCCGAATTGCATTGCAAATTAATCAAGCATTAGCCGGCCGAGCGGGGCAGTTTTATAATTAACGAAATGGTTTGATAGTTTGAGAGAAAATCGGGGAAAACACCGGGACGCTCGATCGCGCGATAATTTCTCTTCGTCCATTAACGATGTTGCTTTCTCCCCGTTCGTTCCCCAAGCACCGAGCGTTCACAGTCAATGGCCCGCTATTTTATTTCTTTATTACCGGCGTCCCGCGACTCGCGGACACCGCCGGAGCTAAAAATTAATAAAGCACCGTTGCGGCCGAATGAGAGAATGGATCGAGCGATTGTCGCAACGAGTGGCAGATATCCCAATTGCGTGCTAGCCAACCGAGCGATTGCAGAGAACGTGTCGCGAAAATGTCTTTATAATCAGCGATGCACGGAGAACGAACGATTCCGCGAAACGCATTCGGAATCTTCTGAGCGTTTGGCGAATGAGTATATATCATCGGTTCTGATATCAATCTCTGCTTTAAATATTTTTGCGATAAATATCATTACCTCCACTGCGAATCCACTTCATCGTTATAAGTTAGCGCGAAACGAAGAACAAATCCGTAAAAGACACAGAAATCCGAAATTAAAACTAGCGAAATTGTCGAGACATCGTCCATTAACGACGACAACGCGATTTCAACGGAATCGCGCGTGGTTAATCGCGTTCTTGAAACCCGCGTATCGAGAGGTCGGTGTCGATTCGCTCTAGCAAAGGAGGAATTTAATTCGAGCATCGTATCGTTGCTTTGAAAACGATCGACCGATACACCCGATAATCTCTGCCAGAGCGAACGTCGTTCCCATGATCGCGGTTAACCGCTTAATCGAAAACCGGTAGGTCTTGGATGATTTAAAAAGATCTCGAAGATCCTTTCAGCCCGGCAAATAGCCGAAGCGAAGAAGCGATCCGCGCAGCCAATCGCGCGCTATTCGTTTAACGGGGTAGCGAAAATACCGAGATTTCCTCGGCGGAGTAAACGCGACTCGATTATTAACAAAACGCGTTTGTGTCGCTGCTATTTCGGTTTTAATCGCGTCGCGGTGATTTTCCACGATATCTTATTGGCTAATAATATAGACTAGGAACGTCGGACATGCGTCGAACTAACGATGAATAGACAAAGTAGAGGATAATTAAAAGCACCGCGACATATTTAATGCAAGAATTCCGTCGTCATCGAGAGGCAGACACGAAGATAACTCGTCTCGACGGTGGCAGATCTCCGAAGGAATCGATGTCCGTTAATTTCATTATAGATCCGCGCATGTAGAGCGCGTCGTTAGACGACGGAATAATCGAAGGAACTCGGTTCGAAAACGGGAAACGATTTTACCGTTTACGCGGCGGAAAAGGCGGGAAAGGTTGGTCGGAAATCTGGCAGGTGTAGAATCCGCGATAACAATTTCTCTTTGGCGAGGAAAAAAGTCGGCCATTTGTTTCGCGGAGGATCCAATGGTCCGACTGCGCGCAGCAAGAAAGAGGAAAAAAGCGGAAGGAGAGCGGAAGGAGAGCGCGAGAGAGGGGGAATTCGAGAAGGGTGAGACTGCTCTTCGGAATTATTTGGGTTAATGGTACACACGGTAGCATGGCTCTCGCTCTCGACGAATTAGAGGGCAAACGGAGCAAAAAGAAATAGGAAACCGAAGGTGAACTGAAAGCGGCGCAGCGGGCAACTCGGAGGGTGCTGCCGAAGAACCGAACAATTCCAACAGGACGAGTTAAGCTTTTTCCACCTCCCTCTTCTATTCTCGCCGAGGCTTTCGCGTGTATACACGCGCTTATTTGATCGGTCTATTTCTTACTTCGTCTGGTTGCCGAATATTTGCCAAGAGTTCGGCCGCGAAGATTTGCCGCAAGTTGTAAGAGACAGGAAAGGAAGGAAGGAAGCCTGTCCGACTGAAATTCATCCCCGTCGCGCGGCGGAATTGCGCCGAGGTTCCTACGGATTCGCTTCTTGGTAGCTCGGTCGCGAGGGTTCCCGGGAAATTACGAAACAAACTTCCGAAATTCTGTGGCACGTCGCTTAGGAGAATTTGGGAAAAAAGGGGGAAGTGGAGCGGAGCGAGGATCATCTTCGTTCGCCGGGAAATTCGTCGCGAGTGGGTTAAGCGGTGCTCTCCGGTCGGTATCCAATGAAATTATGGTTTCGTCTGGCAGCGACGACGATTTTCGTCGGCGGTGTGCCGCTGACAGGTATCCGGAATGCAGTCTGTTCGAGGAACAAGCGTCGTCGTGCGGTCTGGCCGCACATCGAACGCAGTCTCTCCTCCCGTCTCCTCCGAGTTCTAGCTTTAAGCCGCGCGAATTTATAGCAGACAACGGTCGTTGCTCGCGCGATCGGTCGCTCTCGTCCGCAATTCGGTCGTGGAATCGCTTCTCTTTCGGTCGGTCGAAAGATATCTCGGAGGATTGGTCGCGCTCTCTCGGCGTCGGCTCGAAGTTTAAGCAAGTTCGCGAACCCTCTGAATCGTAATTGATTTCCCGACGCGAATCACGGGCTCGTTAGATTTTCAGGAGACACGGAGGAACAGGTGACTCGTCATCTTGCACTCGGCGACTCGTCGCCGGAGATCGATGTAACCCATTCTCGAGTCTGGCTAAAGAACGTATGAATAATTCAAGGACGCGCGAGGAGACGGAGTGTTCCGGATTTAATCAATGCGAGATAAGAAGGTGGCTCTGTTTAATTCACGCCAGAGATGAGGGTAGATGGTTATTAGCTGTGTCAAAGGGCCTCTCGCGGAGAAAGTGACGAGTTTCTTCTCACGTATGCTAATCAACGTTAACGAAAGTTATTCCTGATGCGGGGAATTTAATCTCGCCGGCGGGCCGCGTGCACGCGGAAGACACACGAGCTCGGGTTCACGCTCAAATTGCATCCGCGCCGGCTTCCCTTCCGCGAGAAACCAACTTCGGCAACGGGCCCTTTGCCAATTTGCCAGCATAATCTAGCGCGCCGCGATTTCCGAAGAAGCTCCGTTTTTCCTCCCTGTCCATTCTTTCCTTTGATTTATCAAATATTTACCGGGCGATGCCTCCGGATTTCCCCGACTAACGGAAAGAAAATTAGTTTCAGTCCCGGCGTTGCGCCGATCGGTAGGACGACAAATAAAATAAAAAAAGAAAAAAAAAAGAAAAGAGAGAAAAATTGAAAAAACATTCAATTTTCGAAAAATCCAATTACAATCCAACCGAATTTCCACCGGCCAAAAAAGGAAGAATAAAAAAATAACTTTCGGTACGCGGCGACGTGTTTTTTCCACTGGTTTTTTCCATCAACCAATTCCCTCTTATCTATTTCCTTTTTGCGAATGTCTCGCGTCCGGCTAGATCCCGCGCCGCGTTTCGGGGCCGAGTTACAAAGCGCAGAGCTAGCCGACGTTATTCGAGGGGCAAAGGGAGCAGCAGCAGCAGCAGCAATGGACCGATCGTGAAAAGAAAAGGTTACGAGGAAGCTCGTGGACGGACATTCGCGGAGATTGAAAATCGCACGCCGGCAATGAAATATACGCTCCGCTCTGTCGACTTCCGACTTTACTGTCGGATTCGAGCCATCCGCTTCCTCTCTTCCCTGTCATAAGATTTTTACGCTGACCCTGTCACGGCCGGATGCCCGTCGCCTCGAATCATTCGCTTCCGAATCCAATTAACCTCGCCTATTTCCGGTCGCGCGTCCGTTTAAAACAATCTTCCGGCACGCGAAGTATCGAAATAAAACAGCTTGGTACCTTGATGCCCCTATCGAACGTCCCGCAGACTTTGCGGAAGAAATTTCTATTTCCCGGAGACGAGAAGAGAACCTCGTCGACCGTGACCGTTCCGCGAGACGTAAACTGGCGGCTCGACCACGCTGTTATATCCGTTGAACGAGTCGAAACTCGGCAAAGGTTAGCCGGCCCCGATGAAGCCGAGGACCGCGCGAAACGAGGAGAAAGAGAAAATTCATCTGCCGGAAAAGTGTGGGAAGAGGAGAGGAGAGAGGGGCGGTTGGCCGCGGCGTAATCCGTAAATCTGGTTTTACAAGGAGAGGAACGCTGCAAAGCGCGAAAGAACAAAGAGAAAAGCGGGAGAGTGGGTGGCCGGACTGGCGCGGGGGAAGAAAGCTGGCTGGAAAGAGAGAGTGTAAAACAACGAGAGAGGCGCTGCACTTGCCCGTACGTACGGTTGGGCGATAATTTACTGACGTGTAGGTACGTCTGAAGGATCCGGTACGTGCCGGTCGAGTGGTCTTACACAGTCGGGGGTGCTAAGTACGCCTACGTGTGCGCTGACGCACCCTCGCGTCGCCCCTTGCATCCCTCGCCGTCCACGCGCCTACACCCCGCTGCGAAAACGCCCACACTTTTTAACCATCCATCGATCCTCCCCTCGATCCTCCGATTCCCTCCGATTCCATCCGATTCCCGCGTCGCGCATGCGAGTTCGCGGAAAACTCGCGTTCCCCGAGTTTCTTCCACGACCGTCTCCCGAGAAACGTACAAATATCCCCGATCGTTCCGGGGAATTTCCATTTGCCGCGATAGGTGCGCTATTTAGCCGGGAATTGCCTCTGAAATAGAATAAATACGGTGTTCCCGCGGAATTTCCCCGAGCAATCATTACCCGCATCCGGAGGTTTCATTTCGAAAGAGCAAAGCAAGGGATGAAAACCGGTCTGATATCGACTTCGGGTCTCGGAACGCTTTCAAAGAACTGTTATTTTCCATAACCGCAATAAAGAATCGAAATCAGCGACGGTATCGATTTCTGTTACGACTCTGCTAGCCTTCGAAATATCCCCCTTTTTTTTTTCTCCCCCCAATCCCGGTTCAATTTCGGTTTCGCAACGATTATTGTTCCCGTTCTTCGCGTAATATGCACATTCTCGAATTTCATACGAAATTTGCAGTCCTATAATTAACCACGATACGCGTAACTTTTTGCGCGCATGTCCCCCAATTATTCTGATTTGCTCCGAATGTAACGAAAATTTGTTAAAAATATCCCGACGGTGCACACGCTTCCAGGAAAATTTATAACACGGCAGCGTAGGGATGGAGTTATGATTGTAAAAATACGCGAACAATTACGTCTGCCTTTGACAACGTCTCGACATAATTAACGACGAATTTACGATAAAAATGAGAAAGGTGATAGATCGCGATATCGGTGGAATGGAAATTTAGGAATATATCCAATTCTGGGCGAGAAAGGGTCAAAATTGGTATCGGTGTATTATGATGTACTAATCAATGACTATCGACCACGCCACCCACGCTCTATTTCTCTCGTACAAACTACCGATAATTTTTTAATTATTTAACAATCCATTACCGCACTATAATTGGAAACACGAGTTGATCGACGATCTCCAGTAGCGATTGCAAATATGCAATTTGCTATTGCCGGGAAGAGAAATATTGCTTCGATAAATATATATTGGATTAAAGGCGGGATATTTCTATTGACTCGATTTGGTCCGCATATTTTTTCAACCGTTGGCCCATTACCGAACTCGATCCCCGTTACATCCATTTCGTTTTGTTCCACGTCCAACTTTTACCCCTCTCTTCCCTTTTCCCTCTTCCGTCGCTTCGTAATTGGTATGCGTTTCATATTCCGCTTCGCATGGGTCTGGTATTCCTTTCGTATACTCCTTTCCTATTCTATTCCGTATTCTCCTCCTCGAATTCTTTTCCCCCGAGGAACTTCGCCGTGGAATGCGAGCATTTTACTTTTAAGTAATTATAAGATTCCCAGAGCAAGTTTATCGTGCGCGCGCTCTCTGCGCCGAGATACGCGATCTAACTCTCCGAGCAAGGAATAAAAATTCCCTATCCCTTTTTCCCTATGCTCCACGTTCTCGCGATTATCGTTTCGCGAGAGAATCTAAATCTTTCAGAATCCCGACATATCCGGATTCGACGAGCGCCAGAGACTAGAAAATCCGCGAAATTTCCGTTTAATCGTTCGAAATATCGGTTCTTTGCACCGTTTTAATTCGTCGCGAATTACTCTTAGACGAATCGGTACTATCGTTCGTAGAAACTCCGTTACTCCGAAATAGGATCGATTTTTCATAAAATTCGGTGAAACTTTGAACAAACCGGATTTAGTCGAGGACCCTTTTCGTCGCGCCGATAATAACGTCGTCTAACGTCGCGACTATTTCGGCGCGAATTGTTTTGGTCGCTGTTATTAACGTTTATTCGCGGAATCGCGTATATCTCCGGACGAAAGCGGAATGACTGTCGGGTGTTTGCTCGTGGGTTTTTTGCGACCGCGGGCTAACCCTATCCGGAGAAAGCGGCGCGTGAACATGGACAAAAGTTATGCATAGTCGGCGTCGGAACGCTTCTGAATAATGTATGCGCCTATAGCACGGAGGAATGATTAACGACGCTGATCCGCTTGTAACTTCCGAAAAGTTTCCGCCGGTTTTTTGGCGCTTCTTCCGCGCGGCCGTCTCTCATCGCCGGCAGACCCGGCGAAAGTCGCCGCGTACTCGCGCGATCTATAACGCGTTAATTCCGCGGCGAAAGGAGGAACGAAGGAATAGCTAATCGCGATTCAACCGCGAAATCTCCGAGCGTTAATTTTATTAAAGATTCCCGCGATGATACCGCTTTATCGGCTTCCAGCCGAGCGGGCTCGCGCGGAGACACGAACCGCCCTCGCGCCGTTGAGTCATTGCTTCCCGCGGAATAAATCAATTACCGCGGTAACGAAGTCGATTAGCGCGGCGGTTAATCGTTCAACGACTCCCTTAAATCTCCCGCTTTCGCTGCCGTTTCGCTGCCGTTTCGTTCCCGTTTCTTCCTTCGCGAGCAGAAGCACGAGGTCCCGAGGTGGACGCGCGGGCACGTAAATTTCGGAAAATTCCGCTCGGGATTTGATTTATTCCCATCGGTGGGAACATCGGCGCTATCTAGCGTGTGCCCAGCGACAATTTGTCACGGTACCGACACGGAGAGGGAGGAGGAGAGGATCGGGGCTGGGCCGGCGGTACGCCTTGCGATGCGTGTACGCATGCGGCCTATGCAAGATTCATAGGCTCGCGGCGAGTGCACTCCCGCGTCATCTCGTAGACGCGACGCAGCGGGACGATATCGCGATATCGCATAATCTAGGCAAACTCGACGTCATCGAGGCTGACAGCGGCGATAAATAACTGAGGCGGTAACCGACTCGGGGCCTGGCGATCGGCGAATCGTTCGGCCCCCGCAAGCTTTCGCGCTGATAGATTACAAGCGTCTAAGGATAGATGCCACGGGGCTTCCGTGCCGGCGCCCTATAGGTTGACTCCGCCGGTCGGATCGGGGCTAATAATAAAAGGATATATTTCATGCATAGAATAAGCGACGACAGGGTTGTCCCGATGCATTACCACGGCGTGGCAAGCCAAGGGAAACGGAGTTTTCGCGGAAACCGTGGATATCCGGCGGCGGATAAGTGCGCCCCGAAATCGACCGGCTTGCACGAGGTGTCTGAGATGCATGTGTGCATTCGAGGGCGTCTATAAATATATGATGCGCGGCTCGTTCAGTCCGTGGGGTGCTAAAGTGGGAATGGGCGAGTCGCCTTATGAATTTTAACGATGCGTATCGTCGTGTGATAGGGAGAAGGGCCGCCGCTGCTGCTCCGTGCCTGCCACCTCTCCTTTCTCGCTCCTCCAGCTTTCCACCAGTTTCCTTTCGCCAAACCACCACCCTCTCTCTTCCAGCGGAATCCTGAAAATCGCCGCTCGATCGCCCGGCCGATAAACGCGTTTTCGCGCGATACGCGATAAACGAACGGGCAAATTGGTTTTCCGCGGCGATAACGAGAAACGAACGAGAACGAAACGTTATTTTTGCATAAATACGGTCATTTTTCCGCCGATAATCCGTAAATTATGCACGGCAAATTGTTCGATTCGTTACCGCGCGGGCATCGTTTACGCATACAAAGCGCGTGCACGCGCGGAATTATTGAAATTCTCGCGCGAGCGCGCGTCGGCCGTGGCGCGATTGCTCGATATTTTTTTCACTCCCGTCCCCCGCCGCGGGACGTTAATAGGGATTTAACTACCGGCAGGCGTTTTGAAATTCAACGGTACCCGGCCGCGAATTAGACGCGAAACGCGCGGCGGATCGCGCAGCGGCGTTAATATGCGAATTAACCGCGATTTTCGCGCGAATCCCGGCCGAACCGGCCACCGTCACGAGGACGCGAGAGATTTAATTTCTTCGTGAATCGTAATCGCGTTTCGACCGACGATATTAAACGAGATTATATTTCCGTTTAGGCGAGCGCCAGGGTGTATCCGTTGGACGCGCGGCGTCCACCGATCGAGCGCGCTCTCCCTCCGCGTCGGGTTGCCGAAAATTCAAACGCGTTTCGCGAATCGTCGCGGAAATCCTCGGAATCTTCGCTCCTCGTCGCGACGCTCGCGAATAATTACTCGAGATAACATCGGGGAAAAATATATTTACATCTTCATCCCCGACGTCGACGACCGTTCGTTCCCTTATCGCGGCCAGATGTTGCCTCTCAACCTTTCACCACCCTTTCTCTACTCTTTCTCCACCCTTCCTCCTCCCTTTCTCCACCCTGTCTCTCGACGTCGCCGTTGCGATTCACCCTTCAAATTCCGGCGGAATTTTCAACGGATAAGCCGTTAAATAGGAAATCTCGGTGAAAAGGAGCGACGGGCTGGATGGCGGTTGGTCACGCGACTCAGTCGGCAGCCAGCGAAAACGAAGCGAAATTTCCAGGCCGGAAGGGACGCCGCGGGTGTAAACCGGCGGCGGGCGAATTCGAAACAAATTTCAATATTTCGGCAAACATCCGGCCGGCTGGGCCCGGGCCGCGAGGCCGGCCAAATTTCTCCCACATTTTTTTCTCCAAAGTAATGCGAGCACGTACCCGTTGCATTCGCACGTGCGCCGACTGCCAATCTCTCCGCCTCTCCCCGGCGCGTATCGACAAATTCGAATTACAAATGTTAATTCGCGAAAATTAACCGCGTTTTACCGCGCTGCGGCTAATAAACAGCCGCGTAATCGATCACGCGGCCGAGCTCGGGTCGCAACGGGAAAATCGGGCAGAAAGGATCGTTCCATTTGTCGCGTCGATCACGCGGCCCTTAAATTCGAGCGGAAATTCCTGGAGGCGCGCAATAAGCGCACGCGAGACGCGGCCATGATTTACGGGCTTCTTTTCGCGGGCAATAATCAACGCTCTAAATCACCGTCGCGGCCACCGTTAGACCCCGGCTCCCGTGTAATTTCTAATTTTTCCATCCACTCGCGGCCCGACTCGCGCTCTACGTTTATTAAATACCTCGCTGCATTTCCCACCGGCTC
>NIJG01000112.1:4197009-4244975 GCA_002201625.1 Euglossa dilemma
GGGGGGGGGGAAGAGACGGTCGCAACAGGCCGTCAAAGACAGAAGCGAGTCGCGTAACCAGTCGGTCGTTAAAGACCAAAGTTTCGGTCCGGAATAATTCGTCGTCGTCGTCTCGGAATGGCTATACCCGCGAGTAACAGAGACGTGACCATGCGAGAGGAACCGCTGCGACGAGATTCCGAATCGTGAATATCTATCGTCGTGTTTGCCAACTACGCGAACCGGCGCCGCGGGCAGCTCTTGGATCGAATCGATGGGGAAACAATTGTTTCCGGACGCCAGTTCCTCTCTCGCTTCGATCTCGCAGTTTTCATCTCCGGTTTAGGAAGAATCGGCTCTATCCGACGAGCCATAATCCTTCGCGAGTCCGCGGGAACGCGACACGACCACGACCACGACGCGAACCAGAAGGGCCTGGATCGCCTGCCTAATTAACCTTTCGCCACAGGCGCGATTGGAGCGATTGGAGCGCGTGGAACCGATTCGGAAACGTAAAACTCGACTGTCCGTTTGAGCGGAAGGTCGAGGAGCGAGTAGATCGCGGAATCCGCGAGAATGGCGATCGTCTGGGAATAACGAGGGCTGATTGAAAAATTGCAAGACGAGAGAGAGGACTCGTAAACGCAGGCTGGCGTTCTTTGCCGGTGGAACGGGCGGAGGGGCGTGGGTGGGGACGACACGTAGCTGCTGGTAAAACTTTGCGAATGTGCTGACTTTAATTAAGGTCGATCGATGTCAAGTAGTTAGCGGTTAGAGGCGTGCTGAAACGCGCGGCGGCGCAAGCGCGCCAGACATTCGAGCGCGTTTCAACCAACTTTGTTTCAGACTTCGATGACGTTGATTGAATCAGACCAGAGCTTACAGCCACTTCGCTTGTTCCGGTTTGTTGCACCCTCGTGTAATAACAATAATTTCGTAACCGCCCGCGCTCGAATTTCCCTGTATCAGCGACCGTTGCCGGATCGATGCGCGCGACTTTAATTCCGACCCCGACTCGCCTCGCTTTTCCTTCTTTCGCGCGGAGAACGCGCGAGAATCGCGGCACGCTTCGCCGTTTCCATCGACGGCGTTATCTCGTCGTCGAATTAGTCCCGACGACGACGGCGACGTTAGATCGACGGTAGGTCGACGGTAGGTCGACGGTAGGTCGACGGTAGGTCGACGACAGAAGACGGGGAAATCGTGGGCTAGGAGACGGAGAAACGCGGAGAAACAGAGGCGGGGGAGGGAGAGAGAGCGGAAGGGCGGGTTATAGGTGGAAGCGGGAGAGACGGAGAGGGTGGAGGTCGAAATGCGGCGCACGAGAAAGCGCATAAGCGGCGGTTCGACGTGCATATACGTGCACTATCGGGATTCTGCAGTGCAGGTGCCGGCGAATGTGGGCCACGGCGTGCGACGTTGCGCGGCCTGGCTAACGTGGGAAGCGCAGATAACTCGAAGCGACTGGTAATGCGAGGCTCATGCCTGTATGGTTAAGGCCAAAGGTGGCCCAATAGCAGCTGATGGCCTTTACGGGCAATGGCAATCGCCCTTTCCAACCCTGCCAGATATCGCCCGACCCCTTCCCACCAGCCGTCCACGACTAATACCATTACGCTGTCAGAATCGAAAAGGAACAGCCCGTTCGATGACGTTGCCTATCTTTCCAAGATTGAATTGCCCGCTACCGGCTGCTACTCCTTTCGCTTTTGTCCTTCCACCCCGCCTTCACCGGATCCTCTTCTTCCATTCGGCGTCGTTTAGCTTTATCAGGGAACAGTTTAGGCCGAGAGACAACTCGCGAGTTCCAAACTCCCGGTTACAAAAGCTCTCGCCCCCGGCCCCGTTTCTCCTCGCCTCTTATCCCTCGCTTTGTTAGCTCTATCACAATTAAGAGGACAAAGTATCCTCTCGTCGATACGAAAAACTACGACGCTCCGTCTACCCGTCCGTGAAAACCTATTTACAGCCCCGTCTGCCGAGTTTCCCTTCGCGTCGTTTCATCCGCGCGCTCGACCAACGACGATCGCGACCAAACTTCCATTCCCGGAAGAATTCCGGTTCGCGAGAACTGTCTGCGAGTCGATCGAGCGACGAATCGAGCGCCGGTATTCCGTCAAAATGGGGCCGGCGTAATTACAGGCGGACAGGTAATGCGACGACGTGTTCCGGAATCCTGCGAGGATACCCCGCGTTCGGAGGTCATTTCCCCGCGTCACTTCCGGGCCGCCGGCTCGTCGGGATTTCTATGGGTGAAGGGGCGTGTAAAATCCGAGAGTTGCGGCCGTTAGAACGGCTTCCGGATTCCTGAGTATAATCAGCCGCGGCGCAGCGTAATCAGTGTTTACCCAGTAATTATCATGCAGCGCGGCAACGCGAGTCACGGAGCAATTAAGACGACCAACGATCCTCGCGATGCTCTTCGCCGTTCTCACGGTCTCCGGTCCGAAAATCGGCCTTTCCGTCCACTCTCCTCGATTCTCCTCCATTCTCGTCCGAGAGAAAGAGAGTATCGAGGTTGCGGAAAAATCGCCAGTAATCAGAGAGGCTTCGTTTCGCTCTCGCGAAAGTCGGTGAAAGTTTCGTGGCGATTATTTTCACCGATACCCTATGGTCGGTATCGACGACACGCGAGAGCACCTTCTTGGCCGGTCTTGCGGGAAATCAGGGAAGGTCGAAGCAGGTTTCCACCGGCGGCGTCGTTACCGACGCGTTGGTAAGGAGAAAAGTTGGGCGAGTGTCCGACGCGAATGGAAGAATCCTGGGAGGAAGATCGATCGAGAGGCGCATACGTTTGCGTCGGTCTATCCGAGAAATAAATCAGCCGGATTGCGGGGAAAGAAGAAAAAAAGCGCGGTGTAAATTTTCCGCCAATTTTGGCACGGTCTCAAGCGAATTTTAGTGCCAAGCGGAACAAAGTCACGCCACGACGGGGAAATTTATGCTCGTTATCGTGGCGTTTCAATCGAAATCGAACGAGTCTCCGCGGCCGCGAGCCATCGCGTCTCCTTGGCCAGAAGAAATTAGGCGATAACGCGACCGAGAGAGACAGAAGGGTAGTCGTAGACGTCGCGGCAAACGGGGGTTAAAAGAGAGACGAAGAGAGAAAGGGAGAGAGAGGGTGGGTGGGATGAAAGAGAGAAAGCGGAGCGAAGTTGATTAGAAGGATTGCTCGTAGCAATCTCAAGCCGGCGACCTTTTTTCTTTACGTCGTGTAATTTTATTGTATCTTAACGACGTCGAGCAATCCATCCCCCTTCGTTGCCGCCCCTCCGCGTTCCATAGAGTCCCGAGACCTCCGTCGTACGTCGCCAGCCAATTTCGTTCCATCGGCTCTTCCTTTAATTACGTCTTCCTCCGCTCGCCCGATTATCCATGTCCTCCTCGTCTTCTTCCCTTCTCTACTTTCAAATCGTTCGTTTACTCGCGCCGCGTATCGATACGCGTCTGATCGCGCGTCGATACCACCGGATCGAGAAACGACGTTTAAAACGCGTAATTAAACGGCCGCCTATTCGCACAGTCCATATTCTATAGCTCGTTACCGTAAAATTAAATCGATACCTAGTTCCGTTGATCGTCGGCTAAATGAAACGTATTTATTAGCAGCCGGTGAAATAGGCGGCGTATCAACGCCGAGGAGAACGTAACGCAATTAACCCGGTATCGGACGAATTTCGGTTTTATCATCGAACGCCGCGACAAATTAACGGGCATTAATCCCACGGAGAAATTACGTCGATAGTTGGGCCGGTTCGCTCGCGAATCACGCGTCTTTACACCGGTGCTGGTAGACCCGGCGAACCCGGCGTCGACGCCGCCAACGACGCCGTGAACGCCGCTGCGCGCCTACGCCGCGGCGACGAGAAGCGTCGTTGTGTGTACAGGGCTAGGAGAGAGAGTGGAGCAATGTCGTCGGTGGAATAAAGTCACGCGACTCTTGCGTCGCGACAAGCGTCCCCGTGAGCGATAACTACGCCCGCTTCCGGAGACTTTAGTTTATGGCTGTGTCACGGAATCGCTCGATCCACCATACCCTTCCATCCCCCTCCCTCCCGCCGCCTCGCCCTCGCGACTTTTAATTTTACCCCCTCCCGATCGAGAACGCGTCGCCGAGGAAAACGAATTCTTCTAATATCCTCGATTCCTCTCGAATTCGGCCGAGTAAAAGCAGACAGGAGGAACGCGACTGGAGGAGCACTTGGCTCGGTGCCTCGCGTCGATCGAATTACCGGGGAACAACGAACAAATATTTGCTTACTCGTTCATGCGAGGGAAACGAGAAGTAATATCGCGAACGAACCGCGAAATTTAGCCTCTTTCTAATTCCTCGTGCTACCGCCACCCTTGGCTCGGTCTTGGCGAGCGTCGAGCGGATGTCGAGCCGATATCGAGCCGATATCCAACCTCGACGCTTCGACATTGCCCCACATACGAGCGTACCTTGGAATTATAGCGCGCGATGCAACGCGAATTAATTGCCCCTGGCGTAGCTGTATTTCGAAGGACTTATAGCCCGGTATAACTTTTGCGTCCGTCGATGGGTGACCCGGCGTAAATCGACGCTACTCCGACGCGTACGTCCGATAGTACTACCCCTGCGATCCGGTGGCACCGCGTTCGCGGCCCGAACCCAACGCAAAGTCGCATCATCCGCCTCGGCGAGCGCGCGCACGCGTGTTCACACGTAACCTCCGCGATATAATTTTATTTCACCCGAGTTAAATATTATTCCCGACCTCGGCTATCGATCGACCCGGACCATTAACCTCGTTCGCGTAAATTTAACGCGCCGCGAAAGCGCCGCACTGTTATATTCTCTATTATTCAAATAACCATCTTTGCACTCGCGGATGTGCACCGATGTTCCAACCCGGCCGGAAAACGAACCGACGCGTGAATCCACGGCTCTTCTTAATCCGACCACCGCGACGACGACTGCGACGAGCGTAACGACGAGCGTAACGACGCGACGCCGATAACCACCGGGAAAATCCGCGTCCGCGCGTCCGATTAGCATCCATCCGAATTTCGTTCTCGGATTCTCGCGCCTTCCGACGCGATTACGCGCCGCCGTGGCCAGCTGCGGCAGCCTGGCCGAATTAGAACGCGCGAATACGCGAGCGGACTCGTGCATGCGTGCCGGCTAGCCGAAAATTCCCCGATTACGCGTCTGCCTGCTCGCGCACACGCGGCGGATAACCAGCCCAACTCGAGCGAGCGCGCCAGTTATTATAACGAAACCCGAGCCGGCCTCTTCCACGCCGCGCATCCGGCCTGCTCGTTCTACTTCTCGCGGCTTCCTTTCCGCACAATGGAACACAGTGGCGCTCGAAATGATCCCTGTTTACCAACGCGGACACCTTTACACCGAGCTCGCTCTCTCGTCCACGATTTAACGACCGACGAGTCGCGTCGAATTGTCCCCCGGGATCTATCGCGACCAAAGCTTCGGCCGGCGTTCGTTAAAAATATCACGCGGCCGCGAGCGGAAGTGGACGGTCGACCCGGTTTTTCGCGAAGGGAACTCGCTCCTCGCGGCACTTTCAAACCCGGCGACCATCCAGCAGCAGACGTAAGAAACGTCGGTTTTGTCCTGGCAAAAACGCGTGCCGTTCGTTAAGGAGAGACCACGCGGTTCGTTTCGTCCCGCGCGTTTCATACGTGAGTCGCATCGCGCGCCGTAGTAATTTCGTTACACGCCGCGGCAGCGGTTCGCGCGGCAAAAAGCTCCGGGCGAGATGTCGACTGCATCGGAATCGCGTTCGTTCCTTATTCTAATCCCCGTTACCGGCGGCGCCGGAATCGGAGATAAGTCGAGACGGTCCAAGTACTTTGGTTTAATTTTCGGTTAAATCGAGAGATTAGGCGGACTACGCTCGCGGAATATTCGATATTCCCGTGGAATGAACCGAACGATTATCTACTAGGCGGCAGAGTAAACACCTCGTAATCGGACCAACGGAATCTTATTGGAACATTAATCTTGGAGCACGGTGACGCCGACGGCGCGTTCATTTATCACGTTAGCGCCGTGCGTCGGCGCGTCAACGCCGACCAAGCGGGATGACTACTCGTGACTGCCGATTCCGAGGCACGCGAAAATCGGCCAAGACTTTTGCAAACTTTCCGTCGCCACGATCGCGAGAAGAAGATAATTCCCGAGGATCCCTCTCGGATCGTTGCCGGAATTTCGACGGTGCGTGAGAAGGTAAGTGGTGGAATCAGCGCGATCAGAGTTGATTTCTTACCAACGTTAAATTCGCGGCGGTTTCGTCCGGCTAAAATTAATTTCCGCCGTGACCGGATTCGGGAATCCGTCGGGCTGGTCCCCCGTGGCTTTTCCTCCTTAATTCTTTCCTCGAAATAGCTTGTCGTATTCTCGGAGGGATCGCGCCGCTGTCGGCCCGGCTAATCTTCGATTTGAGCGGGACTAAGTCCGGAATAAAGTACGCGGTCGGTTCCTCTCTTTAAATCCCGCCACGCTTTTATTTCCTAGCGGCCCACCGGATCCACGGACAATTTCCGCGCCACGCTCCTCGCCAGGCGATCTCGAGATTAAAGACGGCGTCGCACCGATCGAACGGACGAAAGAACGCGCGGATTCGACGCGTTCGACGCGATTGCGCCGAGGTCACGGAGCTATCCTCCTGGCATCCGGATTCCGGGAAACACCCGTTAATGGACCCTGCGACTTTACAGCGGTTTCGTATTCGCGATTCGGATCGCGTTGCGAAACGGAACGGAGGATAAAATTATCGCGAAGGGAGGTCGTTAAAATAAGACAAGGATTGTCGTAATTTATCGTTACGACATCGTGGCGCGAAGAACCAGCGACGCCGAGGTTAACGCGGCGCACCGCGACGAAAAGTGGGAAAACGCGAGGAAATCCCTTTACCGATCGGTCGACCAACCGTATCGGTGAGCGAAGAATAAATCAAATTGCAAATGCATCCGACGTGAGGGCAGATTGCAAAGTTCTCGGGGAAATTGGTCGGAAGCCCGGCTCAATCATCGATCAGGAGATTTCGAGACGCGGATCCGCCGCGGCCCGCTCTGGCAATCCAAAGCGCCGCGGCGCGCTGTGCAAATGTAAACTCGCCGCTCTTCCGCCTCGCTTTCGCGCCCCATTCGTTATTTTCCCGCTCGATCCGCATAATACGCCATCCGCCTCGATTCGGGGCTTTCGACGGAGTATCGGCGGGGAAAATTTAATGGCCAATTTACGAGACACTTTGCGCCGCTGCGAGATTGCGGATCCTCGCGGCTCCATCCCCGCGAAAACGTCCCCGCGATCGCTGCGTGCGCCTCCTCTCCTCTCCTCTCCTCTCTCTCCCCCCCGCCGCCATTCTCTCTTTTTCCCCGACCGACATCGACCGTTACCTTTTTATTCGTCCTTTTATAGCGTCCGCGAGAAGCTCGCCGCCCGGTGAGCTACACAAGTTGCGAATTTCAAAACAACCGGACGATATTACGACGGCCGAAAATGACGGGATGATTGATCGATGGATCGATCATTCGATTAGCGACGCCCCGACCCGGACAGGCCGGCGTCTAGGACAATGCGGTTACTCGGTCAGCGACATCGCCGCGACGCACCGTTCTTAACGGGTCGGATGACCGGTCGCGTCGCGAGAAAAATGAAAAAGGACGCGGCTCGCGGAGGAAGTAACCCCGGGAAGGTTACACAGAGGATTTCCTTTATCCTCGAACCTCTGCCGAGTTTCACTCGCGTAGTCCGCCCGGAAAACCTTCGTCCCCTGCAGCCAAGGTCGCCTCGATTACCCGCGTAATCCTGTTCTGTTCCGAGCGTCGCGACGGTGCGGTCGGCGCGTTTGAAGAAAGTCGCGAGCTCGCGGCGAAAGCGAATTATCGACTCCGCGAGGATCGACGGAGAGGACGCGGCGATTTTCCGGGAAATCGCGCGTTTGTCGGAAAGGACAGCGCCACGCGAGCTGCGGTCGACGCTTCGAGGAATGACGAGATCGATAGCGGTGTTCCGAGATGCCGTGACACGAAAACGGTTCTCTCGGAACGGTCGCGAGCTTGAAATAATAATCCGCGAGTGCGCGGTGCTCAAGAGTCGCATCCGCGAGGAAATTTGCAAGTGGAAACGGCGAGGAACGCGTCCGCCGCGCTAATATCGACTTTGAACGCGGAACCACCTTTACGGGGAGAAAATGAAAAAATTTCCCTGGCCCGTCTCCTAAAAACCGTGCCATCGCAGCAATAACCCGCGAAGCGCGTGGCTAATGAAACGTCCGAGAATTTAATTAAAAGCGAAAATGTAAATAAGGCCCGTTAAGCTGAGAGAGGTTTATCCAGGTGTAAACCTCGGATCGCGAGCGGAGAAGCGAGTGTTTCGCACCCTTTGCGCGCGCCTCGAACCCTTATAACCTGTCGAAGCGTCGAACCGATCCCGTTCCACGCGAAACCGACCGCGATAAAAATTCAAATAAAAATTCAAACGCGATCCACCGCTGAAAGATTCCTCTGGTTCTCCGACCGCGACGTCCCCGCGTTCCCGCCCGCTTTCCGCCAGGCAGGAAATTAAAAGTTGCACGGGTGATAGGACAGAGCGAGGAAGAAACGAGGCTGGTTTTTAGACACGCGGAAATATAGAGAGAACCGGTTCTCCTCTGGAGGAAAGCGATCGAAACGCGTGGTCGGTGAAACGGCAAGACGCGGCCTAAGTTGCGAACGTAAACCGAGCTTCTAACGATATTTACCGACGCCGGGCCCTCGACGGGAACGAAGTGTAACGCCGAAATATACCGGGTTTGCCGGTGTAATTAAAAGCAAACTCCGCCGGCGGAAAAGTGGAACAGGTCGCCGTTTCGGAGGCAGTCACGTAAGGATCCTTCGACGTTCTCGCGGCTCAAGGACGCGTAAATCTTTTCGACAAAGACGAGTCGGCCCGAACTTTCAACCGCTCCGACTCGCGCTTGCTCGCTCGCTCGCTCGCACGCTCACGGGCCGCGGCGTTACACGTGTTGCCGAGGAGCGAATCGATAAGGGGACACGTAGCTACACCCACACCCACCCCTGCTTCCTTAGCCGTCTATTTATGTCGCGAGTATTCGCGTGCATCCTGCGGCCGCTTTTCTATTTTCGACCTTTGCCCTAAGCGGCCCGGCCCGAGCATGGTCGAATGTCAAGGTCGGATCCCCGATAATTACACCGGCCGGATGGCCGTGACGAAAAGTAACGATCACCGGCGGGTTACGTAACCGTCCTCCCGGTTTGACTTTCCGCACAAAAGGGTACAGCAATTTTTGGCACCGTTTCGCACCACTCGAATGCCACTGCGTCGACGAGATTAGCTCAGGGTTGCCGGATGAATCGCAGGTACGAAACGGGACTTTGGTGGCAAAGCGAGGTGGGGAGAGAAAGAGGAAAGTAACGAAATGATCGATGCGACATCGAAGTTAACCGGAAGCGGGAAGGTCGAGCGTCGGGAAAGGTCGCAGCCTCGTCCCTCGTAACGCTCGGTCGAGTGACCTCGACGTCGGGTCGCCGGAGGTTAACCTCGAGGAGAAAAGTGCCCTGCGCGGCGCTAAACATTCATCTGCCGCGAACGCGACGCACGATTGATGCTGGCCATAATGCAAACTAAATTGCCGGGACCACAACGCGCCATCGCCATTTTTCACTATTCCCGGGGCCCGCGACAGGCTTCGTCGTACGGTCCCGGAATCGGTAAGTGGCACCAGCCCGACCGCCTCGGGGATATAAATTAATTTCTCTCGCGCCGCCGCGACCATAACTCGCCGCGGAATCTCGCCGCGAGCTTCCGTCCCGGCGTATACGACGCTGTAACTCGCGTCTACCGGCACCGGCGTCGTTCCCACGCGTCGTTCCTCCTCTCCGAGAGATCGCCGTCGCCGAGTCCGAGCTCGTTTCCTCCTCGGAATTCGCATCGGCGCGATTCGATCCGAGAGCGGGAGCTCTTGGATCGCGCGAATTAAGCGAGACGTCGTGTGCCTAAACTCGCGGCTGCGCGAGCGTCGTCGGGTGCAAAGTCACGACAGGATGATATCGCGTATAAAGTAAGCGACACAGCCTCCGGCTACTTCCAGACAGAATTAACGCCGCGGCGAGTTTGCAGGCTAGTTACCGAAGGTAACTCGCCGTATCTGCGACGATAAGTTACGGCGAGGACGAGGGAGAGAGAGAGAGAGAGAGAGAGAGAAAGAGAGGGAGCGAGGCGGAGCGAGGGCGAGAGTAGCAACCGGTTACCACGCCGGTATTTACTTTCTATTTTGCGGCTGAATTTATATCGCGGCATTTTCCAACTTTATAGCATTCGTTATCCGTTGATGCAGCTCGATAAGGAGGGGAAGCAGTTTTAAATAATTAAGCGTAGAGCTCGCGGCGGTTTTCGAGCTGGATCGGGACGCGGCGCGGAAATTGCGACCATCTCCGCGGCGAAATGCGAAACGCGCCGGGAAACTTTCCATCGTTCGTTGATAAATATTTAACCGGCCTAAATGTTTAACGGTTAACGCGCGTGCTAACCGTTTCGGCCAATTTCCCTTCGGCGAGCGACGTTTAACGGGCCATCGCGCGGCAACAACGGGGATGATAAACAACCGCGGCGGAAAGCTCGGAGAAAACGAAAGCCCGAGGGAAGCAGCCGCGGTGGTTTTTCTCCTCGGACCGTCGACGAATTTCTTCTTCCCGCCGGGAAGGGTTCAACGTTCGAGCAATTGTCGCCGCCCTACGGCTGCTAATTAAGGTCAAAGAGAGTCGCGGAAGTACATTGTTTATTCCAGCAAGCTTTCCCTTCGGAATCCCGTGGTCATTCGTCGCGCCGAGTAGCCGTGAAATTCACCGCGGAGGCGGGTTAAAGAACCGTGGTTCGAGGGGGATACGCGTGGTGTTACGCGCCGGATGACAAAGGACCTCGAGGATCGCGCGTGTACGTGGCGTCGGTACGCGCGCATTATGCGCCGTGATAGACTCGTGGCCCGTAATCGCGGCGGAAATAGAAGAGGACGAGAAGAGGGACAAGGGGGCGGAGAGAAATGGAAAAAGGTCCAGGGAGGAGAGCTACTCTGCCATCTCGACAAATTGAGTTCCTTCGCGGTGGTCTTGCCTCGACTTTCCTTCTTTCTTCGGCAACGAGGAGAGCGGCGGGCACGGGCGACCGTGAAAACGGAAACGAGATTTCGGGCCGCTTCTTCCCCGCCCTCTCCGGACCTCTCCATCTTCTAAGCGTCGCGTTTCGATCCCATCGACCAATCGGTCGCGACGTCGATCGCGTTAATCGTCGGACGAGAACGAGACGGAAAGAAAGAGAGAAAGAAAGAGAGGAGGTAACTTCGTAGCGATTCGCGCTTTGATTTCGCCGAGCTAGACGGCAGAGATTCTCGAATTTTCGATCGACAAATCGGGTTAACCCGGGAGCGAGGAATAGAGCCGTAACTCGGTTTCCCGAGCGCTATTCTTTCTCCGCTGACCGGGGTGATCTTGGCGGGATTGGCCTGCGTCGAGCCCAAGACTGGCGTTAACGCGATAGTCTCGTTAGAGAAGGTCGGTCGCCGGAAACGGAGAGCGGATT
Source organism: Euglossa dilemma (assembly GCA_002201625.1). Classification (NCBI taxonomy): domain Eukaryota; kingdom Metazoa; phylum Arthropoda; class Insecta; order Hymenoptera; family Apidae; genus Euglossa; species Euglossa dilemma. Next base: position 4,208,552 of record NIJG01000112.1, read on the forward strand.
CGCCCGTTATACGCGGTGGAACAGAGGAACGGAGTAACACCGAGAACACTGGCTATCGAGCGACGCGCGTCGGACGATAGAATCGGAATAATTTAACAACGCGGCATAAAACTGCGAAATCCAGCGAGAGGAGGAGGAGGAGGAGAAAGAAGAGGTAAGCGTAAAGGGCGGGTGAATGACGGGGTGGTAGGATATTTTCTTTGCGACGCCAAACAGTGGAAGAAATAGGTTTTTGCAGCCGGTTACGCGAGCGCACCGATTGCATAGCTGCAGCCGCGGGTCGCGTGTACACGATGGAAATTGCATTGTGCAATATTGAAAATGGAGCCGCGGCTATTTCTGGCTGAAACGCGGCCCGGTGAACGCGGTCGCCTGTCCCGTCTACTTTAAACAGTTATACTTTATAGCAGTTCACCCCGGGGACCGCAGTTTTCCATCCAAAAACTCGGGACACCGCAACCACCCGAAAACCCAGCCGCGGAAACTTCGATGGCGATTCTTTATTTTACGCCCCTCCGTTCCCCTGTCGGCCGTTAACTTTTTACCGTATTTCCCGCGTTAAGGTTAACCACGCCGAGCATGTAAATCAGTCGCCACCAGCCACCATTCCCCCTACGCTCCTTTCTTCCTTTCTTTCCTCTTCCGGCTTATCCTTACGTCCGTGATCCGTTAAACCGAGCTTTTAGACGCGTAATTCGCGGTTGATACCCGTGACACGCGATTCGTTCTTCCGCGTCGCGGTGGTCGTTCGGGATGCCTAAAGACCAGCGAGCTAGGCTTTTTTCAAACCTCCGCGAGTGGAAAATTTTCTCTCCGATTCTGCTTTTCTCTCCGGCCGGCTCTCTCTCACTCTCTCTCTCTTTCTCCCGTAGAGAAAGCAGAGTTACGCCGTTGAAATCTGCGTCAAAGTACGCAAACTTTCATTCGAAAATCTCACCGGCGAGCGGTGAATTTATTCCGTAACTTTTGAATAGCGTCTTCCCATACGTATTGCGTTTCGTTCCCGCTTCCGCTCCGGCCTTCGACGAATTTAAATTCTATCCGCTTTCTTAACTCGAAACTCCGCCTTGTGTTCCCCTGGCCGTCGTTTATTCCTGGAATTCTCCCGAAGCGTCGCTGAAACCGTCGAGTCCAATTTCCCGGCGACTCGGTCATCTTCGCCGCGATCTCGCGCCGTTTCCTCCACCGATCTCCAGCCGAGCGAAATTAAATCTCCCGCGACGCTTATCGGCGCCCATGGATCTTTCCCTGACCGTGGTACGCGTCCGTGGGACGAACGATCTGCAAGAACGGGAACGCGACGACGGATCGACATCGATTCGCGTACGACCTCGTACCCAATAATTCAAGCTGACGTCTGCGAGACCGATCGATGAATCGTCGTCCGTCGCTTGTTAAATATTTTAAAACAGCCGACGCTGATCCTCGTTTAGTATTCCGACTCGTTTTAAGTCACGTTTACGACGTTCGGACCGACGTCAGAGACGGGCGTAGCCGATCGACCGGCTCCGATAATAGATTCCGACATATTCAATCGGATCCGCCGAATTAAAATAGACCGCGCGTTTGTACGCGAGTGACTTCGATCCGAGGAAAACGACCGGATACCAACGGGACGCTAATAACATCGGTGTCATCTCGAGAAGAACACCCGTGCGATGTCGCCGAGTATTCCTTCGGAACGTTCGTCATCGTCGAGAATGATCTTTTCTTAGCCTCGAATGTCTTTAGTTCAACCCGGTGGCCTGTAACCATTGCCCTTAAGCGATCATCGCCTCACCTCTATCGATCTTCCCGCGACCTTAACCAATCTTCCGACGACCTTAACGCCTGTTATTCCCGTAATCTCCATTGACTTTTACGGATACCACGTACCAGACCGACTTCCACGCGTCCGTCCTAGACAATTACCTCGGCTGACGTTTTCTAATTCGGCGGAAACGCGAAACACGCGAAAAATCGTTTCGACCCTCTTTCATTCGACGTGGCTCGGGAAAGGTTTCGCTGCGAAGAATTTCGGGAGAAATAGAAGACGCGCGTCGAATTCTACGGGAAACGCGGTAGACCGAAAGGTGGATGGCTTGGCGCGAAAAGGAGGGTGGAAAAGGCCGTCGCGATACCTGAGACGTTACCCGGGATCGCGCGTCGAAACGAGACAATTTTCGCGAGACTCTTTCGCGGAAAAATACACGAAATTCGGGATAACGTATTAACCCGAATCCGTATCCGAGTTCGGGAAGAAACCGTGCTCCTCGAGTGCAATGCGCCGAGAAGAACGTTCGCGAATCTGTTCGCGACCGTTGCACGAGAAAATCTGCGCGCAAGGATCGCGAAAAGGTTGCCGGAGAGTTCAACGAACCGCTAACGAATCGGCGACTAGCCGAGACAAGGCAGAGACAAACTGCGCACGGTGCCAGGAACACGCCGGTATGAATCGCGCCAAAGTTCCTTGGCTCCCGGTTCTTTCCGTTTCGTAGCTATCCTGCCATTCCCGAAACGCGTCATCTGGCAAACTCGCGGCAGCTGCCAAACCGCCAATCTCGTTCCCGATTCGTCCTCCAAGGTTGCGCGCGAGTATCGAGCGCGTTCCACGACCGCCATCGCGCGTCTTTCTCGCGAATTCGCCGATTCCTCGTCGATTTCGCGCGCCGAGCAGCGAGCGTACTCGAAGCCGAGCGTGCGCCGGCTGGTGAGAACAAAACGAAACGGCGCACGCCGTCACGAAGCGTCGGTTATCGAAGACTGCTCGAGCTACGCCCTCGTAAATACAGCCAGCTCGAAAATGAGTGGAAGCCGATACGGAAGGTCGTATATACGCGTTGAACGGGCGGTTGATAAAATATTCAAGCGTCCTCCGCGGGTGTTAAATAAACAGCGAAGTTCAGGTGTCACGAGCAAAAATTCCGAACGATTTATATTTAACGGAAAAAAGAGCGGTGCCGATCGAATTTCCAAAACGTCTAGGCTCTATAAAATACCACGGGTATTTTTTCGTTGCTGTCGAAATTCGATTTCGCGAATCGGAGAGGACTCGCGGCTGACCTCGCGACGCTTGCCGGATCGTTTTCGTCCTGTGATTTCAAACGTCCAGGAAGAACAGAGAGAGGGAGAGAGGAGATCGGGAAGGATCGGCGTGCATGTGCTCGGCGTCGGGACTCTCCGGGGAGGAAACGAGGGTTTAAGTTCCGTCTGATTCCGCGTCGACGCATCCCGAATTTAAGATCGTCGGGAGGAAATCTCGTTACACTCGGGGCCGATGGACGGACCGAGGGAACGAGAGAGCTTCGGTAACTCGGCAACGATCGATCTCTTAATTATTCGCCAGCACTTGACCGTACTCCCCTGCGAATCGCGAAAATACAGCCCGGCTTTCGCGAAGATCGAACGGCATTCGACGCTGGCGTTCCCGAAGATGCACGACCGCGATACGGCATTACCCTTTAACGATGGTCGCCGCTTTAATCGTCACGGATCGAATCGGGGAGAAAAAAAAATTCCAAAATCGGGGGATGAAAAAGATATCGGGTTTCGAGTAAATCGAATGAAATTTCGTGCTTTTCTAACGGCTGTTTTATAATTCAAAAGCGTTGCTCGGCGCGGTGCGGCGCGAGTTTCTCGCGTCGAAGCGCGAGCTCGCGGCAGCTGGCGCAGCGACTCTTCTCTCAAAGTGCTTCCGTCGTTCCGCTTTAAAAGAGAAACCTACGAAAATCAGTCGCTTGTAACCTCTCATCAGAGTCCTTTGATTTTCCTCTCTACAAACTTCCGCGACGTGTATCCTTCTGGTTGTTCGATTTATTTTCGTTTCAGTTCCCCGAGAGAAACCGGTAAATCTTGTTGCTCTCGAGACCCGGTCTGGCGCACGGTACGGAGAAGAGTAGCAAGAGCAAGAAGAAGAAGAAGAAGAAGAAGAGGAGGAGGAGGAGGAGGAGGAGGAAGTAGAAGAAGAAGTCGCAGGAGGAGTTAGAAAAATAAGAGAGAAAGTAGTCGCGAAAGAAAAAGAGAGAGAGAGAGGGAGAGAGAGAGAGAGAGAGCGTGTTGGCTGAACGTCGGCTTAAAAGGCGGAACGGAGAAGGAGAACAAAAGGCGGAAGGAATCGTCGTCGAGCTGACGGCGAGAAAAGTTGGCCATTTTACATTTGCACGAGCATTCCTCCGTCTGCTTTGTGCCGACGGTTATGTTTACTCGTCGCAGACATTGCACGTGCATGTACTTGCACAAACATACATCGTGCAAACACGCGAGCCAAAGACGGAGGACGCATTGGAAGGCGGCCATTTTCGTGGAAAAATGTAAACTGCGTTGCAAAGGGTGGGAGGAGAAGGACACGGGAAGGGCGAGGCTGGAATCGGCAGGGCGGAACATCCGAGTAGCAAACGTTGCCTCTGTCGGACAACGCGTTAATCCGGATGGATTAACGATCCTTTATCGAATCCGGCGAGACGAATATTCGTTCGTGCGGAAAATTGACAACGCGATTGACGCGCATCGTTCTCGTGGACAGAATCGAGATATTCAATCGGTGTTTCCCTTTTGACAGCGTTTTAAGAAAATATCGAACTGCTCGCTCGTTCGCGGAACGAAAGCACGGTTTTATCTTCCGTATTCGATGGTGGATGGACCGATGGTTCCGAAATTTATTACGTTTCGCCTTTTAACGTTCTCTCTTCCCCTCTCCAACGACGAGACTTTCGATAGAAATGATCGGTCCGGTGGAAGTCGTTTCCGGTTTCGGAGATGCCCGTGGAATCCCGTGAAAACGTGTAAGCCCGTGGGAAAGGGTGGGCCCGGCGTCCACGGAGAGAAAACGAGCTCTCTCTCTCTCTCTCTCTCTCTCTCTCGGTGCTATCAGGTTGCAGGAAGATTTCGTTGTTGTCGTCGACGAGGAGACGACAAGGCAATCGTTTAATCGAGATATCGGTTCTTCTTTTCCAATTCGATCACCGGCTCTCTCGCGATTCTCCGAGTTATTTCAAGGGTTTTCCAGCTCGGTTAGCGGGGTAATATATAGCCGTATAGCGAAGAAGAAAGGGTATCCCTTCTCGTTCCGGTGGAAGCTTCCATCCGCAAATCGGGTTAAGGCTCGCAGCTTCCGCGGTGATCCACTTCGATTTCCGCGGGGAGTACCCGCTGAATTTTCTTTTTCTCTCCTCGCCGTTCACCAACGATAGACTCTCCGCGCGATGATACGTCGCGGCCGTTCGACCGCCGATAGACGTCTGACCAAAGATTGACTCGCGCTACTTAAATTTGTTCGCCCCTGTAGAAGCGGTTTAAAGTCCTCGATTCCCTCTCTCGGACGATACTCCAAAGGTGTCTACGTTTCGTTCCCGATCCACTAGACTAAACGGTTTTATCCGTGTCTCTAACGACGTAATATCACAGCGAGATTTGTTACGTTCCTTTTTCTTTTACCTCCGTCGAAATAAGAAAGAAAAGGAAGCGCTTTGGTACTCGGGTAAATCACGGGATCGAAGAAGTTTCGAGGTCGCCATCGGTACAAATTCATATGCCCTTTCGATCGCAGATTTCCCCAGACTACGGGCTGCCGGGCAATCGCCGTTCCTTTTTTATTCCACTGCTCTTAAATGCAAATGGAAAACTTTTAACGAAAACCTTTCTGCTATCCCCCGTTTCGGTAGAGCGGGAAAGGGGTGGAAAAAGAAGAAGAAGAAACGGCCGTTACTATTATTCTACCTCGCAGGAATAATAAGGAGGCATTTGCATCGTCGAGCACGCTTAACGATTATTTACTCTTGCTCTTTGTTTCGCGGAAAATAATCGTCCGGTTTTTTTTTCCCGGGGCCAGCCGGGTATACGGCGCGGCCGTGGTCGCCGGAAGGAGCGGTGCCTCCGTTTTCCGGCAATAATGAATCCTTAATCGTTGCATTTTAATTGTCGCGACGCCGGCCGAAAACCCGCGACGCGCCGCNCGCGCCGCAGGGAGAAGCAATTAAAGGCGGCGGAGGTTGATTCGCGAAATCTCGACGCGTCTTCCGGCCCCGACTCTATTACGCTCGAGGGTCGATCGGAAACTCGTTCTCGTCGCGCGTCTTCGCACGCGTGTTCCTTCCACTTTCGCGCCATCCACCATCGCGACAGCCCAGCCGCTGGTTATCGATTTCCGATGAATTGCAAATCGAATTAAACAGACACCGCATTAGCACGCGTACCTTTTACTCGTTCGACTAGTTCCCGATTTTTTCCCTTTTTTTCTCTCTCCCCCTCCCCCGTCTCTCTCTCTCGCCTTCTTTCTTTCCTTCGCGCGACCGCCGACCTTACCTTTTCCCGGGGAAAAAAACTGCCTTTCGTCCGGGCTACGATTCTGCGCTATTGATTTTCCAGGTAAATCGGCCAGAATGCGGTCGCGAATAGTCCCGTTAGCGTGTTTTCATATTATCGCGATGAACTATAGCCGATGAATGGACGCTAGGACCGAGGAATATTGGCCCAGTGACAAAGGACTAATCAGAGCTGGCCCGAACGTGGAATGTATCGCTCATTGTCGACGCCGGGGCTTCGATATTCCCGTTCGACCGCCGCGTCGCGTCGAATCCTGTTTCTTCGCGCTGTTTTACCGAGAATTCGGGGAAAACGAGGTTCGAGTTTTTGGGAGAAAGGAAAAACAACGCGAAATGGCGCAAGGTTCTTTGGTCGATCGGTAGGCAGGCTGGTAAATAGGAATGGGAAAAACGCTGCATTTCGGATTAGCCGTATTAAATAATTCGGCCTGCTGGTTTCGATAAGGGAGAGGCGGATCGAGGTCCGCTCGGCACGGATCGATACTCGCAAAGTGGAAACCGGTCGATCGTAGATTAACCGTGCCCGCTTGCACGGGCGATCGATCAAAAGATCCATCGCGACGCGTAGCCGAAATCCTGCCAAGCGGAGCCCGATGTCGATTCGTCCCTCTTTGCTTCTGCTCTGCTCTCTCGCCCAACGAGAATTGACCTAAGCACACGTGTAGGCCATGCGTGTACCGCTATTTGAGAGAATTTCCGTGTCACTGCTACGCGTTATTCCCGCTCCATCTCCGTCTCTCTTCTACGCGCGGCGTAGAAGCGAACCAGCTGCCTCTACCTCTACCCGCTATTACGATATTAACGAGTGAGCTAAGCTTTCCGAGAACCATTTGATCAAGACTGCGGCCATTACGTGCATTAGGTGGACGGGAACGCGGCGGGAACAAAGGGAATATCCAGCTGACATCTCGCGCTCTCCCTCGGCATATCAGAATTTTATCCTCGCCGAATTCCCGATGGGTGCATTAACGCGACTCGAAATAACCCAGAGCGACGCGGAGTGTCGCGGGAAATGGAAACGGGCCGACCACGGACAATGGTTCCGGCGTTGTAACAAAGAGGTAAACACGACGACTTAAAAATCGAAGCCGGAAATTTGTAAACGGCCGCTCGTTAACGAGGAGCAACACGAACCGTTCCGAGCGGATGTTGTTTCGTTTCACGCGCAAGTAAATCTCTCGCCGTTCCATTTCGTTCTTAATTTTCCCGGGGAATCGCGCGAGAAGAGGCAGCCGGGGATAAAGTATCCAACAGAATCGCTAATCCGGCTGAAAACACACCCGATATTGAGCCACCTGTTTGCACCGGCCGCAATGTTTACGATGCGCCAGCCACCCAGGAGAAGCGTAGCGCGATTGGTTGAACGATATTTTTAATAAAGAACAACCCGACGTGTCACCGACAAGGAGGGTACGCCGCGGTTTCCTGCCGCGTTATTTCATTCCGCGTTACGTTTACACACCGCTTCGTCCTCTCTTTTCCTCGCCCCCGCTTCCTCATCCCCCTCTCGTCACCGCTTCATCCACCTCGTATACCCTTCGCCCTGTACGTTACGATCAACCGGCGCGGGTAAACGAAGAAGGACGAAATTTCCAGCGCAACCTGATTTTCCGCGCGGCGTTTAATCGCCGGCGAAATGGCCGCATCGAATAACCATTTCTACGCAACGCGCGATCCTTTGAATAAACCATTCGAAAGAAACGCGATATTTCATCATTACCGGGTTATTGTTTCCTCCGTATGAGTTCTCGTCCCGCCGTTTCCGGCACGGTTAACGCCGCCACGGCCACGGTTATCGTTAATCTATATTTCTCGCTTCAGCGAGCACCGAAAACGGAACGACGCGCCAGGCTTTCGCGGGGACGCCGACGGAATAATATTCCCCGGGCGGCGGGTTAACCATGTTTTACTAAATACTCGTGCAATGGCCGCCTGCCTGCTGGTCGCGTAAAAACATCGACGAATTCCGGGCGGACGCGGTTTCGTCACCGGCGTCCAGGCGAGCGACAACAACAACGCGTGTTTCCAAACTTCTGTTTGTTATTCCGTCGCACGGAAAATTCGCCCGATGGCCGAAGGAAGAATCGCCGAGTCGATGGAAAGTGCACCGAGGGACGAGGATTCGAGAAATTATACGGTCCACGAGACGTCCGTCCACCGACGCCGCGGCGCGCCGAGTCGCGATGCCCGGAGAATAAGACGCAGTGGAATTTCGATTCGCGACGACCGAACGAAAGTCATAAAGGTGAGACGCGTGCGAAATATTTCGCGGAAAAGCTGGCCAAAAGTCAATTTTTCAAACGCAGAACTCTGCGTTTTGTTAGCATATTCTATAAATATGGTTACAGTTTGGAAAAAGATTTTAATTATACTTTTTCTCGGGTTTTATTCGCGTCTCAATTATTTTTCTTTTTTCAAATTTTATTTTTATTCGACCATTCGAATATTTCCTACAATATTCCCATATCTCTCAGTTTGTTTGTTCATGTCTCATCGTTGGGGCGTTTATTCCATTTGGTTAATCAACGTGGTTTATATTCGTTTCGCTTTTATCATGTTCCGCTAATCTCTTACCATCGATTTTTGTCTGCCCGAAGAGTTTCCAAAAAGCGATTACTTTTCCGCAATCGTAAAACTATCCGCGATTCACTGGAAAAACTCGCAAATATTGCCAAGTGAACAGTTTTGCGCGTATACTCCTCGAGCATGCGCGAAATCGAATTTTCCCCGTGAAAATTTCTCTCGTTCCCGAGTGGTAATCCGATATTTATTATCGTTAATATCAAAAGGATGATTATCGCGGCGATCCAATCGCGCAATTAACGAGTCGGAAATCCAAAGATAGGAATCTTCGTACAAATCACGGAACGTCTTGTTGTTTTGTCCGGGTTTTCGGCGAAATTTCCCACCGCGGGACGTCTCGGCGACAGTAATGGCCAGACTCGGCATGGAACGAGCGGTCCGATCATTAAAACGAAACGATCTTTGCCTCGGCATTCCTGCGACGAGACGCCGGCGTCGGTATCCACGATTGCCGGGACATCGGAGACATTGCTGATCTGGCCGAACCATTCGGAGGAGAAGACACGGGTTCCGTGATCCACGAGATCGGTAATTTACCTCCGCTTTATCGTTATTGCGTTATTATTTCGGTTCGATTTGCCAGTTTTTATCCAACAAACCATAAACGTGCATTTCCCGCGAAGCACACCGCGAGCCGAGGTCGGTTGTAATCCTGAAAACGGACAGAGACGAGATGGCTATTACCGGGTCCGTGGATATCTCGATAAAGCTCGATCGCGGCGACTCGACGCGGTGTTGAGCGTCGCGGTGGAAATCGCGGCGCGTTTAAACGCGAGCAGAGGCCAGGTTGGATGGTGGTTCGGCAACAGATTATAGGGGAATGCTGGAATATACATAGTTGGAGGTATCCCGGGTGCATGCTCGATGCGGCTGGTGGATCGAGGAGTAAGCCCGAGTGGGTGGTACACGTGGTCGTGTGTGTCGCCAGAGGGTCGTAAGGAGGGTGGCTGGAGGAATTGTAGATTTAAGTCGTGTCTTATCGCGAGGGAGTCGTAGCCCGCGGCTTGCCGTTCAACCTCCTCACGACCCGCCGCTTCCAAGACTCCGGCCTTCCAGCCTCCGTTTCCACCGTTCTGCCGCGTGTGCAATATTAAAGGCCGCCTCAAAAACGGCCGACGCTCCGCGCCACGCCGCGCCACGCCGCGCCGCGACGCTTTACCTCGTCCACACTGGCGTAGGGTGCCACCGCGGCTTTCTCCCCGGGTTTAATGAAAGCCGGCTGGAAAGATGGTAATCGTTCGCGGGGAAAATTATTCCATTACGAAAGCGACGCGAGTCCCGGTGCTCGAACCAGACGCGATACGACAGAACGCGCGCGAGGATTTTGATGGACGGCCGATAAGTCGTAACGCGAATGTGGTAACACGAAGGGTCTGCGTGATATATGCAACGGTAGGATAATTCCGCCACGCGAACCTATCGATAACATCGAGGCACGCGGATCTCCATCGATGCAACCGCGATATATCCGGATCGACCGATCCGCCATGCCGATTATCGTCCCACCGTTTCTGTAATTAAACCAACCCGAAGGGTATGGAAGAGTATCGGTATTAGTACGAGCCGAGTGCCCGTGATGTCGTGGAGTGGCCACTTTAAAAACAACCGACGCTACGACACGCCAGGTCAAACGCAGCGGCGTAGCCTCCGAGGGACTTCTCTCTCTCTTTCTTTCCTACTCCTCGAGCTTTCGCGCCGGAGCCAAACGAGAAATCTCGATTAATCGATCACACGGAAAAGAGAGAGACGTTCTCTCTGGTCCCGGTCCGTGGAGAGAAAAAAGAAGGTTCGCGTGGTCGAGGTGGGAAGGAAGGAGGAACGGTGGAAGAATCAAAATTCAACGGATGTCTACGCTATTGGCCGGCCTTCCTGTTCTGCCTGGCCGTCTTATATATACCGTGGCTGGTTCCCTGCGCGGCTGACTCGTGGCTGACTCTCGTGCCTGGCTATGCCTGAATACCCGGCAGGCTCAGCGCGGCGGGCAACTGCATTGCAGTACCTCCTCCATATGCCAGGCAGCGTGCGCTCCGAGAAGGAGCCTGCACCGGCGGAAAGAGACGGAGCGAGCCCGTCGCTCGCGATTTATCGAGCTCTCCAATTTCCACCGCCGATCCTCCGACTCTGGCTACCTTGCTACTTCGCTAATTGATAATCGAATCATCGATGATACATCGGCGTTACCTCGCCTCCGAGCCCGACTTTCCAAGACGCTCATCCGGATCGCGCGAGTTCCCAACACCGAGCAAAGAACCGCGCGCGTGTTTCTCTTTAAGCGGAATCTCGATATCGCTAGACGATGAGAGGCGAAGAGAGGCGAAGAGAGACGAAGAGAGGCGGAATAACGGGGACAAGAGGAGGTTGCGCGCCGAGTCGAGTCGAGCGAGACGACTGGAGAAAGAGGAATCCCGCGACTGTTCGTGCTCCATGGACTTTCGATGGACTTTCTTCTCGGATCTCGAGGCAACCGCGTTGCATATTCCTCTCTCTCTCTCTCTCTCTCTCTCTCTCTCTCTCTCCGCTTTCGGAAAATGCGCGAACGTGTCGCGAAGCCGGGGAAAAAGCGAGGGAGAGCGGAGGGAAGGGAGAGAGGTGATACATATTTTCCGAGAGGAACGTTGGCCCGTGGCAATTTTGCCACGCGTGTTTTTCCCAAGATTTATGTTTGCCCGCGCCACCGTTTAACGACGTCTCTTGCCTCCTACGGTTATTATCGCGCGCTCGCTTTCGTCCGCGATGCCTGCGAAAGTTATCATCCGATAACTGTCTGGCCTTTTCGGCATCTGCGCGATGCTCCACGAAAATTCCTCCGGCGAATGTTCTTTCCTGCTGAATCCGCCGCTTCTGGCAGCTCCTTTCAGCGACATATCTCCCTTATTTTCGCCAGCTAAAGCACGCCGCTACGTGAATAAACGGGGAAATCGACGAGCGTACCGCGCGCCGTTCGGAATTATTATTCCGCTTGTCGGTCACTCCGACTGCCGCGTCTAGATTTTCCTCGGCGAACATCGGGCTTGGTAAGCAGCACGTCGCTCTGCTTGTCCCTTACTTAGCCACGGAACACGGAATGCTTCTGGATGTCGCTGTCACCGGTGACACCGCTGCGACTGACCGACTAGACTCGACTCGACTCGACTCGACTCAGCTCGGCTCGGCTCGGCCCGACTCCGCCGTTCCCGGGAGAATTCTCCGCTCCGCGGATCGATGTCGGCAAGACGCGATTCCGAATTATCCCCGCGATCGGCGCTTTACGACGCGCCAACGTTAACATCCGCGCGATTACGCGTCCCAACTTTCCGTTTATCCCGGAGAATTTTACGACCAGCGAAGAATTAAACTAAATCGCAAAGCGGTATTACGAGGTATTCGCCGCTCCAGGTTTTTCCGCCTCTCTATACCGAGTTGCACAGCTCGTAGAAATTTCCCGGGCACGCGAGATTTCTATTTCCCCTGTTTGCCTAAATCCCGGTAAAAAATTACGAGCAGTCGTTAGCGAAGTAACACGAGCTCGCTTTAAAGTGCAGAGGTTACAAAAATGAGCAAAGGCGGAATCTCTGGCGTGCCGGGGAGGCCGCGAGGGGTGAAACCCTCCCTTCCCGCCGCCAGTCCCCAACATCCTTTCCGGCTACGCGCCAATTTCTCTTCTTCCCTTCTCCTTCCAAACCTTCCTGCCCAGAGATATCACCGGAGACCACGCACTCGAATAATCTCCAGCCATCGAGTAGTCTCCGAGCGAAAGCTTTCTTTCTCGAAACAACGCGCGATTGATATCCAATTCGATCCAAAGTCCACGTACGCGACGCTGGAAATAATTCAACGGTGGACGGAAGAAGGAGAAGAAGAAGAAGAGAAACGCGGCCAATCGCGATGGCGGCGCGCAAAGCGCGACGAGCGGCCGAGTACACCGAGAGGACAAATAAAATTTAACGCGCAACTAACGATCGACAAATTTACAAATCGATCGACGCGACGGCCGGAAGAACGATCTGTTTTTCTTTGCCGCTGATCGACCGACAGACAGACGCCGGGGCTGCAATTCCACGGCGCAACTTCGACCAACCGCGCCGAGTCCTCGATTCTCCTCGTCGCCGAGGTAATTGCGTGTTTATCTGCTCGGCTTAATTACGTGTCCGCTTGTCCAGCTGCAAGTGGTAAATTTTCTCCACCCCCTTCGCTACGTCCCGTATTCGTGTCCACGCTGCCCGTTCAATGTCCGCCATTTTGCGCCGTTACGGACCCGCGCGCCGGCTATACTTTCTCATTAGCGGCTACTCCTCGATATTAATTCGATTCTCGTATCAATCGACCCGCGCCAAACCCCGAAGGCATCCATTCCGCGGGCTGTCGTCGTTGTCCGCGCGAAATGCCGCGCGAAATTTCGTCGAAAGCTCCGGTTTCTCGATAAAAGCGCAGTTTTCTCGGAGCCTCGAAAATTTTTCCATCCAACGAAGGAGGAGCTTCGAGACTCGCGAAGCGACGAAGATAATCGAGAGGAGAGAGATCGCGAGAGATGTAAAATCGCGAAGGAAGAACGGCGGTGCTCGAAACAGACGGGCGTCGTTTCGTTAATTAGGAAAACGTTGCAACGACGCGTGTGGGTATTAAAAGGAAACGGTTCTCGAAACGACGATTCGGCTCGGGAGGATAACGAGTCACGAAATAGGGTGGGTCGTGGCGAGGGGTCAGAGGGGGGTGCGTTGGAACAAGTGGAAACAATTTCGAGGCAGGATAATCGGGATAAAGGGCGATAACAAATACCGGATGCGAGGCGAAACAGCTACTTTCGCGCTCTTTCAGGGACGAAATAAGGAACTCTCGAAATTCGCTCGCGCAAGAACTTTTTCTTTTCACCTGGATTCGCCGTGCAAGTTTTTCAATGAACTTTAAAGCGCTTGCCCTAATTTCCCGGTGAATGGGGGACGGCATGAAAGCAGTCCCGACCCGCTTTATTTTTTTCTTCTCTCTCCCTCTCTTCGTCGCTCCCCTCTCTCGCTGTCCCGCCCTTATCCCATAACATCGTGTTGCACGTACGTGCAACCACACTGCGGGAACAAATAAAAAGAATCGCGGTTGAAAAGAAAGCTGGCGCTGCAAGCTCGCGCTACTAGCTGACAATCCGTTCTCTCCACTGTCGCCGGAAATTTCGAATAAAAGCAACAATGTGCGAATTTGTACGCGAGATAAAACCGCGGAAGGCACAAAGCTGCCTTGTTCTTTCCTTTCTTTCCCGCCCGGTCGGCCTTCCCCGTTAACGGCGCGTGCAAAGAAAAAGGGCTCGCGTTCGATCTCCCTTCAGCCCTCGACGCGGAGTTACCCGCCGCGACAAACACAGCAGGGAAACGAACGAGCCGGGCGGGTCGAGGAACGGATTTCGAATAGGAAAGAGGGAACACCGGCATCCGACGAGAAATATAATTAATTACGGACGCTGAAGTCGTTCCTGTTCTCCCATTTTTTATTTTTCTCCTCTGTCTTTTTTATTACTATTATTCCGTTCTCTTCCTTTTCTTTTTCCGGGAGTACATCCCTCTCTCTCGCTCGTTTTACTTCCTCGCCAAGAGACAGTGCGAGAATTAATGAGAAATCCTGCGTGCTTGCGACGTTCTCTCACCGGCTACCGTTTCGTTTATTAAAGTAACAAACTCGACCGATGCGCGGCAATAGCCGTACTTTATTAACAAAGGAGCGGCAAAAGGAGAGAGGGAAAGAGAGGGAGAGAGAGAGAGAGAGGGAGAAAGGAAAAAAGGGAAACTGGAGCAACTTTTCCTTTCCAAGTATAGCGAAGATTCTATCGAGCGGCGGGGGGCGAAAGGGGCGAAGCGTCGGAGGTAACGAGGAGCAGTCTGCGTACGCGAGTTTAAAGGCTAGACCAAGAAAAACGACGGGAGAGCGGTTTAATTACTTCGGAACTGGTACTGCACGGGAAGTTGAATCTCCCTTGTTAATGGAAGGGTAAATATCAAGAGTGGGTAACCATCTCGAAGCGTTAAAGATTCAGTCCTGTCGGAGTGCTTCAACTTTTAAGTGCACGCCACGCGACATAATCTGACATTTTGTATCAGCGGCTCAAAGCCGCGGTGTAACAATGTTTGCGAACAATCAACCCGTTCCCGCGACAACTTTTTCCACCGTCCGCGATATCCGGGAAGAAACCTGCCCTCTATTTGCATCGCTATCAACTTTTCGCTATTGAAACACCGCGAATATCAATCGTCCTTTCAACGCTTTGTTCCCTCCTCTCTCTCTCTCTCTCTCTCCCTCTCGCCGTTTCTCGAGAGCGTCGTCTCTCGTTCGATCCGGAGACGGAACAGTTTATACTCGGGAACCGAGTCGATTTCACGAGATTTCCTGGTAAACCCTTGCCGGTAAAGCGGATATATCCCGCGCGATGCGCCTTGCCCGTTTTCCGGAAATTTTGCAACTTACTCTCCCTGCCGGCAGACGTCCACGGAGTCCAACGAATTCCGCGATACCTTTCAAAGTCGGCACCGATCACTCGCGACCAACCTCCTCGAGGATCCCTGGATTTCCGCTTCCGAACCGTCGAGGATACGACCAATTTTCCACCGTCCGCCTGCCACTCGATCGAATTTTCCTTCCGACCTTCCCCTTCGACCAACCCTTGTTTTCCCCAATCACCGACCTTTCCAATCATCCCCCTTCGAATTAGCTATAATTATCCGGGATCTTTGCGAGGTTCCCTTCTTCCTAGAGTGTCCTTCGCTCCCCAAACGACGTCGCGATAATCGAACGTAGAACGGAAGGTCTTTAAAGTCCCCTCGATATCTCTACTTCCGACTCTATTTGCGACTACTCGCGAATCTGAAACACCGTTGCATCGTTATATCCGGCGAGAAAATTCAGCGCGTTGCTGCAGCGTGCTCGTCTCGAACGCTCTCGAGAAATAATCGTTGCTCCGTCTTTGTCCTACTCGCGACGGCACGGCGTAACTCGAAGCCGTTATAATTTATAGCTTTATGCCGGAACTTTTACGAGCGGCGTCGCGAAGAAATTTTAATTCGGCATAACTCCGCGGCGGTATCTCCGCGGATCGGGCCAAGGGGGAGAGGAATTTTTAAGACAGCCGGCTGTAGAAAGTTTCCCTCTTTGGTCCAACGACTCTCGCCGTTCCGCCTCCGAACGCGTTTGCTTCTCCGCTCGGCAACGAATCCGCTGCGCATTCCAACCGCTCGATCGCGCGTAAAATCGTGGCCGAGGCAACGCCGGTTGGAAACCGAGCCTAAGAGAATCGAATCTACTCGTCTCTATCCGCGGTACTAACAGTTTCCGAGATGTCAAGAACACAGCGGAGAGAAAGCGAGAGAGGGGCCGGGGAGAGAGAGAGAGAGAGACACGGGTAAAGAGAGAGCCTTTGCAGGCATGCAACTCGAGTAACACGAGCAAAGTTGCTAACGCGTCAGTTCTCTGTCGGGTCAGTGTATACCAACATCGACGAGTTCCCGTGCGAGGATCATGAACCAACTCCGGGCCGGGTTCATTAAGCGAGATAAGACCGGCTGATGGAGAAACCGATCTCTCTTTCATCTCCGGCATTCTCTTCCCTTCTCTCTTTGCCCGTATTTTCTCCGCCCGGCCCGGCGAGGAATCGCGTTTTGCCTCATTTCGCGAAACGCGTTCCAGCGATTCGCACGGATTGGCAGCTCGAGTTCCAGCTCGATAATCAGCCGCGATGTTTCGCTTAACAATGCTCCGGCCTAATGAGTTAAATATTACCTTTCATCCATTCACGGCCCATCATCGATGTCTATTAGCCGTCACGATAGCCGATCTATCCCGAAAGTTAGGGATCTGATACACGCCTGACCGATACGGTTGCCGTTGGTTGCCATTAAGGCGTAATTGAGAATCGATACTCGATCATCCGGCGGCCCGATATCGGTTCTATCCCGATTTTAATAAGGTGACGCCATCACGGCCCCGGCTACCCTTCTTCCTCATTTATTATACGCCAGCACGCTCGTATGCTCCTCACACGAGGGTTATTTTAAGCGAACCTTGTTTCGCTGAAATTCCCCGGTGATACACGCGCCATCCCGGCAAGAAGCTCGTAAATTGAAAAATCAACGATACACCGGCGCCGCGGCTCGTCTCATTGTTTCCCCATTCTGCGTACGGGATCGGCGAAATCTTGGGAAAAGATACCGACCTTTCGCGCTCGCGGACCCTAGCTTTAACCACCGCCAAGCGTTTCTTCCTTTTTCCCTCCTTTTTCTCTCCTTTTTCGCCAATAGATTTCCCCCATTGTTCCTCCGGCCGTTTTTCTCACGCGACTGCCGGAAGATCCGAAATCCGCGAGGCGTGTTCTCGGCCAATTTTTTGCCGCCTAATCGCCCGATACGATCTATCCGCGGCGATCCCGTGGAATTCCAACGGCAACGCCGACCTTTAACGAACCTAAGCGAATTAATGCAACCGCCGGTCGATCGATAGCCCCGTTGTCATCTGACGTTTTGCAGCTGACACGCGGCAATAAGTTAAGCTTCGAACGGTATTCGAAAAATCCGGCTCAGGGAATACGAAATGAGGAGATCCCGCGATATTTCATCGTCGCGCCGCCGCACATTATCGATTCGAATGCACTTATTAAACGCATATCGAGTCGAATGTTTTATACACGCGGCCAAATGAAATATGCAATAGGTCGGCAGTCGGTCGCGCAGACGATATTAATGAACGGCTGACCACCTTCCCTCCGAATTTATCGCGCTCCGTGCCGCCGCGACGCCTTCCACTCGGCGTCGGACCCTCGCTCCGTTTCGTCTCGCGATCCCTGCTTATTCCACCATCTCGAGGGAGCGAGACGGGACGAAATGGGACGGGGACGCGAACGTCGAATTTCCTGTCCAATTAAAAAGGAACTTTGCCGATAATTCGCTGCCGGAACGCTTATGAAACGCCGGCGAGGCAAAAAGTCTCGAATGTCAAAGTTCGAGGCGGATCCGACAGGAAGTGACGTTAAACTTCCTTGGATTGGTCCGGCGGAAGCGCGGAAAGCGAGCCGGTTATTGTCGAAAGTATAGGTTGCTTGCTCGAAATTGCCGATCGCGGCAGCGTTCCCGGGGAATTAAGAAAATCGCGGAACATCGATATGCCGGTAAGTTCGCCTCGTGCCGCGTTTCGGCAGCTTTCACCGAGTTTATAGACTTTTCCGATAATGAGGAATTTCGATGGCGGCGATATCGAACGTCCCGTCCCGTTCGGCAGCCTCTGCCGAGTCGGCTGTTCTTCCGAATCCAGCGATACCAGCGATAACCTTCTTCGATATTAAGCCCGATCGACGGGAAAATATCTCGACGAGGGGTGGGAGAGGCTGGATGGAGCCGATTTCTGGTTAAAAATACGATTCTCCGTGAAATTACTTCGCGTGGTAGGTGGACCACTTTGGCGGAATCACTCCGGACACCGGGATAGCGAACGCGTGACTTCCTTCGAGGAGGAAGGATCAATGGGGCGAAGGAATCTCGTGGAAAAATCACGGGTAAACAGTCTGAACACGTTTGAGGAATCGATACGTCGATCGTCTAATTAGACGCGATGGCCACTAAGGGGACGAAAAGCCTTTTACCCGTTCGGTGGGCTCGGAGGGTGCCGGAGAGCAGCGGAGGAAATAAGAAAGGGCAGTGGCGAGAGTGCGATGAATCACCCGGTATGATTTGTAAGCACGGGGCGATCGGGCAGATCGCGCGGGCCCTCGTTAAAATTCCGCGGACGTGCCGCAACTTTACCAGAGACCCAACCAAGACCCAACCAAGATTCGCGTTCCGTAACTTCCGCCCCGGGTCTCGCCTTCTTCTCTCGATTAACGTTTCCGTTTCGAGTCGAGAACAGGCCTAGAGAAGGCCGGCCCGTGTCCACGTTCTGATGCCAGACCGACGTTCCACCGAAATTTCGACACCAACGACTCGTAACCCTCTCCGTCGAGGAAAATATTCGAAATGACGGGAACGCGAAGACGAGGTCGCGTACGGGTAAAAAAAAAAAGCGGCGAGGAGATCGAGCTCGCTTGATTGTCCTATTCACCGTGAAAGGCCTTAATTCGGCAAGAGGTCCCGACGCGGAAATTCGGTTAACGTATCCGCCAAGACGCATGAATATATTAAATATAATATATTCGCGTACGGAAGGAAAGCGCACGCGAGGGCAAAGGGACACGGCAGCCGAGCGGTGGCTCGTAAATGTTGATGAGTTTACTAGAAAATTACATCGCCGACGGAGCAACGCGGCACGCCTTATTACCGTGATTACGTCTAAACGATCTATCGTGTCAGGAACGGTTTCGAGAGCGGCTAAATTGATAATTGTTCCGAAGAGATTACGTTGATATGCCCCGGCGAACTTTGCCGCCTTGTACCGCGGATCTCGGCCGGATTTATTTCCAGCCGGGTCGCGTCTGTGTCGGACGTTAACAATCCGATTCGTAATAGGTCCGCGATGGAACTCTTTGCCTCGACGCCGGCCATCGGCCGTCCCGTCCTCGGTTCTCCCTCGGTTCCCCCATACTCGCCATTTCTCATTATACGGAGAATACCAATCGAATTATCGGTCCTCGATTCGACCCTTTCTTTCGTTTATCTTCCTTCCGTGCTCTCGATATCGATACCGAGGATGTCGCGCGGACGAGAAAGGGTCATCACCTTTCGCCCCGAATGACCTGCTCTCGCTCTCCTTGCCGTTCGTTCGCCAACGCATCGCCACGAATATACGTTTGCGTATATATATACATATCCTCCGCTCGGTGGAATAAATTAATGCGATCCACGTGGCGCAACGTAGGTACAGAACGTGTCGTAGCGATATTTAACCGTAGAGATGTTCCACGAGATTCGTATATTTATAAATAACAACCCGGCGGATAGCCGAGGGTGGTAGCAGACTAGGTTCCGTGAATGCGTGCTTGCTCACGTTTCCCGGTGTTAGTCCGTTCCTGCTGTTTCACCGCGTGCACAGTTTAAACACGTTACCGCTGACGTACCACCGCTTGCGTTTTCCATGACGTTTCTCCAAATTCCGCATGCCGCGTGTAAACATATTTCAGACGATAACTCTTGCTTTTCGAGGCCGGATTTCCACCGGAACTATCCCTCCGGGTTACGCTTCGGAATCGCCAACTTTGTCCGTGCCAACGATCCAGAATATACGCGACAATCGATTCCGCCCCCTTGTCTCGGTATCTCGCGAGAAGCTGCAGGCGAATCGGGGAGAATAAGCGAGACGATTTCGTCCTGATTCTGGACCTTGGCGAAAGGAAAAGGCAAAGTTTACGGATTCTCGCCGCGATGGTGTCACGAATCGAAGTTATAATCGGCGGCAATCTGTCCGCGGGTCGAGCCTTCCTACCTGGCTAATAACGAAGTTTTACAGCACTGGAGGAATTCCCTCGCGAACAGGGCTCGCGCGCGAGAGAGAAAAAGAGAGGAAGAGGGAAAGGGAGAGAGAGAGTTCCTATCAAACGGTATCCATTCGATATCTTTCGGGACAATGGCGTAAAAGAGCGCCGCTGGCGACCTCGTTCGACATTGTACGACACGAGGGAAATCGCGTTGCGGCGCGATTTCGAAAATTCGATTGCCCTCGAATGGCGTCGGGGAGCGGCGGGAACACAAAGGGGCAGAAGCCTCGATTGTGTCTACCTGTTCGCTTCGAAAGAGTCAAAGAAAGGGTAACTCGTTCCGTCCCGACCCACGCTCCGCACTTTTAATTCATCCTCGCTTAACGCCACGATTAATTAATCCTTTTAAACCACTCGCATTGTCCCGCGAACCGTGCATCGCCGCGAATTCATATTTCCCCGCCAACGCGATTTCTCCTAACGAACTCTCTTCTGCCTTTCGATTTTTCCACGCGTCCGTCTCTCCCGCCCAAGGACTTCGAGACGTCGGGACGCCGAGTTAACCGTCCACCGTTTTCGTCTTCTTCCGGGGGCCGTTCCCGTCTCTCGCGAGACACGAACGCGGAAAGGATCGCGAATTAATCGTAATTCGAATCGCACGGTTTATCGAGCAACGAAGGATCGCGAAAACGAGGGAGGAGAATGGCGGAGGGGAAAAAGTAGGAAGCGCGGAGCGTGGGAAATGAAACGGGCACGCGAGGAAGACGGGAGAGGAAGGAATAAAAGGGGCGAGAATAAAAGTACGATGTAGACGGAGGAGCGTATTATTCCGTGTAATTCTTCGGGTTCACCGTGCCGCTAAGTCCCTGCAAAATTGACGAACAGCGGAGGAACCAGGTCAGACGTTCAACTCCTCCCGATCGTAATCTTAATTAACGAACACAATTACAGCGGACCTGAAGTGTCTTGGTCTCGTTGCCGCGTGTATATAACGCTGTAACTGTGTCGCTCGGGTTAATTGCTCGAATTCGAAACTATCGCTCCCTTTTTCATTCGAACGGGCTCCTCTGCTTAAAAGCATCTTGCTCGTTTCGAGTTTATTCCCCATTTTCCGTCACGCTGAACGCCCGCCAACTCGCAAACCGGCGACTTCCCCGGGACCGTGCCACGTTCCGCGAATTTAGCGAATTCAGGCGAGGGGAGAAAGGGGACCGGCGTCGGGGTTCGAGGTTATTCGCATAAAGAGAAATGAACGACGATAATTTCGGGGCCCATGGCAAGAAGGCATCGGCTGATGAGAAAAACGTGCCCGGCTTTTCCCCCGACTCTCGCTTCATCGTGGATCCCCAAGATCGAGTGCGCGCATAAATTCCCTTCGGCCGCGGGACCGCGATTTCCCTGGCAAAAAGGATTTCGCGGCTAGACTGCGACTGATGCCTCCGAAACGTCGGAATCGATGTCCGACCATTTCGCCGATCTTTACGTCGAACCGACGCTCCGAATCGTTCCGTCTCGAACCTAGAACCGGTCGGTGGAGGCGCGTAGAGACGGATATTTTCGCGGTGGACTCGAAAACGGGAAATAAATGGTATCCCCGGCGCTGCTCTCCTAGGCTCTAATTCGATTTCGGGATCGACGTATCAATCCGTCGATTATTCGGCTGACAAATGGACTCGCGCCGGCTCTGGCCGGACTTGGTAAATGAAAAGGAGGAAAAAATACGGCGCGAATAGGATGGAAAAGGGCGAGGTGGCAGGCAGGAGGGGCGGGAAGGCTATAGCGGGGCTTTTTTCCTTTTGCATGCCAGAAACAATCGAGGTCGTGGACGTTTTCCTCGTACGGGTTCGAGTTTCAAGCGAGGCCGCTCTCTGTCTCTCCCCTTGCGGAAGGGTTGCGAGCGAGGGGTGAACGACTCGAAGCGGGCACTAATTTCTGGTGTGAATTCGGCTTAACTGCCGCGCCGGCCTCCTACGGCCGTGTCCGGAAAATTCAACGGCGCCAAAACAATCGGACGGACGCGAAAACTGCATCAGACGCGGAATTCCCGCTAATTGCTCCGACGGTCCTTTTCGCTGCTCTACGCTGCTAAACGCTTACCCTCTCCGTGCCCGATACTCCAGCTTCCACTGCGATATGCCGATGATTACCGTAACCGTTGCAATTTCCCCGTTCTCCGCGACAGAGACGCTGTTCTTTCGTCGCCGTTTAATCGCCCCCGAGTTTGCACCCGCGTTTCCGCCGTTCCGCCGCGAATCTCGCTCGAGACGAGAAAAATTACTTATTTCCTCGAGTTTCGCTGCTACCGGAAATCGCTGGTCGAGATGATCCGTAAGTGACGGATCTCTGGGCAACGCGGAGCAGCGTTTTGACGTTCGTTGGGATCGCGAGTGCGGGAAATTAATCACGAACCAGGTGAAAAATACAGCTGCTAACCCGTCTCTCTGCTCTCTCTCGCTCTCGTTCTCTGCTTGAACCTCGACGAGCGATGGTTCCTCGGGAAAGCTGCCGTCATCGGTCAGATGCAACCGCGGTACCTCGGTACTCCGGTCGTCTATTGCTCGATAAGGAAGGTAGGCAGAGGTATCTGGGTATTCACGGTGAGCATACGAGCCCCGGTGTCGGTGGATCGATCGATTTAAATCCGTTCCGATCTAAATCCCGGTTACAAGCGCGGAGGCAATTGTACCATGGAAATTCGTTCATCTTTAACCGCTTAATAAATCTTGCATTAGCCCGCATTTCCGAGAGAAACGTTCCTCCGTTTGGACTCGGACGGGTGTTCAGCGAAGAAAGATTGCGAAGAAGAATATCCCATGCGATGCACGTAGCAGTCCTCGAGTATAAACACAAACCCCGGCGGGATATAATGGACAGAGCCCCGGTTCCGTTTCAGTTTGCAGAAACATCCAAATCCCGGAAGAAAATCGATTCTCTTATCGCGATAAATCATCATTACAATTACATCGAGACAGGAATATTCTCCGGAGCCGTAAAATAAACTCCGCTCTGCCGATTCCGTGCTATCCGCGGGAATTTATCTCCCCGTTTCCGCCTCCCGTCCACACCTACACCCCCCATATTTCTCTCGCGCGTCACACTCTCTCTCTCTCACTCTCTCTCTCTCTTTCCTCCCTCGCCTTCGTTTCATCCCTTGTTCTTGCGCGCGTCTTATCGTTTCTGCTTATTTGTCTCGCCCTCCGAGTCCACCTTCGGACCACCATCGTTTCTCTCTCCAATCGAAAGCCGCTCTCTTGGTCTTTGCCCGCACCCACGCCGATCCTCTCTGCCGCATCGACGCGTAAACGGGAATTAAGCGTTTTCGTATTTGAAAATTCACGAAAGCGTTAATATTTATCTTTTCGCTCGTCGACTTTCCGACCGCGGTTCCGGCTCCATCGAGCGGCTCGCACCTCCGAATCCCTTCGCGGTCGCCATCCCCTAATTTTCATTTTCCATTCTCTCGTTCCGAGTTAGAATCGCCAGGGGTCGATGCCTCTGACCCTCCCTCCTCGATCCCGGTCCCGGTCCCGATCCCGACGGACGAGACGAATAATAATATCGCTGGCGAACCGAATCGAAAACCGAATAAATATCGCGTTTCGTTTGTTCGGGAGTATCGACATTGCGTGCCGCGACAAAGAATCTAAAATGACCAGACATCAAAGAGATAATTGTTTCCTTTAAAAGGCTCGTTCGATGTGAATGAAACTCGATTCGGAGGAAATCGGGGACAATCGACTAGTCAGCGGGAACGATTTAAATTATCCGCGGACATAATAATACGTAGGTATAGGATCGCGCACCGATTCATCGTATACATTATGATTTCGCTTTTCCTAGAGTACGTTAAAGGGTCCGGCCAGTTATGACAACTCTCTGTCCCTCTCCCTCCCTCTCTCTACCGCTCTCTCGGTATCTGTATCACGCGCACACTTCAGCAATTACGTTATCCTCCCGATTGGTTTCCAATAACGCATTTATCCACTCGAATGCACCCTCTGTAGGTTATCAAACGTATCAGTTTTCAAGTACACGCGGCGCATGCAGCGAAATATTTCACCGATTGCATATTATTCAGCCGGTCCCGTTTTCTTCCTTCGTTCTGAATTATTCACCAACGCGCAAATATTCATTCCCTTCGAACCAGCCGTTTTATCGCGTATCGAGCCTCGAGCAAGATCCTCGCGAATCGCGTCAACTTAATTTACCGTTTGTTCGCTGCATTTTCCGCCGCATTTCCCGCTGCATTTCCCGCTCGCATCGCCGCGTCGCGCGATCTTCCACGGAATACGGGCCGACTCGCGTCAAACTCCGGGGCTGATCATCGAGCATCGTTGACACTCGATTACTTCCTTTCTCTCGTCTTCCAGCCAGCCTCTGACAGCTGTATAATTTCCATCCGGCGTTCCTCCGCGTTTATTTTCCTCGCGGAATCTCGCGGTCGTAAAGATCGCGAGAGACTATCGATCTCGTCGACCGAACCGAATCGATGTATGGCGAATCGAACGAGATAAAGAATAGCCCGCCGCGACGTGACGGCAAACAACAACTACTCCAAACTGTTTCCCTCGCTTCGTCGCGTGTACCGGAGATAGAGAGAGAGAGAGGAGGAGAAAGAGAGAACGAGAGAGAGAGAGAGAGAGAGAGAGAGAGAGAGGGAGGAAGGGAGAAGGAGTTGCGAGAAATTTTAGTCAGTCGACGCCTCGAGCACACGGATCGTTCGAGCAGAATGGCCGGGGGTGAGGTTCGATGTCAAGACGATTTCGTTTCCAACCCTCCGCCATTTCCAAGTGGGATCACCGAACACTGATCGCCGATTGTTTCAATCGGCTTTAGCCACCGGCGCTTCTCGACTTCCATCCTTTCTCCGCACCCCCTTCTTACCCCGTCGCCCAAACTCGATACAATTCGACTCGAGTTCTGCCCGACGAAGATACGAGGCACCCCGGATTGGCGAGCACGCGAGAAAAGCCAGACGTCGAAATTTCCATATACAGCGCCAACTTTCCATAAGTATCGGTGTTTCGAGTATTTATTGAAATCTCCCGCTTTCGAAATCTGTCCTCGCGATAGCGGGGCTTTCGCTACCTCCATCGATCGCGGTGCTCTCTCCTCGCTAATCCGCCCTCCGCGCCATTCCTCGCAATTCCGGCACCGGAGAGATCGGTTAAACAGCCGAGAGGAGAGAGTTTGTCGCCGAGTGGAAACGTCTCGATATCCAAACGCACGCCTCGCCTCGCCTCGATTCGTTTATTTCCCGAAAGAATTCGCGCGAGAGGGTTTCTCTCGCGGCCGAAACGGCTGGATATCTTCCGCGAAATATCGGCGGACGCGCTTTTACGGTTTCCTCGGCGAAATCGAGGATTCGATTTACTCGGCCGCGAGAGCCTTTTATCCCGCGCTCCTTGTACGCTTGCCAACGTTTTATTCGCACCTAACCCCGAGGTCGCGAGCGCGTACGCGCGTTTCGCCAGCGACAAACCACCGCCACCCGGAGGAATAGCGGCGAATCGAAGAGACGCGACGGCGGCGTCCTCGGTTCTCTCTCGTTTGAAATTACTTTGATCCGAGGGACCGGACGTTTCTTTTGTCTGCAGGATCTCTCGGTTATCGAGCCGAACGGCGCGGCCGGAATTCACCGGCAATTTCACACCGGTTCAACTGCCGGAACGAAAGAGAGGCGGCTCGATCCCCGAAGTCACCGGGCCTGGCTCGAAACGGAGCGGTACATCGTCATTTCCGGCCAAGTTGGACCTCGTTAGCCGTTCATCGAGCACTTCCATTCCTTCGCCTCTCCCTCACCCCCCTCTCTCTCTTTCTCTCTCTCTCTCTTTCCCCCCTTTCACTTTCGCCCCTTTTTTCAGAAATAAGCCGCGCTCGCTTCCACTCCGGCAGGAGATTAAAGGATAGAAATCCCGGAGAGCAATCTTGTCTTCCGTTGCGTCTTTCTTTTTTCTCCCCTCTTTCTCTCTTTTTCTCTCTCACCCCACGAAGAAATAAATACATCGATTTTTCGTAGACAGACTCGATACGCGTAATATCTTCTCGTTGGGTGACGCGTCGTCTCCGCCACCCTTCCAGCCACCCTTCCAGCCAGTCTTTTCGTGACTCGCGCCTATTTCTCCTATTCCACGAGTCTCGGCCGATACTCGCGGCTGCCATCTTGGCAATTTCGCGCGATCGTTAATATCGACGGGGAAGAAAACGATGGGTTACGGTCGGCCGGCTATTGGCCGAGAAAAATAATTATCTCGAGGTTTCGACCGCGAGTACGAAGGATTCTCGCGATACCCTTATGCGGATCGGCTCAAAGCGATCGGGTCGCTACGTAACGCGACCGGAAGCTTCTCGAGGAGATAAGTGGCGAGATAATGGCGGGAATAATTCCTCGGAAACGATAGCGTGACGAGGCAACGAAGATATGGAAATATTTCAAATCCGTTCCTCGTTACGCTCGTACACGTACGATTCTCCGCGCGAAGACACCGATACTAACGCGACGCGTCCGTTTATTTTTCCCCGTCGCGACGCGAGGCGTCGGCTCGAAAAATTTATGGAACTCGCGGCGGAAAATATCGAAATCGAAACGTTCTCCTTTTAATCGGTGTTCGGGGTATTCGTCCGCCTGTCTCCGCGAAAAATATAACGTACGTCTTTTATTAAAATGGTTTATCAAACGCGCTGTCCGGCAGCGGTGGTCCCTGTTTATTTTCCGCCGCGCGTCCCCTTCGAGCGAGGCGCGGAAAGAGCCTGCAACATTTGTCACTCGCGATCGTTTCGGGTATTCGAGGATAACTCGATGCCGGAGCATCGGCTCGGTCGATGGAATCCATTCGTTTTCAAACGTCAACTCCTTCGTCAGGGACCGACAGTATCGTCGACACGTTCGTAATTATCTTCGCTTTTCTATCCCTTGGGAACTTGGTGGCAGTACTAATTAACGTAGTACACGACTCGACCATTTCCAGCCATGAATATTTTCGATACGATGCATCGCGTCACCGTATTTCCCCTTTTCCGCCGGTGCGTGCCACCATTTCCGCTCTCTTCCCGTTTTTCCTCCACTGACCGTCAACGCACCCGCTCCATTACGCTCGGAAGAAATTTCATTTAAAAGCCCGATCGCTGTTTCTCCGTAGAAATTCATTTTACCCGATCGTTGCCACGGCCGGTCGATCGGTCGCGGTCGGATTCATTACGACCGAGCACGCCAGACCGCCGCCGCTTCTCCTCGACTTTCAAATTGCGGCAAACTTTCTTCCGACCCGGAACGCTACGTATTGACATTCATTTTTTCCGAAACGATCGTCATCGCGTGCAACGCCTCCGGGTAGTTTCCGCGAACAAAATTCCATCGACACGGCTGCTGGAAAGTTGGACGGACCTAACTACTTCCTTGTCCTTCCTCTCCTAACTACTTCGGATCGATAGCGCGAAACTTTTCCCTTCCGACTTGATTTAAATTAAATGTCAACAGCTTGTACGCGACACTGATTTCCAACTTTCCTCCCTGCCTCCCCCTCTTTCCCCATTACCTACCCCCATGCGTTTGTCTTTCCTCCGATGGACCGGAGGAACGTTTAATCGCCTTTCTCTCCGCGGTGTCTTCGATTTCTTCGGCGATGGCGACCGCGACGGCGAGGGTACGTTAACCCTAAGTTGCAGGCACGTTTTCATTAGCGCGTGTGCCGTCGGTATCGCCTCCGCGGCCTACCCGAGATAAGTGGTTATCCCTCGTTTCTCTTTCCTTCGCCGAGGTTCCGAGGGGTGGATAAGTTCGAGTCGGCTCGCGAGCTATGGCAAGCAGGTTTGTCTTCGTCAAGACGGACGAAAAGGAGTGGCAAGGAGCGGGGAGGAACGGGGAGGAGCGGGAAGCAGCTTTTTAGAAAGCGCATTCTCCTGTCCGTCCTCTCTCGCGGAAACGATCCACTCTGCGCCAGAAAGAATGGTGCATCGCCGCTTGAAAAATGAATATCTTCCGCCAACGTAGGGCGGAGAAAAAATTCCCAGCCGCCGTCGACTACTTACGTTCGCCCCTTTCTAATAAAACGTCATACGAGAATTTATTTACTAGCCCGTCTTTCAGCCCTGTCCTTCGTTATTTAGAGGCCCGGTCCCTCCTCCGTAACTTACGCTCCGAGCTTGCCGAACGACGTCGGATGTTTTACTTTTATCGACGCGCTAAACGGTTACGTCCCCGAGAGGCTTTGTACCTTTCCCAACGCCACGTACATACGTTCGGAACGAGAGGCCGAGCCTCTCTCTTGTGAAACATCGCGGCCCCGCCGTACCATGATTCTCGGCTTGTCAGTCGTAACCCGAGACAAGGTACCTTCGCTCTTTATTATGCCGGTGTACGTGCTGCTGCTGCCACGGCGCCGACCATGTCCCGAATCGTTTCCAAATGCAAGAGTATCTCTCCTTAACGATATCTTTCCAGGTATTTCCCTTACCGCGTGTATCCTTTAATGATACACCTGTACGGTGAGTATCGGTCGAGAGGCTAACGAGCGGTTAAAATCAGCTACTGTCTACGCCCGCGGGTTCTCAAGTTTCAGGAAACACGAAAATGGATAGTTAAGCCGGGGTAGATCAGCCCGGCTAGAAACCTCCGTGCAACTCGTCGCGCTAATTAATACCAATTTCGCTAATCCGCGTACTTCTCGCCTCGTCCTTTCACGGAAAAACCGCTCCGACCCTCTTTCCGCGTTTTATCGCGCGACCAACGCCGCAAGTACGCTCCGCGCGATCCACCGACCTCCTCGATCCGATTTCCGAACCGCTCGTGGTCGCGAGAGCAAATTCTTCCTGCAATTCTCAACGATTTCGCGAGGATTTAATCTGCGCGTAACGAAACGCGGCAGAGGTCTTCCCGGCGATCGTATACCGGTCGACTTTAACGACTATTTTTGTCCCGGTTTCTTGCCCGGAACGCACCGGCTCTACTTATACCGGGCGTAACGAACCGCGGACTTTACGGCGAACATTAATTAAATTAACGGGATCATTAATTGTGGTCTCGCGCGCTTCTGCAGCCTTCCTCGTCCCGGTATCGCGGCAAATCCTCGGAAACGGGGATGGCACTCGGCCGGTTTATAACCAAACGCCGAGAAGAAAAGCCGGATGCCGCGGATCCTGCCCGCTCCCTATCATATCGAGGAGGGGGACAGGACACACACTAGCGGGGAGAGAATTTATTCGCGGGGATAAAAGACGAAACCGTCGGCAACTTTGTCGAATTTATTTTAGAGAAAACTAGGAAGCCGGGAAACTTGGTACCCGGGCGAATTACTCTTGCCGAACAAACGACGTAGAATCCAATAGTACACAGGTGTTTTGGAAAGTTCCCGCTCTTGGACTTTCGAGACGCGTATACATAGGTGTTACGGCAGCGGAGGAAGAAGAATTACGGTTTTAATTTTCGCAAACCCTACCTGCACGCCGTGCTACACGCGAACGATTTTTCCCTCGCGTCATCCAGACGGATCGCTCCGCGCGGGATAACGCTGAGCGTGTTTTGATAGATTCCCCGCGTATTCCGCCCCGACAACGCCACCCTTCCAAATCCTTTACCCGAGTCTCCGTGACGTACTTCTACGTCACCTACGTTTTAAACTTTCCAGCCGAACGCCGGCGATTGATCCTACGTCAGGACCCGCCTCGCCATCTCGCACCACACGATCCCCGAGTATCGACAACACAGGGTTCAACCCTGTGTATCCTTTCGCGTTCCATGACTAGAATCTTATCGTTTATCGCGCGTCTTTTCCAACCGCCTCTCTATCGAGTTTCGAGTTTCACAGCGTTGCGCGATAGACCGGTCGTATTCGTCTCGTATACGGAAACACCGTCGAGGCGCCGTTTCGTCGACTCCTGTTCGTCTAATAACGGGAATAACAGGGGAAAGCAATTTTCCGACGGTCAGTAAGCCTAGATCGAAGAAAAGCAGCGGAAATGAAATAGAATAACGCGAGGAATCCCGTTCGGAAGCTTTTACGATGATACGATAGCTTCTCTCTCATCGCGATATTGCGAATCTATCGCGAATCAGAGAGCTGGTTTTCTACCTCGTAGAGTTTAATACCTGCGCGCACGGTGTATCGAAACAACGAGGAGCAGCTCTAAACTATAGGAGAAACGGTGCTCCGATCGAGCCGTTAAAAGAATCGCGAATTTGCATCTGACAGTTCAATTAGCGGAATTGAAAGCGTTTCGACGAAAGGATACCACGGCGAAACGTTGCCTCCGCTACTCTCGACTTTACATCGTTTCCGTGCTTTTTTCCTTTCGATCCTTCAATAAGATTCCGCTGCTTTACTCGCATCGCGTACAGTGTAGCCCTTCTATGCCCATGCGATGCCAACGGGTAGTGCAAGTGCAGCTTACGGCCGGAGAGCACCTTTGCAAGTGGCTGCAACGAATGGAATTCGCGATATCAGCAGTAGCTTTCCGTAGCTATCCCTTTCGTACAAAGAAAGGATCGGAGAATTCTGAAAGAACGACTCTGCTTACCGCGGAACATTTATTTCCCTGCTCGAAACGTCCGACCGGACTCGATAGTATATATGGCGGCAGCGGTTCGATACCATTTCCTATTAAGCGATTAAATTTTCTCCTACGTCCGAGCTTTCATCCCTCGCCGTTCCGTTGCCCCCTTTTCCAACCCTCTTTGTGCCGAGAAATCACCGTGATTTCATCGGCATTCGAACGCAGCTTGCTCGCAACGGATCGTGGAATCGTTGTTATCGTTGCGAGCAACTTTTCCACGACTACCGGTCAGCGAGCGGCTAATTTCGCGCAGAAAAGTTTGGCCGAGTGTTCGCGTAAGAGGAAGCTTTTTCGCGTTATCCTTTCGAAACGAGAGGAAGAGGTTGAACGAGCTGCTGTCGCGCACTCGGGGGCGCGAGAAAACGCGCGTCAGTTATGAACGATGGAGGGCTTACGGCGTTTCCACGAAGAAATTACTTAGGCGTCGCATGCAACGTCGACGGGGGGCGTGCGTGGATCCGGGCTTCGCGGAAAGTAACTCGTATTCCCAAGCTACTCGCGATTTCGCGTCCGTTTTACCCTCCCATAAAGGCCACCGTGCCGTTCGCCTCCTCCTCGCCTTTCCCTCCCGCTTCCGTTGCGTCGCGACGCGGAACAACAACGCGAGAACCGACCCGTTGATAACGACGATGCGACGTACTCGGAAATCGTTGCGAGCTCCTTTTCACCCAAAGTGTCCGTTTTTCCAGCCAGACAACCGGCGCCTCGTACCCGGAAGTCGTTTTCTAAATCGCTTCGACGAACCCCATCATCGGCGTGGTTTTTTCCCCCCAGGACACCGACCTCGCGCCCAACTAGCTTCGATTCTTTCTCGCGTAGCTGTCCGAGGCTACCGCGATGCTAACGATCGCGTCGGGACGGCGGGACGACGTTGGAGGAATCGAGGTAACGAGAAAAATACCAGGCAATTATTACTCGAGACAGGAAAGATCCAGAGGGGGGGTTCTCGCTCGCAAAGTTTCGACACGCGAGCAACTTTGGTAATTAAAAGTGCGTGCGTGCGCGTGCACTCGCCTCGTTGACGGTTTTGCGACGATCGAAGAGAAGAGGAGACCGATGGGATAACAGAGAGACGAAAATTACGAGATCTCGAAAATACGAGCGAAGAAATAAAATAGTTTCCATCGTACGATCTGGAAAATTTCGAAGCACCGCTCGGAGGAAATTACGGACGGTCCGCGAGAGAAGGGCTTCGATAATCGGTATCGTTCGCCGAAGATTAGCTCCGAGATAATCCGGCGATAGCAAGCTACGCACGAAATTTAATATATTCGCCCTAGATTTGGTAAGTTCTCCTTAAAGTTTGAACACCTGGCACAACGCGCAGGTATTAGCGCGGTGAAACGCGTCCCTTTGATCTTAACTAATTTTAAGCCGAGAATTAAAATAAACTATGCAACGCGAGGTGCGCCGGACTAGGATATTACGCGCGTAGGGAACTCGAGGCGGAAGAACAGGGCAAAGGGCCCCGATTTCCGGTAAAATATCACCTCG
The DNA here is from genome assembly GCA_002201625.1 of Euglossa dilemma. Classification (NCBI taxonomy): domain Eukaryota; kingdom Metazoa; phylum Arthropoda; class Insecta; order Hymenoptera; family Apidae; genus Euglossa; species Euglossa dilemma. Next base: position 4,240,823 of record NIJG01000112.1, read on the forward strand.
GATGGGACGCGTTCGAATATCCGGGCAAGTTTGAGTATTGCTTATGTACGTCCAAGTTGGCAAGATCCAAACGACCATGTAATTTCACTCGGGCTTTGAATCGGTAATATCGCTCGGCGGAACGAGCCCGCGCGGCTCAAAATCCACCGCGTTTTAAGTCCGCCAGCCGCGTTGCCTATGATCTCGCTTTAATAGCGTCGAGATGAAGCGATCGCAGAAATTCCCAACTACGATGACGATAACGGATAACGCGAGAGCTAAGCAGCGCATTTAATGGCTTTAAAGTTACGTCAAACGTTCTGTCAGTCGACAACGGAACTTCATTTCCAACTCTCCGTTAACTTTTCGTCGTTACCACCATGCTCGCGGAGATCGAATGCTCGGGCAACCACGACGCTTCTACGCCGGTTTTACAGGCCCGCCTTTCGATCGCGTAATCCTTCCTGCGAATTAACGACCGCGTGTCCTCTCGCGATTCGTTCCTTCCTGATCGCGGGAAACTCCTTCCTGCCCCGGGAGCACGAGAAAAGCCCGCGGTTGTCGCGGTAAATTCGCGAGCGAGTGGGCCGAGTGACATTGAAAAAGGGGACGAGTTATTCGGCGTTTGAAGCGGAACGGTGAATAGCGCGGCGGTGCACGGCAGGCACAGGGAGGAAATTCAGCGCGAGGCAAAGAAATTTACTTCTTTGATTGACATTCAAAAGGAACACTCGGCGCTTTCTTTAACTTGAATTATGAATAGGGAGAGCGTAGGGAAAGGACGAGGAGAGCATAGGGGAAGTCATAGGGAAAAGGCATTGGGAAAGCAGAGAGAAGTGGAGGGCGGATGCAGCGAGGGAAGATTTTTGCGCGAGAAGAGGCAGACGTAAATATTGACTCGCGCGCTTACGGTCGTCGTCGTCTCCGGATGGAAACGGGGAACCGGTGACAGACGGCCTCTGCCTCTGCCCCGTGCCTTCCCTATGCCTTCGCCGTGCTTTCCCCGTGCTTTCCCCGTGCTCGCGCGATCGCGCCGAAAGTAGAATAAACTATGGTAATGATGCAACGTTTTCACTCACCGGCTCTCCATCCTGCACTTGCCCTCCCGCGCTTTGCAGTTGCTTTTGAAGTCCTCGAAAATCTGACTGCACGGTTGGCCGCGTAAACAGACGCTCAGCGCATGATTGCAGGTCGGCAGCGCGTCGATAGCGTCCTGGTCCTTATCTGGAACAGGTAGCGGAAGAGTTGATACGATTTTTCCACTCTCACCGGCTGCAAACCTCCGAGCGAGGATGGTTAGGGTTAAGGGACCTCGATTCTCCAGTCGTAGAGGGTCGAAGGAAATTTCCAGAACGAGTCCCTACCGTTTAAATTCCAATGGCGCGTGCCACGGTCAACGACGCGGGCGGTCACGCGTCGAAGAATAACACGCAACTGAAGACGTCGACGGAAATTGACCGCGAGCCTGTCCGAGCCCGGCGATGTTTACGTCCGGTCTTATCTAGAAGCCACGCCTCTCGGACACTCGTGTTTCGTTCGAACTGCTTACCATCGGTCGCGCGCGGCATTGTAGTCCAAGAGGTCGGACGAATCGGGACAACGACCACAGGTAAGCGAAATCGACCTTGTACCGTACGCTTAAATCTCGCGGAGGTATTTTATCGCGATGGGAGAAAAGGAGAAAAGGAAAAGAGGAAAGTTCGTTACACGTTTGCGAAAGAAAGGAATAAATACGCGGAGGTTAATCCGTTCGGCGCCGTTGCGCGAGAAGTTCGATATCAATTAAACGATTACTCGAGCGAAACTGGGCTTCGTTAATGCGGGAAAAAATTCGCGGTAGCCAGACGCGGCCGCGGGAGAGGGTGGAAAAATAATTGAGCCCCACGGACGCTGGAATAGAACGAAAAGACGTGTCTGCGCGGGACCCAATGAGGAATAAAACAATAAGGAATCGCCGGCTGGCGCAAAAAGAGGAAGCGGGAAATAATAAAGGTATTCTCTTATCAAAGAAAGAAAGAAAGAAGAGCAGGGACGGGTGTGTTAAGAGGCGAGGAGAGATTTTTCGCGGATAAAGGGAAGAGGATCGGGAAATTTCCTGCGAATAATTTCAAAGACCACCACCGACGCCCGCCGTTACTCCGCTCGCGAATTCCTCGATGATAAAAACGATCGCGATTAAACGGCGGTCTAATTCATTTACGGACGAGAAAACCGGCGAGGTTGGGAGGGTACGGCAAAAATGGTCGGGGAAAATCGGGGGGAGGAGAGGCGGTGGAAATACGAGAGAAAATCGAGCGATAGCCGTTATACTCTGTTTCGCGAATCAAGGAAGGAGGAAGATCATTGGCGGAAATACGCGCGTGAAACGTATACGGACAAAAGACTCGATGGAGTAAGGATAACGGAAGAATGGAAGACTAGACGGGCTAAGGGGGGAGGTAGGTAGGTAGGTAGGTAGGTAAAAAGAGGGAAGGAGCGAGAGAGAAAAAAAGGAGTTTGCCTGGCGGAATCGACAGGAAAGAGGAAAGCCATTCTTTTAGCATCGGTAAGCGTGAAAACGGGAAAAGAAAACGACGGAGGACAGAGCGAGAAAGGGGGTAATGGGAGGTAGCAAGGGAGAAAAAGGATCGCGGCTGGAGGAGCGAGTGTGGGTGAAAAGAAGCGTATTGGGAATTATCCGTGAATCGTTCGAAAATGCTCAAAAGGCTCGACGGCCCGGACGAGCGAGCCCTCGGGAAAATGAACAATGGAGATCGTAGGAGAAGCCGCAATGGCGCGGAGGTTATATAAGGGGCCGCAGTCAAAGATATCGCGATCCCTTTGTTTCTTCCACGAGAACCGCGACCGAGCCTCTCTCTCCCTCTCTCCCTCTCTCTCTCCTCTCTCTCTCTCTCTCTCGTCGAAGGGAAATGCCCGGCTGAGTGGCACCTCGATCAAATTTTCTTCCGTAGCATCTCTCCCCGGCTACAAACTCGCCGCGCTGTCTCCGGCAACCTTCCAGATAACTTTCCTACGATTAACGCCATCGAATATGTCACAGGCAGGTCGCGACGATACCCGATAAAGCCAAAGTTAATCCGTGCCCGTGGTGTATAAACCGGAGCGTGTACGCGTCCAAGTATCGAGCGTGCAACTTTATCGGGAAACGACAATGACGTATCCGGGGGTGGTCGCGTCTTGCATCGATTAATCGGACGATAATTTCCAAAGGAGATCGAATATTCGTTAACGCGCGCCGCGGGGACGCGCGCGGCGAGGGGTCGCGTCGGTGCTTGCCGAGGATGACAAATTTCCGTATCGAAGCGGGGATAAATCCGGTTGGAGAACTTTGCCATTTCGGAATTAAGAGAGTGAGAGAGCGAGAGAGAGGGAGGACCTGCGCGATCGGTTAAAAATAAATTGCTCGGGAAACGCGTAGCGGATAACGAGAGAGCGAAAGGGGAAAAGGCGCGGATCCGCGAGAACGAAGGAACGGGAATAATTTGGAAGTAACGAGTCGAGCAATTAGAAGAGTTTGGCCAGAATCTTAATTACATTTATCCCAGTGTATAAGCCGCCACGGTCGGCTGAAAGCCGGTCATACAGGGGAGGCAACGTGGATAATGAAAGCTGCGCGCCGCAGCCGCTACGAAAACCAGGAAGCTTCGGCACTTAATGAGATTAAATTCGCTCTCCTGCTTGGAAAAAAGGAAAAAGGGAGGGAAAGAGAAAACCGGGGGGTGGGGAGAGCGGGGGCGGCGGCGCGGTTGGAAAAAAGAAGGGAGAAAGGAGGCCTGGCAAAGGCACGCGTCTCTCTCTCCCTCTCCCCCTCCCCCCTCCTCCTCCCGTCGGCCCGTTAAACGCGCAAAGATCCGCGAGTTTCCCTCCTCTCGAAGTCAACGTCAGTTCCAGGGTCCGGTGAAAAGCAACGCGTTGCAGCTTATGCAGCCGAGGCCTTTGAAGCTTTCGACGAGCCATAAAAAGATCGCAAAGAGGAAGAAATCGGTTCCAAGCTTTCGACTCGATGCGCCCGGCGTAACGTGTTGCGCGTATTACGATCATCCAGGCCGCTTCGCCGCCTCCATTTTTCGTCCGCCAGCTTTACCTTCCTACCCTCTATATTCCCGTTGCATTCTCCTCGTGCATCTTAACCGCCACTCCGAGACACGGTGTAACGAGACGGCTCGTATCGACG
>NIJG01000112.1:4246016-4295445 GCA_002201625.1 Euglossa dilemma
TTGCGCGAAAAGCGCGTAGGTAATTACCTGAGAGAAAGATGACTTACCTTTCTTTAAAACGTAGACGCAGGGATGGTCGAAGAGGAAATTCTGAAAACTGTTACAGTCCGGATCTACGCGCGGTTCCCTGCAGAGGCACGTTGGGCGGAAGAAAGGGAAAGCTTGCAGAGTGTGCAGGGCCGCTTGACACTTTCTCACTGTCACCGTCGAACAAGCCACTGGAACAGTTAAATTATTATTAAGCGAGTACACTCATTGCCGATGACAAATGCTCCGCCTTAACGAGGCGCGAGCACGAATAAATTTCTCGATTCTCCCTCCAGTAGAGTACCCCGCGTAAACGCGGCCGTGTTACGTTAGAAAATAAAACGACACTCTGAAATTACATTTCGCGGAATAATCGGAAGGCCGGAAGGAATGTCGGCGGATCCGCGAGGACCGCGAAATTCCGTCGAGAAATTTTGCGCAGCCGTTGAAAACTGTTATAATATCGATTCCGGTTCTCCAAACAGTTCCGAAGAACAGTTATTTTCTATTATTGTTACGGAGAGCCGAAATCAGCGAAAATATCGTTTTCTATTACGGTACCAGCAACGTTTGAAATATCGGCTGTTTCGCGGTTCTATCGCTGTTCTGTATCGGTTCTCCCTCCATTCGGTGTCTATGTTCCTGGTAATATTTCATATCGAATTTACCGTATCTACGAATTTTCAAGTGTCATTTTTACGAGATAGCCAAGGTATTATGGCGCGACCATAAAATAGCGTGCGAGGAAATGGCACCGATTCCTTTCGTCAACGCGCCAACTTCTCGGTGTCTATAGGCGTCGCCAGCGATATCTCTGCCCATCGGAAATCACACGATATGGGCCCTCCCGTTCTCGCATGATCGCACAAAGGAAATATCATTTTTAATTCAGTCGTAACACGCGAAGGCCCGCGATTAACGGTCCGCCGCGCGAATTATAACTTTAATGCCGGGATTTATCAAGATCCGAGGGAACAAGGAGATATCGAAAAATGGCGCGCGATTAGGATTTTATGAAAAATTTAATACCGACAGTTTCGCAAAGTCGGGACGAGAATCGATTTAGATACGGGGCCGATATAAAACTATCTCGAGAGCTATCGGGCCGGAAAGTAGAAGCGATACGAGCGAGAACCTTCTTCGTCGTAACAGTTATAACGTCGTTTCGATTTTTCATAACTGTTTTGGAAAGAAGTTTCGCGGGAAACGCGTTATACGTTGTTCCTAAAATCGATTGGAACCGGTGCGCCGAAGGGTCGAGCGAGAGGATTATCGCGCGAGCGTAGAATACCGACTCGACTCGCGTTATGCCGCAGGAAACAAGGGCAAGTACGATCGGAGAAGCGAGCATAATGTTGGACGTATTCCTTTTTCCAGGATTCCGAGCAACGAGAGATCCATCGAATGTCGTCGCGGCGGTATCGCGAGTGTTTACGCTCGAGAAAATTCGCGCGGAGCGGAGGTGAGAGGAGTGGAGAGGAGAGTAGCGTTGCATTAGGCGATTGCTGGAACGCGAAGGAGCTTATAGGAAGCGATATAAGGCGCGCCATTTGCCGCGGTGATATATTCGGTGGGCGACAGTGAAAAATTAATTTCTCGCCTGAGAAAGGTGATTCCGCGTGGAGACGCGTCGTAAACTCGCCTGACCATTACTTAACCGGCCGAGGATCCAATCGATCCGAGAAAGCAGGCTTCTAGAACACCGGGTATAACTTTGCCGGAGGATGGTGGGAAGATGGCAAACGAAGAGTCAGTGCTCTATCTTAAATTAAACATTAACTTCTGGCTGCCAGAGAATTTTACTCTTCGCTTTGTAGCCCGAACTCCGGGATCCGTACGTATCTTTTTCTTCCTCTTTCCCCGAACCCGCTCCCTTTATTTCTCCGCCGTGCCAGCCCCGGCACTCTTATTTCCTCGTCGACGGAACGTCGAAATTAGATCGCGACGTCGACGCCGCGCCGCGCCACGCCGCCCCGACTTCCACCCGATCATCGTCGAGTGGCCTTTCGGAAAAATTGAAAAAATTCGCGAGTCGAAGGAACGAATCGGTATCGCCGTTGCGAAATCGACGACCGAGAGAGAGAGAGAAACGACTCGCCTCGCTTTCGTCGCATTACGGACGCGCGATTCGTTATCGAGGTGAATCGAGATTATCGAATGGCGGAAACGCGCTAATGTTCCGTAAGCGGGTCGAAAAGAGCAATCGAAACTTCCACTTTGGCCATTATTTTCCGATCCGACATTCGACGATGACGACGACATCTGGATTCATTACTTATACCCCAGCGCCGCTGGTGTTGCCGCTGCTACTCGGTTATTACGAAACTTACGGTGTCTTGGAATAGTAATTAAGGCGCGCTCTCGTTCCTATTCTTTCTCCGAACGATGCTGTACTAATTAATCTGCGTGCAGGGGAATCTCGAGGAAAGAGGGAAAAGGGAAAAAGGAAGGGAAGCTGAAACTGCTTTAACGAGGAAATATTTTAATCGTTAAAGTCATCCAGCGGGTGGCCATCATGGTTGCTCGGTCGATATTTATTCCCATGGTTGGCGCGAGCACGCGATAATCCGTGTCTCGGAGTACGAATAAATTTCCTACCTATATACCTACCTACTTTCGCAAGGTTATTTTTAAGTTAAAAGCTAACGCTGACGTCTCGCGAGGACTCTGCTCGAGATTGAACACGCCTTGGGAGCTAATCTACGAAATTGAAACGGTACTTTGTCCTTAAAGGACCCCACCGACCTGATACTTTTCTCGCGCTTTGATATTTAAATCCGACAATTTGGTTCCACTTTCGAATAATCCTGTCTCTCCGTCCTCTATTATCCCCTTCTCTGTCCTCTGCCTGCGGTATCCGGTCTCGCGTCGCGTGCATCGCGGCGAAAGAGTGCGAGGAACGGTCGCCGCGCGAGACGCGGACGATGAAAACGAGAACGATGGGAAAACGATGGATACGGAGCCGATACGGAACCGATTCGAGTACCGCGAACCGACGTCGAAACAGATTTAATAAAATATAAAGGGGAACGAACGGTATCGAAAATACAGGTACACCGGCCGGTATCGACGTTGAAACGATACGGTGGAAAGATCGATCGTTTCCTCGGAATAAAAACCGGCCAATAAAAAAAGAACAACGGAAACAAGGTTGTAAAACTTGCGATGTATTATCCTGGAGGCCGGAATCGATAGTCGCGTAGAAGTCATGGGCTCGGTGGAACCAGCCGCGATACGCGATGCTGCACAAAACCCAGGATCTGGCAGTCGCAGTTGCAGTTGCAGCTGCACCGAGGCTGATACCGTGCACCGGTCCTCTCGCGTTTAATGCTTCCATACCGCGCCTATCCACCATCCGCGCTGCGAGGACTCGCATGGTCACTGTTAGATAGCGGGTACAGGCAACGACGGAGAAGGCAGGAGGGTGAACGCCAGGAGATCATACGTGCATACGTTTGTACAATTGCGCACCGCCCATCTGCATTCTGCGACCCAGCCCACCGACCACTATCCCAAACATGTGTCCTTCCCTCTATGGAAAGCACAGCTGATACCTCGCTCTCTATTCAAATCTATCCTCCATCCTGCCCGATTCTCTCCTCTCTCCTACCGATCCGATTTCCCGACACCTACTCACATTCTTCCCTCGTTTCTTTCAATCATCGCCAAGATTTATCATCGATTACTCTATCCGCCAAGAGAATCGGTACGATTCAATTCACCGATCTCTTTTTCCCTTCGGAAGAACAAAGATTCTTGCCCGTTTCGCGAAAAGATTCGATCTCCTCTCTCGATCGTGCGGTTTCTCTCTGCCCGAATGATTAGTCTCGCTAAACGAATGTTCTTTCTTCTCGCGAGGAACACGGATGCCGCGAGCTATCGGCCCAGAACAGGATGATCTTGTGGACGAGGAGGGGTTCATCGAAACCGTCGAATTATCCTCTGTTTAACGACTTTCCTTCCGATAAAAATCGTACAGGTTTTCCCGGGAATAACGATTCTATTATATCGAGATCAGGGCAAGCAACTTTTTAGCCCAACTCTCGTCTCTCTCCATCTCCCTCTCTCTCTCTCTCTCTCTCCCTGCAACGAACCGTTGCCGCGATATACGCTCGGAGATTTGAACGCGATAGTTTCGCTTTGTATTCAACCTCCATATTCGTTACGTGCACCAAAAAAGGAATTACTATCTTTTTTCCTCTTTTTTTGCCCCTCCATCTGTTTTTTTCATTTCCTATTCCAGCAGTCCCGACCATCGATTTCTTTTATTCCCGCGATGCCATAGGCGCTCCTCGACTAATTAATTAGGAATCCATTTTCCGCGCGGCTCCGTCGTCTTTCGGTTTGGTTCTTCCGACAAAGAACCGGGATAAAGAGGGATCGAGCGATGCGAAATGTATAACGAATTAGCGCGAGTCCGTTGCCGGGAAAATAGAAAGGAGGGACGAAGCGGCTTGCAGCGGTATCGAATTTATCGATACTCGCGCGACCGTGTCCCTCTCTCTATCGACGAATCGCTTCGCCGTTAGTTTCGTCTCGATATTCCGGGCTAATTTATCACGACATCTCCCGGTGAGAATGCAGCCGTTTCGGGCAAGCACAAACGCGTATCCCCGAGGAAACCGGAGAATCGGACGAATATATCGCGATCGATCGGAATTCGTTGGAACGAAGTAACCGTCGAAACGGATGATTAAAGCTGGGTAAAAATATGAAAGCTCCGAAAGGTTTTGAAAGGACCGAGGAGGAGCGGACGGTCAAACGTCGAGGATAAAAAGGCTACTGGTGGTAAACGTAATTGCAACGTTTATTAAATCTTCCAGGATTTTCTATCTCTATCAAGCAAGCCGAGAGAAATGGCCCCGATTTTCCCGGTTACAGCGTGCACACGGCATTGCCTTTTGATTAACCTGCCTCTCCTATTGTTCCGATTCCCATTCTTTTTTCATAATTATCATAAAATCCGCGCAGCCCGCGCTTCGATTCGTTTGAAAAGCGGCGACATATTGCCGGGCATGCGACGCTTCGGCCTGCGGACACGCGGAGAAACGCGAGTAAACGGAGAAATTAGCAGGACGTTAAATTCCCGAATTGGCGGGGGTATAAATTCCGAAATTTTCATTTTCATCCGCGCATTATTCCCGGCTTTTCATTCGACCGTCATCGCGTCGTTGTTCGTCCGCTTTCCGCCTCTCCCTTTCGTTCCCTCGTCTGTTCGACGTCGCGCTTTAATTATCAGAATACGTTGCGGGAGTATCGCGCGGTGATGAAGAGGCCGGGGAGCTGATAAAAAGCGCAACCGATCGCGGCCAGGGCCGACAGAAACGCGCGGGTTATGATTCATCGATGGCGAAAAAAGGCGGCTCGAAAAACGTGAAAGCGGGAAAATGCACGCGCCAACGGATAGCTCGCGATCCCGAACAAATCCTCTTTCCCTTTCCCTTCCTTCCTCGCACTTTCCTTTTTTCCTACACCCGCCTTTCTCCGCCTTTCTCCGCGGCGCGCGTTCACCCTCGGAACACACGTGCACGCCAGCCTCGCATACGACCCTCCGATTTTCCCTTCTCCCTCGCTATCTTTCTTCCACATGGCCCATTGTGCTCCGGAGAACTCTGCGCGGCGCTTTGCCGTAACAACGTACATTGTATTTTCGAACAATGCGAGGATCCTTCTGCCTTCTCTCCCGCCGTCACCCTTTTCACCCTCTTTGCCACCTTATCGCTACTTTTTTCCACGGCAAGACCACCGTTTCCGCGCTTATTAATCGCGGCATGCTTCCTTTCTCCCTCCTTTCCTCCTTTTCTTCTTTCTTCCGCCCCTTTCCCGCCGATTCTTTATCACTCCTTGATCGACATCGAGACTCTTTCCCGCCTTTCTCCCGCGGGACCGTTCTTTACCAACTTCGAGTTCGTTTCGTCCGGTCTCTTCGCGATGCTTCGTTCCGGTCGCCAAATGAACCGGTGATCCCGTTGTCGCGTTCCCTCTCTCACTCTTTCCCTTTCTCTTTCTCTCTGTCAAAGATCCAACGGAGCACGCGTTCGAATCGCGAAACAGCGACTGCCGGGAAACATCTCGGGCCTTTTTCGCCGCGCGATTGAAGCGTCGCGAAGCGTGAAAATATGAAAGCGAGGAGGAAAGAAACGGTCGCGTCGCCTCGCGACGACGAGACTCGGAGGGAAAGTTGGCTCCTCGAATTTCAGCCGTGCTCCGGGTATCGCGAACCCGGCGAGCTTAAAGAGAACGAACGCGTCCCGTTCCCCGCGATAAAGTTCGACCGACGAAATAATTAACCGTTTGGTTGGTCGAAGGCTGCGCGCGAATTCGAAAGAAGCTCTCGAGCGATCGACCAACCGAGCTTGTTCCCCGAATTCCTGATTCGCCGAGCAACGAACCGATGCCGGAGTTTGCCTTTGCTTCGCGTTTCCTTCGTCGAATCCGAACGGTCCCCGGGTAACTTTGGCCGGGAAATAACGCGCGATAAAAGGAAACGAGGTTTCTTTCGTGAAACAGCGCGAGGAACGTCGCGAGCCTGCTAGACGAAGAAGGGTTTGCTTTGGTCGGAGAAATTAGATCGTACGCAACGATCTGGTGCAACGATATCGCCACATTCGTTGGTAAAGTGATTTTCGTTCGTGCGCGTAATAACCAACGACGAGGCAGAATTTTACCCCCGGACGAACGGGGTAAAGCGGCGATCGAGGGTTTAACGGAAGGGTGGTTTGTCTACCGGTTGCCATAACAAAGGACGAAGGGCCGCGTGCTCGTATATTCCGGATCATTTTACCGTATAAACGTTTAAGCAGCAAATTGATTGCCTCTACGGCTCATGCTAAACCCAATAAATGTAATCGTGCTCACCGATTATATCGTTGCGAAATCGTGTGCGATCGTGCACGTAATCAAACGCGTAAATTTCTACGTGACACCGTACAATTAAACAATGCACGCTTAGCATACTCCAGGACGAACACTTTTGAGTCCGGCCCGTCGTTATCGGCTAATTCGCGGTCGGCCAGCGTTGATTTCCGCCTCTGGCCGAAATTAAAAGGCCGAACTCGGATAAGCGGAGACCACGCGAGCGATTTTCCCATCTTCCAAAGGTATACCGAGGCCGTAACATTTCCATGCGGCGGATTAGACACGCGAGAGATTCGTAAATAAGGAGCCGCCATCGAAGTTGCGAGAGTTGGGAGAGAAGAGCGAGAGACGAAAAGGCGAGGCAAGCTCGGCCGAGATGAAATTCGCTTCGCTATTTTCTAAAGCAGCTTCTTATCGATACGCTGTTAACGGGATAATCTTGCCGGCAACGAAATTACGTTTACAGGAGATTTTTACGTTAAAGAGCCTGACTAACGATACTCGCTGCATCGCGAGCCCAGTCTTTTTCCTCGAGTTTCTATGAAAACTGAACGATCGCCGGAACGTTGTGAAAAAGATCCTTAAGATAGAAGCTCTGATAGCAGCTAAATGAAAATGGCTTCTTCACGAGTCGGGCTCCGACCTGTAAAAAGGACTCTTCTCGGAGAATACAAGCGTGGAAAAACTTCGACTGCCGTTCCGAACGACGAGGATCTTCGATTGGCGAGAGTGCACGGAGAAAGGTGAAATTTCCGCGAGTTGCTCTGCGCGGTCGCGACGAAGCGAGATCGCGTTCGATTTATTTCCCGTCCCTCGGGTCCCGCGATGATTTTACTCCCTTTGTTGCCAGCCTCGCCCTGCATCCTCCAAAGCGTAGATTGAATTCGCCGTTGAAACACGAGCGATCCTAAACTCGAAATTTGTCCGGAATCCCTCTTCTATCAATTGCCGTTCTCCTTGACCCGAGGAAAAATCGCGCACCGAGCTCTGGTTGCTGAAACCCGAGGCCAAGGTAACGAAGCGCGCCCCTGGCTACGCGTCTAACACAGCTCGCCCGCTAATCAACGAAATTCTTCCACCAAGACCCTGACATCCTACTTTTCTTCTCGTTTTCTCCTCTTCTCGCATCGTTTCGCGTCGTTTCGCGTCGTTTCGCGTCGCCTCGATCCATACGTCCCGCGAAAATCTCGCTCGGGCCCGAAAGGAGACCAAGGTACGGACGTGCGAGTTACTTTCGCCGGATCAACGTGTATTATCTCGTTTCCACGGGATTAATTTGGCTCGTAGTTACAGCAAGTAAATTCGTTTATACCTTCAGGCGTAATCGATGATTTGGCCGGAGTTCAAACGATCAATCATTCGCTCGGCCAACTGTTGACCAAATGAAAGCGTTATTTCAAATGACACGGGGATTCTCGGCGCGGGCTCGGTTTAACCTTTAACCAGAATGTCGAATATGGGACAGGAAACATAAACTCCGGCCTGTGCAGTTACGCGAGCTGCGATTTGTACGCGGTATTTACCGGCAGCATAAATAACACGACGATTTGGCGTTCCGTTAATTATGACGATCGTTTAAACTTTGCCGATCGTTCGAACAATCGCGTCCGGTCCGTAACGTTGAAATTCTGCGAAAAATTCCCGGCCGCGGTTTGCGCGGTGCTCGTTAACGGTAAGTTACCGAAAACGAAAAAGTCTGTAATGGAAACTTGCCTAGTTTCGCTAACGGCAACAGCTCGACAAGCGTTACCCACTTTTCCACGCTCTCCTCCACCGTCTATTTGTTCATTTGCCTTTTCACGCTGCGCGTCCCCTCCTTTCACCCCCTCGGATTAATTTTTCTACCCTCCCGGCCCGTTTATCGATATTTCGAAGCGGTTTCCTCGCCGAACCAAATTTCCCCGCTAACGCGACGAATTCCGCGAATTGGCACCGGCTCGTTAAGGAGCCTCGGTATTACCCCCGCCTCTCTCACCCTTAAACTTTGCCCCGGTCTATTCCCCGGAATCGATCGTAATGGCCGGCGCGTGTATCTTTCGCCGCGTTAGCGATAAGCCCCGAAAGCATCGGGATTAGTACACGACGATAAATCAGAATTAATTTGAACGTCGACGGTGTCCCTTTTAACGTCGCGTTTTACTTGGCCTCCGCTGGTGCGGAGAATCGAAAAGAGAACGAAACGAGGTAGAGGAAACCGGGATGCGACAGGGACGGCAAGACGGACACAGAAGGGAGAGAGAGAGAGGAAGGATAGAAGTGCAGGAAGATTCATAAATCCAAATAAACGTTTGGAGCCTCTTCTGCCTTGCAGATTTCAAACAATCGCGATTCCAAAGCGAATTCGAATATCCCTTTCTCCTCGGTTAATATTCCCTTTCGCGTTATTCATTGTCTCGACGTATGATTCAGCTGCGACCCAGGACAAGGGTCCTCTAACGACGACTTGACATTTGAATTTTAAAGTAAATCGAGTCTGTCCATTATTACGCGGCCGACAGGTAATTTCTGCCCCGTTTCGCTAGAAGTCTGCGCACGCCGCTTGCCTTAACCGGGGTAATTTGTAATCAGACCGGTTGATTATCCGTCTCTAAATAACACGCAACGACGAACACGTCGAACGGTTTCGATAACGGCGGAAACCTCGCGGCTCGCAAACACCGAGATAGCTGATAAAAATATTTTCCAACGATAAACCGCCCCGAGATACGACCGAATTAGTACCGATGCTCCGCGAGTTAAAGGCGGAACGGTCGAATAAAAATCTGCACGTGCTGGAACTCATAAATCTCGGCGCGTACGTGACGCTTCGACCGAGATTCGAAAGCTTAATCTTGCCTCGGAGAATCGATCCTTAACGATGCAGCCAAGTCTATCTCCTCCGTTCGACTGACAGCAAGCTAAACCGATTTGCTCGCTGTTTAATTCACGGTGCGTCGAAATAAACTTCGGGGAATCGCTGTCCGACAAAACTTCACGCTACGTTCGTAAATCGATCAGAAAATTTCCAAGCACCGCGGAATTTGCATCGCAATGACTCCTCGCGTCCCGCGAATCGCTTCGGACCAGCGATCGAACGATTACGATCCGAAGGAATCCTGCTAATCGAGCGGCCGACTATATCTCGTGTACGAAATCGACACGACACGCTGGTTGTTCTATAACCTGTCCGACATGTTCGCAACGATGGAAAAATTCGCGAGGCAAAGGTGCGCGGATATTTCATCCGGCACGATACTCGAAACGTTGCGATTGGACGGGAAAAAGGAGAAACCGCGGGGTTATTTACGGATAAACGCAAACAGTATAGACCGGAAAATGGCATCGACTCGTTCTACTAGAGGAGTCTTCTCGTGCGATATCCCCTTGCTGACGGGTTATTACTTTGGATACCCGGATACTCGGAGGTTCTGTGAGCGTTGCCGAAAGTATGCCTACTCGAGGCCGGGGGTTGCAACACGGAGACGCGTGACACGGCCTCTAACCGCGGATAGATAGCCCTCGAAAAAGAGCCCTCGAACGAAACGATCGGCTCGTATAAGGCTTCACGAGTATCCGTACACAGAGGGAGGAGCGTTCGGAGAAGTCGCGAAATCCCAAATCGACTAGCAATCTCCCTGCGGCGCATCCTCCGCCGACCGATTTCCTGGACAAGCCTCTCCAACCGGCCGGCTGTCAAGCGCACAACTCTCAGGAAGCTGCAAAGGTACGCTCGCGAAATTTCACTTCGGACAGCAAAATGGAAACTGAATCCTTCTTGTCCGGCCGAATACAACCAACGCAAACGTCCATTCGCTGATTCGCTCGTGCCCTTTGTTTCCCGCGTTAACGCGGTAACGAATCCGAATTTCCCTGTTTTTCATCCTCGGTTTCCCTGCAAGAATTTCCAACGTTTCACCGTCCACTCGCCGGTGGACGAGATTTCCCGGTAATACTCAATTATACCACGTTTGGCCGTACCGGCGGGAAGAAAGGGAACGGAGGAAAAATGGTTTCGCTGTCCTCGCGGATACGCGAGCAATAGAACGCGTTTGTACCGCGTACGATATGCGCGGATCGAACGGTCGTTGAAAATCTTGGAGCACGAAATAATATCCAGAGGATAAAGCGAGTACGGATATCGAGGAGAAAAGACTTTGAATTTCCCGATTAACCATGACCAAAGCGGAACGGCGCGGTATCGGGGAAACGGTGATTTTCCGACGTATGACAGAGAAATATGGAATTTAAGCATTCCACTGAAATTCGAATTATTTCTGCATGTCGCGAAACACGGTGACAAATCATCGTTATTTTCGAATAAAGTAAAAGCGTTTATTAATCAGATTCGACATAACGGCAAATCGATTACGTAAATTAAAATAGAACAGCGGGCGGGTGCAAGCTGTGCACAAAGAGAACGAAACCGTTCGTTCAAGTTGCACAATTAAACGACCGTTCAATCACAATTATGCCAGCGATATTAAATAAACATTCAATCGGTCGAGTCACTTGGCCGAGAACGGATAAGCTCGGGGCGCGAGATCAACGCTGAGGGAGTTTACGGAATAACGGCTCGCTATCTCGCAAGATTTTCCTAGAACCCAGTGATCATTTTCATCGATAACGCTAGCACGAAATGGAGGTCCGCTATGGTCGACAATATTCATCGTATGGGGTAGTAGCGCGCGAAATAAGGGTCGCGGATAAGATTATGGCAGCTCGTGCGGTTGTTCGGGGAATGTTGACGATTTAGGAAACCGTTCGCGTCGCTAGCTTCTACACCGTCGGTTTCATCCGCGCTTTTTCCCTCGCTAACCGAATACTCGACAAATCGTCCCTCTGACTCTGTCGTGTTACAAGTTCTTCCCGGGTTATCGCGATTCCGAAACAAAGAGAGCAGAATTCGTCGTATAAATGTCTCGACTCGATTCGCGCGCTCGTTGCCGTGACTCTCGCCTTGGACGACGAGAAATTCGATTAAACCTCGCGACGATACGTCGATCTCTCGCGAATCGAAGACGAACGAGGGCGTTCTTTTTAGGAGCGTAATTACGCGGACGAAATTGCGACGCACGGGACCGTCTAAGAGACAACAGTGGTACAGCCGGAAATGCGTGGAGTGTATCGACAACTTCCGGTTGACCTATCTCCGCGCGTTTCGCAGCTGAAATTTCGAGTTGCACCGACTGTGAACAGGAAGCCTCGCGGATCGATATCTCGATTCGTGTTCCGGGGGCTGCACTGTTTATGGACGGATGATTATGAGCCCGATGAATGTCCATCAGTGGATCCGACGAACCAACGAACCTGGTAATAGTATAAATGCTGGAATATTGCTATTGGGAATTGTAACTTTCGCGTAATTTATAGTAACCTCGATATCGCTGTGCGAATCAATGCACCGTGTGTAAATAAAAATTTTCTAATTACATACGAGCGATCGTGTTCGCAGATGAAAAGAGAGAGAGAGAGAGAGCTATCGGGAAATGAGCTAACGATCGGCCCGGTCGTAAAAATGGTCAAACAAATACGCGGTAAAGGGAAGATGGCGCTACCTAAAACGTGAAATGCGCGTCGATGCCCTTTCACGTGGATTTCCCAGAGGTATTCGGAAAATTATCACAGTCCCGGAATTTTAAGGCCGCAGAATTTACGAGAGACCACCGGCAACGTTTCCACCTTTCTTACCTATTCGATCTTTAGGCCTTCGAACCTCCAACTTTCGGGACTGTGTATTTCTTGAGCTTTCTAAAAAACCGAGCTTCCTGAAAATCCGAGCAATCGACGGGCAATTGAAAATGTTTCCGTTAATAATCGATCAACGACCGATTAAATATCTACGTATATTTTGAAACGGTTGAAAACAGGACGTTTCGTTCGGTAAAACACTTTCGACAAATTCATCGGTCGTCCGACTCGTTTAGCCGTACTACTTGCACAGTGGTACGACCAGCGAAAGTGTGGTTAACTTTTTGTCGAGGCTGTGGTTTATCGAATAATCAAACGCCGATCGATCCTCCTCCCGGTCGGAGACAGCTCGAACACGAAGGATCTTCTCTGATCCTTCCTCATCTTCTCGACGACATTTGAGCGATATGCGTAAAAGTGTATAGAGACGGGAAAGCACGAGACACTCGTAAAACGTTAGGGAAAGGGAGAGAAGAACGCGTGCGACTCTGTTCGAGAGATTATTTCCTCCGGCGAGTAAAATCGTTGATTTATAACGAAAATTACGACCCCCAGGAGCGGCTAGGCACTCGATAGTTTCCGCCAGTTTTTCAGGATCGGTGCGTCAGCTGATTCGCAAATTGTTAATTTCAGTCTGAAACCTTTCCGGCCAACTGGACTTTTCCAGGCGTTTGCTTTGAGTCACGCGTTAATCAATTCGTCGAGGCAGTCATTTGGAAAATAAACCGTTTCACAACTGCTGCTGCTGCTGCCGCCGCTGCACTCCCATTTGGCCACGCGATTTTTTCCGCTGTCCCTCGTACTTCCAGCTTTTTATTTACCGTAATCGTCGCGTTTTTAAAGGGAAAAATTTCCCCCGACCACAGCGAGGATCGAAATTTCTGCCAGAGAAAGCTCGACGCGACGCGGAACTTGGATCGCTCGAATCCCGCGTATCGATTTCCGCGAGGATAGGATGGGCCTGGTGGTTTAAAAAAAACACGTCGCGAAGTTACACGCGATTCGGGACGCGGCAATCGAGGCGCAGTGTTTTTCTAATTACAGGTAATTCGCGAGAGAAGTTGCGCATGTTAATCTACTTCGCTCTGCAAAGCGTTTCTCTGTTCATGCTCGCGGTCGCACGTGTACCGCGGCGATATCACGCAGCCTCGTTTACTCGGTAAATTAAATACGAATTAATCCCATTTTCCCGAGACGCGTACGAAAGAGCACGTTTTAACGGCTTTTCCCGCGTTTTACTTTCGCTAAAGTAAAACGCATCTAATTCCATTATTACGTAGAAGAGCCGTCCTTCTGTTGGTTTTAATTTTCACCTACGTTACGACTCGCTTTACCCCAATTCTTCCCATCGTCTATTAAATTCAAACGTAATTCCCTCGCGCGTAAACTTCGTAACGCGGTTATTAAAGTTAAAGCTCGGCAGGGGCGCGGAAAATACGGGAAAGAGCGTCGCGGGGAAAAAAAGCAGCAGCGCGTATCCGTAGTTGATTAGTGGGACGCGCGATATACACGGGAAGTTCGAGATTCGATTATTCGGCCCCGACGCGGACAAGCGTTTCGGCCAACGGGGAAAGATTACCGCGAACGGCGCCCGGCGTCGCCCGGCATCGCTCGGACAACGTGTCGCGAATACGGGATCGCGTAATGCCGCGATTATCGGTACAGTGGATTTCTTGAAACTCGCACTGCAATTCCGAATACGGATATCGATTTCCCCGTAATCACCGGAGATCCGCGATAATTGACATCGCGAGAAAAGGAAACTCGTACATTTATACCGAGCTCTCGAGCCAGTAAATATTTCACCGTTCCAGATTAATTACACGCTAAATTCATTAAACCTGCACAACCTTTCCTATCGGTCGCGCGCGTGACAGGTTTAGTTTATCTCCGCTTATTACCCGCGGAATGCAATAATTCGCGATTTACGTCGTGACCGAGTAACGCAACGAATAACGCGATTTGCATCGCGACTGCCGCGAACGCGACGAGCGGCAAAGAAAAGATTTAAAAAGAGAGAGAGAGAGAAAGACAGAGAGGGAGAAGAAAAGTGTAAAAAGAAGGAGGTCGTCGACCGTATCTCTGTGGCCGGCCCGGTTTTTTCGCTTCTCGTTACATCGGCTAAGGGAAAGCATCTTCCACTACTCGACACCGTTCGACTTCGCGAGCCTTCAGCTCGATCCAATCCTACTCCTCTCCACTGTAATTATTTAAATCAAAGAAAACAGCGGAGAACCGATTGGGAAATCGATCGCGAGTCTGACGGCGGCTCCACGAGAAATCGAATTCGGATTGTTTGCCCGCGCATAAAAATGTTTGCCTCTCCGCGTTCTCTAATGTCTGTTAAAGAGGATTTAAAAGTATAGTTTGCTGGCACTCACCCAATTCTGGCCCACAGACCCTCGGTATAATCTCGAGAATGGCGCTGCAGGATGCATCCTCGGAGCACAATTGACGCGCGTAAAGACAGTTGAGTATCGCAACTGGTACTTTGATGTCGGATCCTGAAAGCAGAAATATCGTGGCAGACGTTAGCGATAAAGGGGAAATAAAAGTATCTCTTTACGAGGGGATACATTTCCGGGGGATGAAGGCGCGAAAGGGGCGAGTAAACGGGGCTTCGATCGCGCGGAAAATCCTTAATAATCACCGCCACGGGCCGCAGCCAGCGTATAACGAAACGTCGAAATGCATTCCGATTATAGGAAATCGAAGACGTTCGAACGCCTCGAGTGAAGCGGGTGCGAGCAAAGGAAAGGAAAGGAAACGAAAGGATAGGAAAGGAAACGAACGGTCGGCGCGTGAGCAAGACAACGCGATAGAATAGGGAGGATTACAACTGCGATTTAATCCGCATTCGACAAAGTGTTTCCATTATTTATACATACGTGGCAATAACATTGGCGGCGTAACTCGGTCACGAAAAATCGCGTTTGCTCGTCGGCAACGTAAAGATCGATATGTCCGCAAACACGGTGCAAACAAGGTTTTTTCGTTTCCATCCGATATGCCTCGAGCATTGTAGCGGCAATCGAGATAAAACGAACAATCGAAGTTACAACTGTGGAGTAGTTCGATCGGCGCGGAAGATTCGAGACGTAACGCGACTCGATATCGCGAAAGTCAACGATACGCGAAACGAGATAAAATAACGAGGGAAATTTTGGTCACGGGGTATACGCGGCACGCAACAATGGAAACGTATCAGCGTAAACGAAGAGCGGGTCAAAGGGAATTGATAGCGATTTTCCGCTCGAGCGATCTCCCGAACGACTGCGCCTCCATGTTCCGCGTTATTTATTTACGTCTTACGCGTATCGCATCGGCGGAGAGAAACTCGCGAGGAAATTTCGAAATAACCGTGGTCACGAATTGTAGACAGAGAGAGGGGGGGCGGGGACAGGGGGAGAGAGTGACGAAAGGAAAAAGGAAAATGGAGGAGGGACGGAAGAGACAGGAGAACTGCGCGGACCCTCGCGGATTTTTACGAGCCACTCGCGAAACGGTAGTCGATAAAAGAAGAGCGCATCCCGCTGTAATTAATTACGAAACGTTCGCTACCGCTGGAAACAGCTATAAAAAAAAATGTACCATCTCGTATATATTCCCTCTCGTGGCAGTTGTCCGTGCATATCCCGGAGCAGTGGGCTAGGAAGATAGACGGATTTTTCGAATCGTAAATCGAATTCAGACCTTTTAACACGGCACCGCTCTCTCCAGTACGACTAGGCTAAGGATCACCACTTCCGACCTCGTTTTTACGACTTCGCGGATACATTTTTCACCGGCTGATCTCGCTCGATGCACCGGCCGAGATATATCGAAATTAACCGTACTCGATGGATTCGAAGAACAGCCGGACTGGGTGAAAAATGCCTTCGCCTAATGCACACCGTGTCGTATTCATCCCACGTGACAACTCGAACGTACAGCGCCCGCGAGCGTGTATTGGTCGGCCATTATGACGTCACGAATTATTAAGACGCAATAACGACGTAGAAAGATGCACCTCGGTACTCAAACGCGTCACTTTTGTTATTCTATCCCTTATTCCGCGAACCTATCGGAGCGTGTTCCGAGGAAGGCTGGCAAACGAGGGCAAACAAACACAGCAATTTCCTTCTTTCTATTGTTTCGAGTCGCGAAACGAAAAGTAACGCGGGCCACGGGACGCCAAAGGAAACTTTCCGCGGAATATTTCATGCGTGCGAGAAAATATGAATGTTTAACAGCGTGTACGGGCACGTCGTGCAAGTTTACAACGCTCCGTGATGGAACTGCTCGTTTTTACCGTGAATGTAAATTTGTTTCGTGTTACTTACGCGAAGTAGAACGACGCCGCGACCACTTTCCGCGCGAGGCCCGTGCGACAAACAATCGAGTCACTAAGACGTTTAATATTTTCGGCCTAGGTGGCGGCGGGATCGCCACCGGTCCACCACCGGATTCAACTCGCCTCCTTATTTCCCTCGATTCCGTCGCTTGAAAAATATATCTCCTAATGAGCCAGATAACCGTGTAGAATTTCCCGATATATTTTCTTTTCCTTTCCCTCGGATTATAAATGACGCGACGTTTCGTGAATTTTTTAACGCTTCGTAAACGATGAAATAGTAGAAAGGTTGACTCCGCGTGTACCTGTACGTTACGTGTCTTCTCCGAAGTTGTTCGGTCGGTACTGTGACAAGTAACGAAGTGAAAGTGAAAATTGAAGACTCGAAGCGGTAATCTCGCGGTGCGATGCTATTTTCGAACGAGCACGATCTTCTACTCGTCCAACGTCGTACGGTGAGCAGGACATAAATCTATTTCTCGTCTCGTTGCAGGCTCCCGTGTACGAAAGATAATACGCACCGTTTGTACGTTTCGAACGTATTACGTCGCATTACGTACGTACTACGTCGGACTAGGAATGTACGGGTTTTATATAGAGCGCAGAAGAGGGACGGTTTTATACTTATCGCGTAACAGGAGACGTAACCTAGAATATATAGGTTACTTCGTTAAAGCGTATTTTCACCGCGATGGAATAAAGAAAGATAAACGATAATTACATCGACGAATTCTCGCGTTTAATCTGCTCGATGAAGCTAAGTATTTAAAAGCAATTTATCGACGGGATAAAAAAGGGCTAGAATAATAGGAGTATTTAAAAATGAGTAGCAGCGAATAGTTAGTAAAACGCGCGCAACCAGAGTAGAATAATATTTCCATTTAACTTCCGTTGCTCTTGAATTCGCTACTTTTTCCATCTCGCTTCTTTCAACCAGATAATTATTCATCGCCGCTATACCGTCTTTCTTTTCGGCGCCGCCTTATAACGAGGCGTTTGTTTTAAGTGCGCCAGGCAGAAGCTCGTCTCTTTTCTCTTTCCGCTTTTTCTCACGTTTATTCGTGTCCGACGAAAACGCGAGAGAAACAACCGGCCGAACGCGAGGATAGAGGATGAAATTCGAACGGGAATGCAACAATGTCGGGTCATAACGAATCACGTGACCCGTGGAATCGCGTCGAATCGATTCGAAGGAACCTCGTTGCGTCGAGGACGCGTAAAAGATATACGATCGCGAGGGTCTTTGACACCAGACGTCCTCGCTCCAGCTCTCGGTCTCGATTACCGTTTATTTATTTTTCCGTCGAATTGCCTTCTCGGAAGTCCTCGAACGCGCGTGGCACTGGCCTTTTTGTTTACATTTTACGTCGAAATGCGTTCGACCTCGTCAGTAGGGGGAGAGACTCCTCGAGCTCGCGACCGAATTATATACTCTCGTGTTTCTTATGTTGTTTTTACGTCTCCTTTTTATATTTCAAACAATACCCTCGCACACACGCGCGTACACATACAAGGTGTCCCAGGAACGGTAGTGCAACCTGGAAGAGGGTAATTCTACGCGAAAAAGCAAATCAGAAATACGGAATAAAATTTTTTTCGTTCTTTGGAGTATCGACTTTGCGTAATTGTTCTTAATATAATTATCGTCTCTTATTCGTTCGAGAGTCACCTCTCGAGTGTGTTTCCGTGTAAAGATACACCGTACGAAACTTATTTGCCGATACACTTTCTAAACGAAGATTCTTTCGATTCTCGCGAGTATTTCGCGAATCGACTGTCGAATTAACTCGCGATTAAGGCGCATCGCGGCCATTCGCGGCGGGGTCCGCGCGTAATCCGCTGCAATTATCAGGGTTGCGTAATGCTCGGCGAAACCCTATATCGTAACGAGCATATTTCTATCGAGGGTTGGCACTCCTTATTCCCCAGCGTATCGGCGGTTTATAGCGGCGCGATAAAGCACGAGAACAGCCGCGTATAGCCGGCATATTGAACTGGCCAGACAGCGGTAACAAGTGGAGAGATACGCGGCCACGTAATACGTAATCGCGAGTTATAC
Organism: Euglossa dilemma; assembly: GCA_002201625.1. Classification (NCBI taxonomy): domain Eukaryota; kingdom Metazoa; phylum Arthropoda; class Insecta; order Hymenoptera; family Apidae; genus Euglossa; species Euglossa dilemma. The sequence goes on from NIJG01000112.1 coordinate 4,264,961, forward strand.
CGTTACATTAATTTCGTGACTTACGGGGAACGTCCATGAAATTGCGATTAATCGTGATTTACTCCTGTCCAAAGCGACCACGGCCGCCCGTATTGCCACGGACTGACTGCGAGCTCATCGTTTCTCGCCTAACCGAAAAATCTATAGACAATGGACGGTATTGTTCTCCCAGTTGATATACGTCATTTAACGGAACTAACGTTTGATAATATTGCTAGTGTTCCATATGATAACACGCTGCGCGACATCGCTGCGCTCCTGCGCGAACGTTATCGCCATCGACGCGTCCGTGCGATTCGTCGGATAATTCTGGCAGATTCGGTTTGATCGTGTTGGTACCTCTCCTCGATCAGGACTCTCTCGGCCGAGTCCGTTTGGTGTCGTCGGGACGCTGTAAACGAACGGAAGGAAACGGACGGAAGGAACCCGAGGAAAGGAAACGATGCGAGCGGTGTTTGGTACCGTCGCGACGAGACCCGGCCGGATCGTCGGGACGCTGGGAACGATGGGAAAGAAGCCGAGGAAAGGAAACGGCGCGAGCGGTGTCTCGGGAATGCACGCGAATGCGGAGAACAAAGTGGCGTGGAATAACTGTAACCGCGCGATACCGAGGAAACGCGGTTCGAATCGATAGAGAGCCGAGGAGTATTCGTCGCGAAAGAGTCTGATGGCCGGGTCGAGGGTTTTATTTCCGCGAGGGTGGAACGTGCGGAATAAGGGAGAGAAAAGGAGCGACACGCGAGCTTTACGAAACGATAAAGCATCGCCACGGATACAGCCATAATCCAGTTGGTCGGCATATTGACGAACCCACGCGGACAGTAATGCGTTACGAGTGGCTAGATACCAGGCGCGTAACGTGTAATCGCGGCATGCATTATGATTCACGATCGCACGCCAGCACGATAAAGTCCAGCTGTGCGAGCGCACGCGTACGCGCCGGCCACGCGCTCTCCTCTCTGGCTCAGCCTGTTCCCGCTTTCGCTTCTAACTACCGACCGATCCACCTAGCGTTCCAACCGTCGCCAAGGTTTTCCCTGTCGTGTACCAATCGATTAATTCTTTCCGGGAGTCGTTAACGCGGGAAACGCGAGCGGTCGTTACGATTCCGCGCGAAAAATGCGTTCCTTCGACGAGATGTCGTAGGAGTTGGCGCGAAGCTTCCGGAATAGGTCGAGACGCGCAGCTTTGCTTATGAAGAATTTCATCTTGCTCGAAGCTCGTACGAGCATGCACCGCGAGGGGAAAAAAAGGAAAGGGGAGAAGAAGGAAAAAGATTTAATGGAACGGAAGGTAAAAATAACAAACGGTGCATCTGCTCGGTCGAATACTTGGTCGGTATTCAGACTAGATCGTGAAAACCTGCGCGCCTCGAACTGCACGAATTCTGGCAAACTTTCCTTGAATAAATTAAAAAGTCGTAGACATCGTAGACGAGGACAGAGTATACTAATTTCTAACCGACCTCACTGGCTTTCAAATACGTGCTCGGCCTTCCGATCGAGATGATTTCCACGTACCGTCCTCCCGGACAGTTTCAGAAAACCTCCAGTCATTCCTGAAGACGTCCACTTTGTTTACGTTCGTCGCATAATAATTCGGGGAAATTATAATTCCCGCGATTTTCTCTTTTTTTTTCTCTCTCTCTCTCTCTCTTTTTAAGGAGATATAGGAATCTCGATCGAGGCTTAACGCGGTGCAATTAAGCAGGGTTAATTCGCGGCATCGATTATCATGAAGCGCGGACAGGTGGTAACGCGATGTTTCTCGAAGAATGGCGTGGAACGGGGTTGTTGTCAAAGGCGGTTTGGCGAATGAAGTAGACGGGAACAAGGTCCCAAAGCACCTAGTTGTCGCAGTGCCGTGGCGCAAGCCGGAGTCGCGCTATGCGGCATAATAATTATCGTCCTTCGGTGGTAGCTAACTTTATGGAGTGGAAGTTCGCGCGGCTAACCCAATTGCGAGAGGGCGAGCAACGAGAGAAAAAAATGAAACTTAATGGCTCCTCCCAAGGGGGCCGCAGCCCCTGCAACAATTTTCCAAAGCCACGCTCTCCCCGTGGCCAGGGCTGACCCCGACAGACTACCGCCGCGGCAAAATTTCCCACCGTCTTCCCTTAAATCTCATTCCTCGAAACGTGAAATTATCATCGCGTTACCTGCGCTTTCTCCACGCGAATCTCGGTCCAACGTTGAGGCGAGATTTCGCCACGATCGAATCATCGGCGTAGAATAATCCGCGACGAGGACGTAAATTTGCCAGGTTTCGTTTTAACACCGCGACAGGAGAAACGCGAAACGGTGTACGTTTTTCCATTCGAATCAATTTCGTTAACGCAACGTTAGGTGACTGTAGGTAGGACCTGGCCGGTGGATGTTTCATTGGAAGAGCGAAAGGTGTTAGGAGGGATTGGGAGTCAGACTCTATTTGCCGGGTTTCGAAATCGTAGGGGAATGTGGGTCTAACGGAAAAGGACAAGCAAAGGAAACTTTTTCCCTTCAATTCCGGGCTTCGTCTTAGAGAGGAAAATCCTTTATCGCGGCAGCCTTCGTCCGGGGAAAATCCGTTTGGGCATTTCAGTGCACGGATATATTTAATTATCTCGACGATGGTGGACGAAAGGTGGTGGAGATAATTCCGGCACGGTGCAGGGCGGAGGGCCGCGAAACTTCTGCACTCGAACTGCGTTACGACGCCTGGCAGAAAGTATAACTCTCCTGTCTTATTATATATAGATCTAGCTGGCAATTGGAACTTCCGCCTGAGCGGTTACTTCCGCCGCCTTACGCCGCTTCTCCGTTCTCGCCGTTCTAGCCGTTCCAGCCCGTCTTTCCACCCTTCTCAACCCCTTCCACGGATAACCACGCTTAAGCGAGTCGATATTACACGTCCCGCCTCGTGTTCTTTCTTTTCCGACCAAATGGATTCTTCTTCTTCCGGTGGTATCGGGAACGCGCGGCTATACTTCCGCTGTCTGCGCGGCGTTGCAGTACGTGCGGTGCAGCAACGATACAAACATAACCCTCTGTAAGTAGCGCTTTCGTCGCGTTTCAATCGGCCGAGTTCGATCGGAACGCGTCCGATAGCTCGAAATTTTTCCACGTCGGCGTATCGCGTGACGCTCCGACGAACCGAGTTCACCGTGTAACACCGTGTCACGATTGGATTAGCCTGTAACTATTACCAGGAAAATCGCTCGTTCCGTGTTTTCCGCTAAATTTCTAATCGAATACAGCACCGACCGACCCGTTGTTTACGCAAATCACTCGCTTTGCCCGATCGGTCTATTATAGGCGCGTGAGCCAACGAAATAGCAGACGAAATTTAATAAACCTGTCCCAGTTGATAATTTCCAATCGACAAATTGCGAATTATTATTGTACCGCTCTCGCGATACCGGCCAATATTCCGCCCTGCAAATGAATCCGAGGGAAAAAGAATTTGATATTAATCAACGTCAAACCGTATTCCGTGTAAGCATCGCTAGAACGGACCGGCGCGATATATACTTGAAATATCGTTGGTAATTAAAACGGCATCCTCACGGTTCGATTAGTTTCCAAACAATCGAATTACAGGGTCAATTTGTCCCTGGGAAACTGGACGGACTTTTCCTTTCGATAATGTCCGTCCTTTCGCATCGGTGCGTCCAAACGGTTAACGAATAAGCTTGGCAAACGCGGTTCCTCCGCCCTCCTTCAATTACCGTTACGAAGAAATTTTCGCAAACGCAAGCCCCGCCGAAAAATCGCCACTTCCTCTCGGAAGCGTTCGAGTAATCGAAAGATGCAAAACAGACGTTGCAAATCGTCTCGAGACGATTGGATCGGTAGTTTCGTGTAGACCATACTCGTGACTTTTCCTTCCTTATCTCGCAAGCGGAAAGCCGTGATTTTTCACGGCCGTTCGCGCGAAAGAGCGCGGACGTCGCATAATTCGCAGAGGGCCTTTCTCGCGTCGCCGTTCGTCAGCGGTGATTTTCAAAATCCTCTTAGCGTCGCGTGTCCAGGCGTCGCCAAAAAGCGCATAAAACTCGCTTTTCGAACGAGAGTTGGTCGAGCACCGGGAGAAATCCGCGGGAGAAGTATATACTCGTTGTTCACCGAGTTCGAGAATGATCGCGAAAGGAAAAGAGGGGGGGAAAAAATAGAGGAAAATGTGTGGAAAAAAAAAGTTGCACTTGTTTCACGAGAGAGCACGGTTTCTACCGCTTCGCCGAATCGAATCTGTTCAGCAACGAAATTTCGAACGGAGAACGTTAACGCGAATAATGGGTACCGATTTAATCCCGATCTTCCGGAGCTATCGAATTAACGCCGGATGAAAAAAGCTGCAGAAAAACGATAAACGTTTAATCTTCTTTCCTAGTTAGAAGCGGGGGAGATCCACGCGTTCATCTGACGAACAATAGGGATTCGGTATCGACTTGAACCCCGAGAAGGGAAGATTCAACCATCGATGCAATTTTGTATCGTTTTTTCCTATTTTTTTTTTTTTTTTTTTTTATAATCTTTTGACCAGCACCGGGATCTCCGTACAATCTCTCGTTCCTTTGATCACATCACCGTACCGAGAGCTCGCCCTTGTACCCGAAACTTCGTTATTTCGATTTTCCTCCCCGCTTTGTCCCCATTTTCATTTCCCTTTTGTCGAACGCGATTCGTGTTTGCAATCTTGCAACGTTACGTATTACGTCTCGCATCCGGTCGGTGAGCTCTGTCATCCGTTTAATAAACAAATACAACGAACTGAAAAATTTAACCAAAAATTCGAAACTTTGTTTGCTCGCCGGCGGATAGCCGGGCTACGAGAAGGGCCAGAGAAGGGCGAGAGAAGGACGAGAGAAGGGCTGAAGAGAGGAGACGGGAAGAGGGAGAGTTAGCAGAGCAAACGAACGCGAGGATAGAGGACGAGGAAGGAACCGCCGCGTACCAACGCGGACAATCCAGCGAATCGATATATGGGACAGTGATTTTCAATTATCGGTTCGGCAGGAAACTCGTGCGCCGATGTTGCTCATCCGTAGCTGACCAGCAGATCATGAGATGTTATCGTTTTCGGCGCAGCCGAGGACGCGGGCTACGCTTGATCCTCGTCAGGAATCGGCTCGCGTCAGAATTTGCCCGGGGATTTTCTGCCGAACGCGCTCGTAGATCGTTCCACCGCGATCCCGATGTTCGTTCGCCGCCGCGAAACTTTCTTCCAATTTCCCTGCCTCTCTTTCGAATTAATCGCGCGAAATCTGTACGAGTCTGCTCCGGATAACGCGTTAATCGAAACATTTCCGTCCGCGCGAAAGAGTATCGAGCGCGCGTGTTTTTAGTTCGGAACGCATAACGGGGCGCGTAACAAAGCGATTTCGAAGGCGGAAATGTCGGACAAGGGAAAAAGGATCGGGCGAAAAGTGCGAGGATGGAGGATCGGCTTGCGAAGGAGATGGAATCCGGCGGTACAACGGAAATCCGGCAAGGAGCATCGAGATTATCGTCGCGGCGCGTGCAATCGCGCGAAAAATCAGTGTCCGCCGGACAAGCAAGTCCGCGAGCGCCACGCCTCAGGGATTTGCAAGGGATTTCCCGTGGAATTCGATGGAACGCGATTAAAATGTTCGCCAGCTCGCGCGATGGATACACAGAGGGCGAGATAGCGAGAGATACGGAGGGGAAGGGATGAGAAGGGAAGAGGGTGCGTTTGCATCGGCGTGCACGCGTGCACGCGTGTAACACGGGGCGCGTACACGGACGGAAAGGGGGTCAACGGGAACGCGAAATCCCTGTTTAATTTCGATAGAAGGTCGTGTAAGCCCCGCTGTCTCGCCGGAATAAATCCAGATCCTGTTGCGAAGTATGATCGCCGAGCTGATGATGTTATCGTGCTCAGCTAATCATCCGGCATAATCGCATTTCGCGAAACAACGGAATTCCTCCGCGCGGAAAAAATCGAAAAATTGCTGGCTCGTTTAATCGAACCCGTCCGTCCCTTCGCCCCTTCGCCAACCAGAAAGGAACTAATATTCCTTTCGAACCGACGATAGCTATTAATACCGTTTGCGCGTTTCTCTCCGAGCGCCGTGTTTTCCATCCTTTTCCCCTGCCTTTCCGCCGATAATTCTCTCCGTACGTAGGCAACGCGAATTTGTCGCAGTTTTTGTTGCGCGCGCGGAAATACGTTTCATTTCGATAAAGTCCCGACTGCTTCGGACCAATGTACAGCCGGATAAATCAGGATTATGGGACGGAAGGGACCGGACACGCATCGTCCGTGTTATTCCGCTCGATTTAATTAAACCGAAAGTATTCTGCTTTTCTTTCCGCTTTTTCTTCCTTCCTTCCTCGCGGCCTCGGCACGGCTTTTATAAAAGCGACTACTTTATTTTCGAATATTCGACGATCGTTCGATCGACCAGCCGATAGCACGCCCGTTTCCAATCGTCGTTCGAACCGTCGCGTGTCTACCTTCTCCACGCACTCGCCTCGCGGCGTCGCGACGCGGTAATCGATGACAAAAAAACGAGTTTGGTCGGGCGAAGAGAGACTTTGGCGCGAGCGGCGTTTCGAAAAATCGCGGCCGTAAGTTTATCGAGGCTCGGCGACACGAGGTGAAAGACCTTTCCGGATAACGAAGGCACGTGCAAGCATCCGCTTGAAATGCATCCAGCCGTTCAACCGAGCCGCCATCCTAGCTCGCGAAGTTACCTCGGCCTCGGTTATTATTCCGACGATATAATCGTCCAGAACTCCGCAGCTATTTATCGATAACGAGAAGCGTTACACTCCAGCACACGGGATCCGCGCGGTGGCTCACGATGCTCTCAATTTGCCCTTGATAACTAGCCGACCTTCCTTACAGGTATGTCTCCAGAGCCGAATTTTCGTTAACCGCGGCTGAAAATTTATCGACGCGACGACAGGTGCGCGTCGGTCTAATTAGCGTGCCGGTAAATCACTTTTCGAACATAGCGTTCCTCTTTGTCGCCAACGAAGAAGAGAATTCCGATGCTCGTGCATGTACGTTCTCGTCCAAATCGATCCTCGCTTAGACATGTACACGTGTATAATTAAATACTGTCTTTCAATCATGCCGATCTTTCTACGTATCCTTTCATGATATCAAACGTGTTTACTCCGTTCGATTAATCAACGGCGGGATAAATGATACAAAGCGCGAACGAGTTTTCGAAAGAATACGCGCGACGCTCGGAATTCGAAGAGCGACGAGGATTGACGGTGGATCTCGTCGCGGATAATTCATCGCCATGAATAATTGCAATTCGAAAACTGTTTTGGCCGAAGATCGTGCATAATCCATCGCGTCTGTCGATTGATCGGCGGATTAAGCAAGCCAACGCGAGGCGAAGCGGCGTTTGGGGAAAAAAATCTGGAAAAATAGACGAGGTCGGATTGTTTGGCGACGCTTCGGCAAGGTTTATAAAAAGTTGCGGCCAACTAGCGTTTCTGAAGCGTCGGCCGTGAGAACGAAAATAACCGAGCTCGAGGGGTTGATTTTCTTTCAACGCGGTATATTTCGTTATCGAATGGAGCGAGCGCGATACGTACGAATAGAAATCATTGCGTGGGGCTGTTTGACAGTAGCGAAGCCAATCACGTCGCAGATAATGATCGCGTCTACACACGCCAACGCGAAAGACTTTAATTGCCAGGCACGAATCGATTTGTCGCCGCCGTGCCACGGGCCAGCCTATCGTGTGCACGAACGACTTTCCACCCTATTTTTACCCTCTATGCCCTTTTTCGTCGACGGTTTTCGGGCTGCCAGCTCCCGCTCATCCCTCTCGCTCTTCCAACGTCTGCGATACCATCGGGACCAGAAATTCCGATTTTCCCGCGGCGCGATCCCGTTGCGCGAAATTTCCCTGCGCTCGGGAAACGAAGGACGGCCGTCAACGAAGATCTAACCGTCGTCGATGAATAGTAACGCGCATTTGTCGAGGAAAAATTCGCGGGGAGAGAGGGAGAACGGTGGAAGCCCCATAGGATAATGCATCCGGCGAACAAATGGCTGGGCGTCGGTGAAAAAGGGGCGCGGTATCCAGCCCAAGTTCCCATATCGCTATCGAGAAGTCGCGGGGGCGAGGGTGGCGGGTGGCGGAAAGGAACGACACTTGGCTAAGTTAGTTTCAGTCTGCGGGGACGTTTTTAAAATTTTTCCCCGGCGCACTTTGTCTCCTTAACAGCTTTTATCTCGCGACGATTCGCGCACGAGCGTACCCCATTATCGATTTCATTTCATTTCACGGCCGCTGTTCCCCTGGCGGCGAACGGTCGCGGGGAACGGTCGAGGGGAACGGTCGTGGGGAACGGCGAAGAGGAAACGGTCTCGAAGGAACGCCAGGCATTCCGGCCGGAAGAATCGGCCAACGTCGCCGGACGATAGACGGTTATTCGAATTTCTTTCGCTGCAGGCAATCTTGGGCCGCGTCGACGGGAACCGATCGCGTTTGCAAATTGAGCGCGATAACCAAATGGCCCCACGATTTCCCTTAATTTTTCTCACGGGGGTCGCTCCACCCCTGTTCCTTCGCCTCGAGTTTACGCGCTATTAATCGAGTCGAGCGGATTCGTATCGTTCCCGTCAAACGAGGCGAATCAATGGAGAAAGAAATTCAATCGTTCGGAAGGATCATTCGGTCGTTCCGCGACGACGCTCTATTAATAATAAAATTCTCCAGCTTCTGGCCGTTGCTGCCGGATGGAAATCGTCGGAGTCGTTGTTGCGCGATCGCGAGTTTGCGCAAACGGGAAGGGGTGCCCTGGCTCGGCTGCCGCTCGAATCTTCCACGACGAGGTCTAGTTAAATTACACGAGAAAATTCTAAAGCTCGGTGCGCTGCGACGTTTCGTCTTCGAGTCGGTCCGTGACTCGGTCCGTGACTCGCTCCGGTTTCATCTCCAGCTAGCTATTTACGATGGATTTGCCGTAATACGATGTCGCTTAAATGCATCGTGCCTCTCGCTACGCCAGTCAATGGCCGAGTCTTAAGCTCGATTCCACCGTTTGCCCGCGTACCCGCCAAACCTTCCCTCCCTTTATGCCCCGTTTCTTGTTTAGCCGACGTTTCCTTCGGACCATCCTCTCGCTCCTTTCATCGATCAGCACCGACTAAACTCCGCGTACCGTCTCTCGCGTACCAACCTTCTGCTTCCTTTACTTTTCATCTCTCCCGAGCATAAAACCGCGACGTTTTACTCCCTCCACGTGCGCTTTTTACCTTCATAATACGTCTCTTCCGCGTTCGTACACGCCGGTTCGCTCCGGTCTAATTCCGACTCGCGAATCCGTCGAGTAATTGGAGGATTGGCCGGGATCTCGAGCAGGGAAAACCGATCGACTAAACCGTTCGATAATTCAGGAGAGTGGATCGGTGGCGAAGCAGCCATCCCCGCGGGTCCATTCCGGAAGCCTGAAATTTTGAAATGCCATGATCGCGCTCTTAGAGCACGCGCCGACCGATCAGAATGCAGACGCGCGGCGATATAAAATTAATATGTACGAGACCGTGCGTGAACCGTTCGTTCGCGCAAATCATTAATTACGATGATTAATCTACGCATATAGAGATCGAGCCCGGACTGATTTATGGTCCCCGATTAATGGTAGCAGTTGCGATCGGTTATCGAAAAACGACGAGCGAGTCTTGAAAGGGCGACGAGAGGGCGCGGATGGGGTCGCGAGCGGAATGCAGATTGCTTTTCAAAACGCATCCGTGGATCGTTTGTTTGGGGATCTACGAATAGATCCAGCAGAATGAAAGTTTGATTGCCACGCAATAGCGAATAAATTCGAACGGCCAAACAGAAGCGATAGCTCGATGGCGTGGCCGGAATTATTAACCGGGATCCGCTCGAACCGTGCGCTTTTAAGCGTCCAATTTGTAAGACCGGCTTCGGGGAAAAAAGCGGGTCAGGACGACGAAGGTTTCTGTTAACCTCTTCGCTTACGATATCGCGTGGGACTAGATAGTAGTTTCTAGACGAGGCCCAGCGTAAACAAAACACGGGCAGGCTCACGGTCAATTTTCGTTTACGTCTCTCCGTCTCAATTCCGTGTTATTCCTCGACGAGTTCGGACGCGATTGCTCCTCGTGTCATCGAATTTCTTGCGCTCCTGCCACGCCCTAGCGGAATTTCTACAGTCTTCGAACGAGAGTTTGGTTAGTAACATTTACTTTACGTCCTCGCAATTCTTCCACCGTTCTACGAGAAATTTATGGTGCGCGATAGAGCGATCCGTGACCGATAGTAGAGGAATCGAATACAGAGAAGATACCTGCGCGGTTGCTTCGTCGAGGAAACTAGTAATTTACGTGGCTAGAAAAATAGTAATTTAGACGTGCTTCTGCGACGTTTAACGATTATTTTCGTTACTCGTGGTTCATTTTCGCCGGTGTTTTGCTGCCTCGATTACGAAGCTTATATCGTAGGGCATTGGCGCGACGATAAAGGGTGGAAGAAAAACGTAGGAAATCGCTGGGTCTAACTTGCTCTCCCTCTCCGCGTCTCTCGCTTCCTCCGGCAAACACGAAAGCAACTGGAAACGTGCGAGCGAAATCCTGCCGATAGGAGGGACGCGTGTGCCAGAGAACAACGAAGGGAAAACCGGGAAGAGCAGGCAATTTAATTATAGCAGGACAAAGGCACGAAACGCTCTCGTATTTCGATGCGTATTTGCGGAAACTCGCGAGATTTAATTTCGCGTGATGCATCGCTCCCGGTGCTCCTTTTAATAGTACAAAAATATATCACTCGGCGGTAATAAACGGAATTCGATAGGTAAGAATCGTTGTTCCCGTTATCTCGTCGGCGGAACGTCGATAGAGAGCCGAAATTAATTCGACGAGAAGAAAAACGCGATGCGCGGGCTGAAGGATCTCTCGTGGGTTCTCTGGCGAAATTCCCGAAGAGAAAGGAAGTAGAAAGGAGGGAGGAAAGGGGAGGGGAGGGAGGAAAAAAGAGAAAAAGGCGAAAAAGCCGGTGGGTAAATTCACAGCGGCGTCCAGGGACGAAAACAGCGAGTCACTTAGCGAAACCGAGGAGAATCCTTCATGGGCAAGTTTCCCCGAGAAAGAACGATTTGTGCTTCTTGTCGTTTAAACGGCGCTCTTAACCTTTCGAAAGCACTCGTTGGCGAGTGTGGAAAAGAGATCGATCGCGAAGCTTTCGCCTCAGGCAAGATAAGGCGTTCGAGGAGAGCTTTCGTGCTTCCTGGGATACGACGGGGCGTGCGAGGCAGTTTAAACGTATTTAAACGACCAGGACGATTCGATTCTTACCGGATAACGCGTTCTCCGCTTGCTTCTTCCCCTGTAACGCGCCGCGACTCCACCCTACACGGGAGTTACAAAGAATTTCCGCTTTTTCGTCGCGCCAACAGTTCCTCCCGACTCTTCCGGTTAGAAAGACGCGGTCATTGGCATAGTAAGAGAATGACAGTAGGCGTGGAACTATCTGCGAGGCAAGCGTAGACGTTTCCACCTCGCGTACCGTGCATTCTTCTCGCCGAGAAGCCTTAGACTAAGGCGAAACGAGAGCGCGAAAGTAAATGTAGAACATTCTTGACCCGGGAAGATCCATCCATCCAAGGTGGCGGCCACTCAGCGAAGTTTTTCGCCGCGGAGCAAAGTGGATGTGCAGCTATCACTCGACGGATAACAATCCCAATCGTGTTTCCTATACAGCGAGATGGGTGGTTTTTTGTCAGGGAGCTCACCGGCCCGTGGATAACAACCCCGAACGTGTCGCCGTTTTTGTTAACGGAGGATTTCGCGGTGACTGAGGAGAGGCAGAAGAAAGACACGTGGGAAGAAGAAGGGATGAAAGATGCTGCTGCTCGAGGAGCAGAGGGGCTTGGTCGGTGAGAAACGAAGAAGGAACGTCAGGGAAGGTGGATATTCCGGAGGTCGGAGTCGGCCGGGGGATGGGGTTTGATACTCGGTAAGATTGATTGGACGGGGGTTACTTTCGCACTTGTCTTACTCACGTCGATCGACACTTCGCTTAGGCGGCTGTCCCGGAGAGCAACGACGTGACCGGCCACCGCGGCGCCGCGAGATTTTTCGAAAAATTCCACGATGCTGCCGCCGCGTCGCTCGCAATTCTCCCCTTTTTCCAAGTATTCGCCTTTAATAAACTTGTCCGGGGACGTTAACGAGTTTATCTCCGGGGGAGGAGATATCACGGTAACGGGGCGATTAAGGTGACTTCGACGTCGTATCAAGGTCGTTCCAGGTTACCTCGAGGTCGCTCCGAGGTCGCTCGGAGGTCGCTCGGAGGCCCGGCCTCTTCGAAGGTTATTCCAAAGTCTCTGCTAAATCGGACTGGAATCGCAGGGAGAACCGGAAACGCGTATTTCCGTGATATAAATTCGCCGCGAGAATTCGTAAATTACAACGTCGGATTATCAACGAGCTACAGCAAGAGTATCAATCGACTTTAAACATTTTCGACGGGGCCAAACTACCTGTCAGACACACACCGTCCACCGACTAAACGAGATGAAAGCGCATCAAAGTTGCGAGCATAAGCTACTCGGCTGGTTTTGAAAATTAACGAAGTAAATGTGCCGGTTTAAAGAGGACGCTCGATACAAGCTTGATATTTCGAAAGAGGGAATACGCGGAATTAATCCACTCGGGTCCGTAAAATTCACGGCCTCGGCGTAAAGTGGCAGATTAACGGACGCGAATAATTCCCCGTTAAGAAGCGGAATTTTTTTTTTTTTCTTTTTCTCGTTTAACCGGCTGATCTTGGACGAAACGCGCTCGCGACCCTAATTCGCGATCCAGCTCCCTCGTCGAACTCGAGGGTCTATATTCATTGACGCGTTACGCCGAAACTTGGCCGGGAAAGTTTCGGAGTATCGCGAGCGTACAGGTTGGCAGGAGGAAGTTCCATAAACGAGGGGTGTTGGCGGTGAAAAATTCCTCTTGCGCCTCTTGCCGTTGGCAGTAATGGTCGGCCGTGGTACTCAAAGTCTCGGAGGAAACGTCGAGACAGAGGTGTCCCCTCTGTCCCAAGAATTATTACCCACTTCCCTCTGTTTTATTATTGTCGTTCCCGGCGCCGAGCTTTTCATAAACGTTCCCCGTGACCACTCCCGTAATTACTTTTTGACACCGTACCCCGTTCGGGCCGTATCAAAAGAAATTAAAGGAGAGAGGCCGGGGGGAAGCGAGCGTTTATCCGCGCAAAAGGAAAGTTAACCGGAGGACCTAGTTTATTGCGATTTCCTTCACCGCCGTGATATTTTCTCCCGTCATCCTCCGCGGCCCGTATTACGACTCTCCGCCATCGGTTTCCGCGAGCGGGGCGGCAACGTACGTGCCAGTTCTCCGCCACTGGCACCATCAAAATCGGAAGAATTACTTCTGCTCGTTAGCGACCGGCCATTTTTCGACGACACAGAGCTCGCGAGCTCCTCGATGCTGTAAATTTTTTTACAGCTCCTCCTCGCGCGCGGTTATACGACGCGGCGTAAAACCTTGACGAGGAAATTGCCGGCCTTGTTGCGCCACTTAGAAGAAAACGACGAAGCCGCGCTGTTTCCCACCGCCGGTAAACACTCCTGCGAACGATCTCGCGATATTCTCCCGGAGAGTCCCGTATCGCGACCCAGCCGGCCTCGCCGCGTTTTTATTCCGCCGACGTTCCGCGTCCGGACTAATTTTCTCCTCGGACGCGTAATATTCGCGCGCGGAAATATCAAAGGTCCGTTGCTCGGTAAACGAACAATCGCGCGCGAGTGAACGCGAAATGACTGGCAACGAATCGATGGAACGTCATCGCGAGCGGCCGCGCGCGTTTTAGTCGCAATCGAGTTACCTTAATTAATCCCGAAACTCCGACGCGCAAAGAAATTTTACGCGACAATACGCCGCTCGAAGTCGCGGATATTTTCCAACGCGAACCGGCCTTTCATTAACACGCGCTGGCTCTCGCGGAATGTCACGGTTTCGGGCCTCGTTTTTAATTACGCGGAAAAATCTCGCGAAAAGCCGTACACCGTCGCGGCCGATTTCGCGTTTCGAACGCGTCGCATCCACCAGTCGCGACTGGCCGACGTCGAGACGCCGTAATTCCTTTCGCGTCGCGAAAAGGAACCCGTCCACTTTTCCTTCCGACCAGATTTACGCGAAACGTTATTCCAGAGGACATCTCGAGGAAACCGCGAGAAGCATTCGCCGTGCCCCAAAGGATTCCGTGCAATATCAGCTTGCGCATCGTGGACGACTACCACCGCGTAATCCCGCTTTACGCGTCGCGACAGTCAAAGCTGATTTACTCGATTCGTCGCGAGAACATTGAAAATCTCTCAAAGGCACTTTATCTCGATTATCCCTGTCAATTAGATAGCATTTTCCTAATTACGCCAGGCACACTGGTCCGTGTAGAGAGACTGCGTAGAGACACACGCGTCTGCACGGTCCGCTGGCTTTTCGTTTGATACGTTTCGGATCTTTTTTCGGAGCTTTTATAGAGGGTGAAAAACCGACCGACCTGTCCAGTCTCTTCCGGCGCGAATCCATAAGGTCGCTCGGCATATTGCCATAAATGTCGGAAGAAGCTCGACCCTGCGGGACTAGGGACGAGAAGAGGAGAGACGTATAGAAAGAGCGAGAGAGACGTAGGAGAGGTGGGTTTTCCGTGGATCGCTGTACGCTTTCAATCGCGCCACGGCTGCGGCCAAAGCTCGAGGAAGAGGGTATACGGAAAAATACAACTGTCCCCGACGTGTCCGCGCGCAAATACCGGGTGATTCGGGAGATTTATGACCGCGCGAACTACGGTTTACCAACCTGGACGGATACCGTTCGAATAAACTCGACGAATACCATTCTCGCGGAATTCGAACCTCGGACGGAATCGAGACGACTGCGGGGCTCTCCGCGGATATCCTCGGAGCGGAATAGAGACGAATGGAAAGCGCGTGCGAGATGGAGGACCAGCCTCGCTGCGCGTCGCCCCGTCGAGGGCACGTAGCCTCGCGATGAATCGGAAGAACAAGGCGTCGCGATGCGAAACGAAGCGAAGGGGCGACCGGTTGCGCGAGTGTATGCAGATAGGGGCGGATGTAAACGGTCGGTCGGCATACTCGGAAGGGCTAAGGAGCGGAGCAGCCAGGCCCGAGAGTTCGGGATGAAGCCAAATCTAGGGGAAAATTTTATCGTATATTCAAGACGTGTTTCGACTTACAAATGCGGCCCTGCTGGCGTAAGGACGAAATAGTGAATGTAAGGACGCGGAAGAAGGGAGGAGAAAGGGTGGAAGGGTGGCGCCGTTACGGTAGTGCAGCCTGGAAAAAGGACGCCGCGGCGGTGGATGCACACGACGAAAATCGTTGGATTTTATTGCTGGCTTAAAGGGTTTGCAGTCGAACGCATAACGTGACTGGATATTACGCAGCTCACGTGACCCGGAGTACCGTGCCATTTGGCATTTTCTACTCGCCCGCGTTCCACCGTAATTTCCATATTTCAGCCCGGCGTTCCGGACTATCCTGGATTGCACGCGCGGTCCGCGATACTTGTTTCCCGGTCGTTCATTGCACGCTTTCCAGATTCGTCGCGTTCGCTAATGTCTTCCTCTTGGTGTCCCATATGCCCGTTTCCGAGAAAAACGCCGGCATTCCCGGACCCGAGCCCGATCCGGAAAAGAAATCCTCTTCGAGTCGTAACTCTCGATCTCGTCGGGAACTCGCGAATCCTCGCGGACTTTCTGGAATCGGGAAACACGGAGAAGAGGTCCAGGATGTCTAGGATACTCGGCGATCGCGCGTTTCTCGAACGATCGACTCGATCGAACGCAACCAATCGAATAAATTCGAGGCACAGAGAAGAACTCGCGGAACTTGCCGGCTTTCCTTTACGAGGCCATTCCGAACTGCTTTTTACGAGCTTGCACGAACAGTTGTCTCACGTTCGCACGTCCCCGCAGTAATTTCTTCGTCGCGTTGTAACCGGCGTTTTACATCGAGACACCCCGACGCTTTCGTCGCGCCGCGGTTCGAGCGGAACGCGAGAGGGCGAGCCGAGTCCGAGGAACGAAGTCGCAGGGTAAATATTCGTTACCTTTGCAGGGGGAAGAACGAACGGGGAATTCGAAGGAGAAGAATATCGAGGAAACGATTCGTTTGGATTAATCCCCGGCTCTCGGGGCCGGTCTTTGTTCGGAAGGCACGGGGAAAGCGACGCGATAAGTAGAAAGTTTCGAAAGGGTGTCCGTGGAATATATCAAGTCCTCTCGGAGTCCGCCATCGGAGACACCGGCGAGGACGAAAATACCGATGAATTGATATAAAAAGGAGGGTGAGAATAAAAATAGCAGGGAAATATCGAATTATCGGGAAACTCTTGGCGAACATTGGAATTTATGCAAACACACCGATGAATTCCAGATTTTTCCTCGGTCGGAACGTTTACTCGGGCAGGTCACTGGTATTTTTGCATGGTCGATTACGCTGGCAGACCACAGCGGAGGATTCGCCCGTGTACACGTTGCTTTGTGCCAAGACAAACACGAGTAATCGTTCTAATAGGAGGCATTATGCATATGGGCTCTCGGAATCGCGTAACTGCTGACGTTATAGTCACTTCTGGCCCCGGTTTAAATAACCCGCCACCCCTGCAGATGTTACCCTCGATATTTCCTCGATTCCCTCCGCGTACAGCCATTGGCCTTCGATCGCGATCCTCCTCGCGTTCCGCGCGGAATTTCAAGCGCCACGCGGGAAACGTCGACGGGAATAGAGCGGAGAAAGAAGAAGAGGGAGAAAATCGAGGAACGAGTTAATTCGGCGAGAGAGGACGGAACGGTTGGAAATCTCGCGGCACCTTTGTGCCCGGAAAAACGGTTGCAGGGCGCGAGATAATTGGCGGCAGTCGAGTCGCAGCCTCGAAATAGCGGCGCGGGATTCCCCCGACGGGACAGGAATTTTTTCGCGAATTTCTCTCGAGCCGGCAATTCGCCGGGAACCGTTTCCGTTTCGAAGGAAACAGAAACGCGACATTGTTCTTACGCCGTTGCTCGGTCGACGAGACCCACGAGGGGGGCGGAGCGCATTCGACGGGAAACGCGACCGTCGGTTTCGCGATACCCGAGTCGCTCTCTTCCTCCTCGATGAGCCGGAAACCGCGCGAGGAATCACGGTTCTTCCGACGACTCGCGAGACACGCGGACTCGTCCGAGAGAAAAGAGGATCCCGTCGGCGATCGTGTTCCGCTCTCGGAATCGCTGTTATTTCTTTTCGGCCAGAGAACGCGATACGTCGCGCGATTGTTCTCGCGATCGAGCGATCGGAAATTAGAGGGGTCGATCGGAAAGCAGTGGCGAAGATGGGGAAAAAGCCGGCTCGTAGAGGCAATTACGCGATAAACTGGCGCACGAATAGAAGGTTGGGCGGAATCGCATGCCGCTTGGAAGTATTCGCGCGAGGTTCGATACTTTATTGCGTAGCCGGAATATTTAATATCCCTCCGCTATCGCGAAATCTGCTCACGAAGGATACAGACGATTACGTCACTGGTCTCCAAAGCCCGGGGTAAGAGTAGCAATTTCCTGCACGACGTGTGCCATTCGAGGAAAACAAGGTTCGAGAACAGGAGATCTCGGCAAGAGGCTGGAAAATCACTCGCCAAACTTGCCTTCTTCGTTTCGCCATCCACTTACCCCCGCCCGGGAAAACGGGACACGCGTCTACGAGAGGAAAATCGAAACGCTCTCGCGATCGGCTAGAAATCCAAATTTCCGGCATCCGCGGTGCAACTGGAGCATCGGTCGATCGCTCGATAGCCCTGTTCTCCTCGCTTCCACCGCGACGAGTAATTCGCCGCGAGTAATCCGCCACGATCGTTGGCTAATCGCCGCATTTTCCAATGGGAATTTCAGGGGCCTCGGCCGCTTTAACCCTCGTGGAATTATTATTTTCCGAACGACGCCGAGGCGATCGAGATCACGCGACGCCTGCCACTTTCCGAATTAATGGCCGAATAACGGCCGAACAACGGCCGAACAACGGCCGGGGGTGTATCGAAATTTCACGTGATCGCGGAGGCTTGGAAGTCCGTACACGCGGCCGGCGTTTATCGCAAAAACCGAGCGATGTCGGAGTTGGATCGTTCCTTGGCCGATATTACGCGCTCGACGCGAGCCGCGCTCCTATGCAAATCGCGTTGTTAGATTAATTAAGCGTAATTAGCGTCGCGAGGTGAACGCGCTGGATATTCCGATTCGCGGATATCGCTCTCTCTGGTTTCTTGCCGAAATATCGAACGGCAATCTGGCACTGTTGCGAAATTTCTATCGTTGCAACGTTCGCGTAACCTTCTCCACCGAGACGCTCTGCTTACGTCGATGCAACCCCGTAACGATCCACGAGTATCTATGGTGTTCGACCACGCCTTCTCGTTACGCGATCACTTATCGGTCCAGATCCGATTTTAACGAATCTCGACCGTCCCGACTCGTAGGCGGCGACGCGTCTTCTCGTTTATACGTCGCCTTATCGGTTCGGCGAATTTTTATTTTCCCCGTCGAGCGCCCATCTAACTTTTCTAATTTCCAAAACGTCCGAGCTCGCCGGAGCCAGCAGGAGAAGCTCGGTCGTTTTCCGCGACGAGCGTCGGGGCCGCTTCGACGCCTTCCTCTTGGAGCACGTATCGGGAGAGAGAAGGTCCTCGAGAGCCCTCGGCTGGGTAACGAAGCGAATTATTGGCACGGTCGCCGATCGAACCAATTCCAATTTTCTGGCTGCCTGATCCGACCTATATATAATCAGTCTGTCCCCGATATATCATCGTTCGCGCGATAATTATTCAAAAGTTTATCCATCGGTGGCCGTCTTCTTAACCGGGTCAACCTCCGATCTCTCGGTACACGTCCGCCTCGCGGACTACTCAGGCATCCCCTATACCACCCTCTCCTCCTCTACCACCCCTCCGTGCAACGGTCCAACAGTTAAAGATAATAGAACAAGTTTGCCCGCGTATATTTCCTACGCTGTATGCCTCGTTTCTAAGTTACAGCCAATTGTGCCGCTGCAATTGGATGCGCTAAACTAACCCAGGCCACCAATTCCCCTTAACTGTTTACAAACACTGTTTGATCCTGCTGACTATTCTGTAAGCACGATCCGCAGTGTTTCACGAGCTAGCTCGCTCGGCATTACCACAATTTTGTGGTACTTCCCGTTTGACGCCACCCGAATAAGCAATTTCCCCGCTGCCGATCGGTCGCTCGTTTATCGATCCGCATTTCCTTGGTAATTTAAACCGAGGACCCGTTTTATTCTCGACCTGGACCGACCTGGCCCCGGCAGCGGGGACACGCGCCGAAGTCTACCGGCCGAATATTCCACGAGAGGGAAAGACGCGAGCGGAGAAGCGGCGTCGGAGGTCCGAGAGGGACGGTCGATCGTGAATCCCGCGGACTCACCGGTAATTTTTCACGCCAAACGAACGCCGGCGTCGATTTTTCAGCCGGCCATAAAACTGAAATTTCTCGGGCCGTCGTTGTTCGATCCCCGGCCGCCTTTCTCCGCGATCAGCCCCCCGATATCATCGTCCCTACTCTCAACCCTTCGCTTCTTTCCGCCCGGGATCAGTCCCTTCTCCGCGTATTTCCCGCTATTTTCTCTCCGCCTCTGCCTTCTGCGCCCGTCACGCGCCCGCGAACATGATTTATTTCACCGATGGACCCAGGATCGATGTTTACACCGAGCTCGACGCGCGAAACATTCTCCGAGACCGGTATCGAACCGCTAATTATCTTTGCTTGTAGAATTTCCACCCTCTTCGTCGCGTCGACTTTCTTCATACCTTCTCTCGCGGCGTCGACCGAGTATCTGCGCGAGAATTAGAGATTCTGCCGGTCTTGCTAGCAAAAACCGGTTAGCAAGCGTGAAATTTCTCGCCTCGCGATGTTTACCTTCTCCGTGGACTCGCCGCGGCGAACTAGCCGTCGTTTTACCGACGTTTCCGGAAAAACGGAGGAGAGAGGAAATTTGCCGATGGGAAAAATGTCCGCGAAGCCTTGTTACGGATAAGTAGTTCCAATAACGGGCTCGTTAATCAACCCGTACCTCCCGGCGAACGGACCGACGCGCCACTCTCGTTCGCCTCTTTTTCCCCGACGCTTTTTTTTTCAGTTAGCAGAAAAAACAAGGGTTCCCGAATTTATACGTTCGATGTTGCCGGTTTTTACCCGGAGACGTATGACTGGACGCGTGAATTTCATCCGGCCGCAGCCGGCGTTTCGGCTCCTCTCCATGGAAGATCCGAAAACGCGATACGATGCACTCGTGACGAGAAACCGTATCGACAGTATTATCGGGAAGCTTTCGTCCGAATTAGCGGCCCGCCGGGAAAATACTCGCAAGTGCGTTCCGCCGGATAACGGTCGGGAAAAATTTCCCGATCCATCGAGCTCTCGATCGGTGAACTCTCTCGCGAGCTAAACTGCCGCGCGTCGAATTGTCCGCGTGGATTCTCCGAGCTGGCCGCGAAATTCGCGCGCGGCGCCGGCTCTTTCGATTTCGCCGGGCGAAGAAGCGAGGAAATTTGAAAGGGACCGGATAGAGGAGGGTCGGGAAGAATGAAAGTTGCCGCAGGAATGGGGACAGATGCGAGATTGTTTGCTAGTTACCGCGCCGGAGTCAGACAGGGGCGAGGTGGAAAGCATCGGAAAAACGGACGGTTGCCGGTGTCTGCGAGCCAAGTAATTAAACGGAATTCCTTCGATCGTTTGTCTCCGCGATGATAGCGGGGCTATGATGGAAAGTGGACGGAGAGAGTGGAAAGATCGATCGCAGCCTGTCGGTGGCGCGGCTGAGTAAATAGCGAGCGTCCGCTCGGTGTCTTTATCGCTGATAAACGCGCCTAATAGACGTTGCCTCTTCAACCTCGCGAATTAGTCTCTCGCTTCTCTGCCAATTTATCGCGTGAAAAATTTCAACTCGATTTATCGTCGCGGCCGAATACCTTACGGCCGATAAACGACACTCTTATTCAAACGCGCGTTTATCTCTCCGCCGAGAGAGGGAGGACCGCTGCTCTCCGCCTTTTCCTCCGGGCTTCCTTGCCTTTTTCGACAGGCTCGCGCATAAATTTCACGCTGGTTGACGCAGCTCGTGGGATCGGCCTGATGGATTAACGAGATCTCGCCGATCGAAAGTCACGCGTGACGTCGCGACACGAAAGCCATCCCGCGGAGAGAAATACGAGGACGCGCGTTGGTCGCCGATCGAAACGACAATTAAAAGCGAAACGGTTGAACCACTTCTGTCGAACCGGGAAAGTTTCGAGGTCGATCATGACCGGAAATTCGCCGAGAGCGACTCGATGGAAATAATTATCGGCGGGGAATCTGACAAAAGTTGGGAATTAACGGTGTAACTCGGGGATAGGAAGCGGCAGTCGGATAGGTGGAGATTGTCGCGAAACCGTAGGCGGTGGATGGGCCTAAGCCCGATGGCTGATTAGACATTAACGACGGAGCAAGGGGCTGCCAGGGCTTAATGGGATATTAGTCGACGAATTGGAACGCGAGAGGTGGAAATTAGAAAATTAGCCTACCAGTATTCGTCGGTACTCGATCGAGGAGCCGCCGTTTACCCTAATATCCACTCCTCCTCTGACCTTTCGTTAAGCCTTCCGAGGGTATCCGCCGTCGCCCCTTCTTCCCGCTCCTCGCCAGTCTCGTTTCCGCGAATATTTTTCCTCCACCCTGGACTTCGCTCCGCGAAACCGTTTCAACGCGACAATTATCTCGTTAATTAACGCCTTAACCGAACCCCATTGGACGCGAAGTTTCCCCGGTCTCTTCCGCGGTGTCTGAATTTCGAATTTTCCACTGCAACCCCTTCTCCTTCGCCTTGTTTCTCGCGCAATTAAAAGTGGCGTTGATATTTTATTCGTATCGCGGGATTAATCGGGAATTACAGCGCTGGAAAAGTTCCAGTCTCGCTTCCGAGAGTTTCCACGCGAGCAGGGGAGAATTCTTCTTGCTTTTCCTCTTCTCGCTCGCGCGGTCGGGCATATCTCGGCGAAATTCGAATATCGAGGATGGGGAGATTTTCCGCGGAGAAGTTTGAGCGCGATCGATCCTGCTCGATGTCGAAGCAAATTTCTCAGCGGTTTCTTCGAGTCGCGTCGTCGCCGTTGGTCTCGCCGTCAGCGTCCTTGCTCGGGGTGGAAAGGTACACCCTTTCCTCGGCGATCACGCGAACAAGGTATCAATCAAACGCGGCCGCGCCGCGATAATCGCCGTTTCGACGAATACGAATACATTCACCGGTTCGAAGGAACCGGCTCTGGAGGGTTACGCTCGGTCAACTCGGCTCTGCTCTCGAGCACGCTCGGCCGGTCCGACGATGGAATCCTCGGACGACCCTCGAGCAGATATAACGACGAATCCGCGCTGCGATCCGCTCGAGGATCGAGCTAACGAAACTCGCGAAGGAGAAGCGGAGATAACGGAAAAGGGCAACTGGGCCGCGACACCCTTGGGCTTTTTGCGTCCGTGCCGGCTGGAAGATCGATTCCCGACTCGCAGAGTTGGCGAACGAGGTGGCCAAACGGCAGTTACGATCAGTTTAATCCCGCCGATAAGCATCCGTAATCCCGCGATTAGTTTTGCGCCGACTTATACGGCAGTGCTCGAGTTCACGCGACTGCTGCCACCCCGCCGGCTCGGGACGCCTGGCCGAATTTAGACGTCGCTAACGATCCGAGCCGAGCCGAGCCGAGCCGTAATTTCTGCCGCCGACCCCGCGTCGAGGGATACGCACCCTCCTTAGACACGGTTGCCGAGTTTTTGCCGGCGTTTCGTGACAACTCGCTGCTCCCCGATATCGCGTATCGACGCGAAACACAACCGGGCAGGAACACTCTCCGCGTAAGTCACCTGGCCCTTTCGATTCGCAGAGAGGGCGTGTTTCTCGAAAGAGAGAAACTATAGTTGACTCCTCCGGCCGTTCTCCGGCTGTTTATTAATCGTCCCCGTGCCCCGGGGGATAAAGGATCTACGGCGTGGATTCTACATTAATCTCGGATTAACGTCGCCGGCGTCGCTTCTTTCCACGGGGACGATTAATTGTCGCGAGGCACGGACAACAACGGACACGCGGCCAGCGAGTGTTAATTAAAAACTAATCGCGGTGTTTGTCGCATAAATCGTGCCGGGCCCCCTGCCCCCCGCCGGCGATCGTTCATCTTTACCGGTTCTGATACGCGGAGTGAATGCGTGTCGGAATGGCGGCAGGCTTGGGAACATTTTCCAGCGAGCACGCCTTAAATTGTTATCTACGATCGATTGTCCATAATGGTGATATTATCCACGGAAGGGGACACGCCAGCGGGGTCGTGAGTCAAGTGCATAATGTGGCCGCGTTGATAAACGACTCTGGCCGTAATGGTCTCTTCCCCGTGGTGGTCTCGCAACCCCGGCCTCGTTAAGATTCAAAATTTGTATAATCGAACGCGGCTGTTTGCTTAGGAAAAAACCTGTCCCCACCCACCCGGCCGGCCGTCATTTCCTCGTCAACGAATGCAATTTCAACGAGCGACGGGCAACAAAGTGCTTCCAGGTAAACGTCGATGTCGAGGGTGTACGGGGAAAAAGAGCCGGCCAGAAACGATGAAATATCGATGAGAAATATCGCGAAACGCGAGAACCGTTTTTCGACTATCGCTTTGACGATGCACGGCCAGGCAAATCGAATTAACCGGAGTTATTTCGATCGCGGTAGAAGCCAAATCGATTTCGCGTTTACGAGCGCTGCGCCGTGTCGGTCGGATTAAAATTCGTCTTAACCGCGAGGTTGGCCAAACGAGACAAACGTTTTCGTTCCGCCATTTTTTCTAATTTCCCCCCTGCGATTCGATTCGAAAGGCGAAACGCGATGACTCGCGGGTCGATGAAAAGTTCGTTTGGCAGGACTCGTTGGTTTTTCGATACCGCTTATCCCGCGCGGTAATCGCGATCGAGAAAAGCGAGATAGAGAGACAGAGAGGGGGAGAGAAGGAGGGAGAGAGAGAGGGCCGTATATTAGTCGATCGTCGACACGGCTCGGCTTTGCAGCGAGCAAATAGCGCATACGCGTTTAATAGGAGGTCACACCTCGGCTTAGGGTAACGAGCTCCGGAGGGGCGGGTGTGACGTTTTGGCTGCAACGAATGTACACAGAACGAGCATTTTGCCTGGGAATTTCCGGCGTAACCAACCCGCTCTATCGTCCCGATATCCTCCTCTGGGATTTGCCGAGACAGAGGAACTCCATCCGAACTCGACGAGTCTCTACCCACCGTCGAGTGGGAAACGAGTTTCTCTGAATTTCAACCGAAATAATACCGCCAAGGTCCCGTGCTCGCTCCTACGACCAATTCCGTCTAAGACCGACCGCCGTCGCCCTCTTCCCCTCGCTTTATCCCGCGCAAACTTTAAGGCCGTTCCAATTCGATTCCCGTATCGCCTGTCTTAAGACCACGCTCCCGATGCCTCGGCGCAAATACCTCTCGCCGCCACTCCGCGGCGTCGCGACGTCGCAGATCTCGTCCTCGCCTATCCCTGCAACGCTACGATCCGATTCGATTACCAACGATCTATCGAACTCGCCGTTTAATTCTCTCGGAGGAGATATTCCCGCGTTTAGTCTCTGCGAGGCGTGGCGCGATGTCGCGCATTCTAGACACGAGTTCTCCGTCTCTGTTCCTCTCTCTCTCCCACTCTCTCTCTCTCTTTGGTCGTCTAGCTTCTCCGGGGTATCGTCTTCGGACGAGACGCGTCGCAATTCCGGTTAAACAATTAAGGTCGAGACGAAGTTGCCCGCACGGTGATTTCGGTGGAGTTCCGCTGGTAGTTAGCGTGCTGGTTCACGGCGCGGGGCACCGCTCCCACCGGGACTGTAGATGACCAACGGTTTAACCAGAAATTCGATCAGTTTGTCGTCGTAGTTTAAGCGGCAGCCGGCGTGGACAAATATTAGATGCCAGTTCCGCCGTGGCTCAAGTAGCCGGCCTCGTTCGCCTTTCCGTTCGCAGCTTTCCGCTCCAGCCCCGAAATCGCCAGCCAGTTTTCCGCCCCAACCATTTTCCCACCGTCCGACTTGCCTCCGCTAAGCCGCTACTCCGTTCCTCCATTTTTCTCCATTTTTCCCCATTTTTCTCCGCCGATATCGGCCCTCGGTTTCGATTTCGAACGCGAGCATTCGATTCGATCTCGCGTTCGAGGGATTCCGTGGGACGCGACTTTGCACTCTATTTCGCGCGCCATTTGCCACGGCTGCTTTTACCGTTCCGCCTTCCGGTAAGTAAATAAGTGGCTAACCCGCGTGTCTGTCGCAGTGGGTCACACTCTGACTAGAGGTTAACGAGCTTCGGTCTGCTTCTGGTTAAGCCGGTAATGTGGCGGTCTAACCCGCGAGTTTGCAACTGCGTTTATCGACGCTTTGACGGCTCGATAGCTCGGTGGCGTCGCCGGGCCAGAGCCGTCATCGACCCGGGGAAAAAGATCCTCCCCGTCGCCTCCACTTCGCCTCTCCGCCGCAGCGATTTTCATCCCGCGTCGCGATCGTTTAGCGCGATCGGCGAATACCGAGCGGATATTCGCGTCACTCGTCCTTGTTCCTCGGGGTCGTCTGGAACTTGGAATTACCAGGCGAGAAGGCGACTTGGAAGGAATTCCAGAGATTTGGAATATAAACTATGCGCGAGTAGGCGGAGAAAGTGAGGTCCCCGGTCGAAATGCTCGATCGAAGCGACTCGACTCGACTCGACTGGGAGTTAACGAGATTTAGGTCTAGCCTCGGTTACAGTCACGGTGTCGCGGTTTCCCCTCCGTCGAGATTCCTCGCTTTAACCGACCGTGTCGCCCTTACTGACGTTTTAACTAGAAACCTCGTCCCGACGTTCGCGAACGAGTCTCATCGAGTGGCTCCAACGTCCGGTTACACCGAGTTTCCCTCGTCCGAACTTTCACCCCGTCGCCGGTGAGGACCAACGCCAGGATCGTATCAAACATTTTCCACGAATAAACGGTTCCTTCCGAACAAATTTCTCTTCGTGTCCCGAGACTCGAGGCCTTTCGAATCGCGATTTCGTTTCTTCGCGTCGCGAAACTCGATTCGCTGTTAGAGGCCCCGGTGAGTCTGGATTTATTTCGCGTTTACGCGTTTAACGAATCGGTGGAGGGTCGGTAATAACGGGCCGACGTTCGCCGTCTCGCGTTTCCATTTCGAGTGTAATACGGTTTGTTCCAGCGGTGACCCCGTTCCTTGTCGCGAGCCTAATTAAGGTCATCCATTGCCGCGCGCGACGATCCGAATGATTACAATCGCGACAGACGAGATACAAAGACGATAAATCCCTCGACTATCCGCCGGTGTTGCTCGTTTTGCTCGGTTGGAATAACGTCGAGGCTGCTCGGTTCCATCTCCGGCTGCGATACGGGCCCGTGAAAGGCGAGCAAAGGGAAAAATCAGAACGAGCAGCTCGCTCCTTCGCGGAGAAACGGCTCGGCTGAACTGGTCGCGTCGATCAAGAATAAATTAACGACGATCTCCGTTCCCGCTATTCTTTCCGGAAATAACAATACGGTCCGATCAGAAGCGGGATTAAACGTGCACGAGTGGAAGATTGGACCGCGCGAGGGGTTCCTCTGGAAAAGTTTCCACGGAACGAAGCCGGGATAAAGAGTATAAAGGAGCATAAGAAGTATTTCCGCTTCGGCGGGGGGTAGACCTATCTAGAAAGTCTCTCGTTTGATCGAACCGAGCATCTCCGGGCTCTTTTGTTCGCCACGGTGAATCCGTTTACGGCGATTTAATTGAACCCGGGCTAATCGGTTCTTCGAAAAGGTGCGCCCCGAGGGGAGGCGAAACGCTAGTTCGATATTTCCCGGCTGTCGTGGAGAAAAATTCCGACTTGCCGCGGGACGCAGGCCGCCGCCTAAATCCTCTTTGATCTATCCACGGTTTAATAAAACGACCGGATTAGTACCGGTGATCTCGTTAGTTTCTCTCGACCCGTCGCCTCCAGACCTCGCGCTGGTCTCTCGCTTCATAATCGACCGTTTAACGCGTCGACCGAGCATTTTTCACAGACACTGTCTAGCGCGTGACGCGCTTTCGCAATCGCGATACGCCACGCGTTCAACGTAATAACGCCGGCTGCCTCCGGGTATGTATCAAACGTCTGCTGCCACACGGCTGAACGCGGCCTCGAGTTCTCCGATTCCCGGCGGAAAACTCGAAAGAAGTCTCGCTTAGCGTCGCCCAGCGTCGCGTCGCGGCTAGCACCACCGCGAGCAACCCGTATCTGCCACTTGCGCGTCCAACAGTCACGTTCCGGCGCGTGATTATCGAAGACGGAAGCATCCGGCAGCTATTTACGCCGACTGCTCGAATTCCGCGCGAATTTCCGCTCCGGGCGAGGGGAAACGATGCGCGCGAATCGACGCGAACGAGTCACGATTTTGCTCCCGGCGTGCATAATAAGGCACGTCAGCTATGCGGCAATTGCCGCGGCGCCGCGTCCAGACGCCGTTTCACGCGTACGCGCTGCGTTTACGCCGCGGTTTCCGCCAATTAAAATACCATCCAGGGAGGACCTGTTGTACCGCCGCGAAACCCTCTAAACGGTTATCTTTTTCCATCCCTGGCGTCTGCCAGCGTCGGACCAGGGATTATTGCCCGCGACTGATTTCGGCCACGGCGCCGACTGCCTGCGTCACGGCGCCAGATCAAAATTTAACGATCGCCGCGGTGAAAATAACGTCGGCTTTAACACCGGCTGTTATTCTCGACTCGATAACACGATGCATCGGGTTGTATTTTAAACTGGAAATTCGATCCGTAGACGTTGACCCGATGACTCCGTGATATTAATCGTTCAAGAGGCAGAATCGGCTAGAGTTATTTAGGGAACGCAC
Organism: Euglossa dilemma; assembly: GCA_002201625.1. Taxonomy (NCBI): domain Eukaryota; kingdom Metazoa; phylum Arthropoda; class Insecta; order Hymenoptera; family Apidae; genus Euglossa; species Euglossa dilemma. The sequence goes on from NIJG01000112.1 coordinate 4,292,895, forward strand.
GGGGTTGTATTCGGCGTAACGATCCGCGCGAAATAGGACGATTTCTTCTGCCGCGCTACGAACGATCGAATATTTCAGAAGAGAATTGACGGGTAATCTCGGGAAATTGGAGATATATATTCACCTCCGATTGTAGACATTAGCGTTCAGAAATTTGACTAATTCGATCGGGGCGAAATATCGACGAAACGATGTTCTTCGCGGAGCAATTATGGCCGGAGCACGGAGTCAATTGCCGTGGAATTTCCGCGAAATCTCGGTCGCCTTGTGAATCCGCTAATCGGCCGGCGCAATTAGCGCGTCCCGTTTATCTCGACCCGCGGCGAAATCACCGTGGAAATAATTAAAATTTCGGCGTGGATCGGGCAGCCTCGCGACTAAAACGGGCCGCGTGGAAAATTATGTCGGCCCGGTGGGCCACGGCCAAATAAATCGCGCCGACGATCAACGCGCCTCCCGTTTCACCCGGCCGTTTCAATTCTTCCGCGGACGCGGAAAATTTTCATGGGAAAATATTATCGCAGCCCGCGTTTTCATCGATTATACCCACCGCCATCGAAACCATCCAACCCTACTAACGCAAAAACGCGAATAACCGTTCCCGCTTAAATATAGCATCGAACGTCGAATATAGTATCAATCGCACGCTCCGCGCCGGTAATCGAGATCTAAAACGAGCATCCACGGTTAAACGGCGAGCAACAGTTTCGATTCTACCGCGCGTCTCCGCGCCGGCCGAACAACCGCTCTCGCGATTTATCGATGCCCATTTGAATAACGAGCAGAAACGACGGTCATGGAGCGAAGAGCAGCCACTCGATTCCTCCGCGTCCTCATCGAGCACCGCGTCCACTAGTTCCATCGCGTACCAGGGTCACTCGGTTCTTTAACGACTTCCCGCAACTTTCTCCCGACCACGTCCAACGTAAAACTTACGACCGACGTTGTCTCTCCCGGCGAGATCTCGGTCGTCGCGACGCTAGTGCACCTCCTTCTCCTCTCGAACTCGATTCTCCGTCCCCGATGCTTCGATCGCGCGGCAAGAAGCTGCGTCGCGACGAACGCAGATTCGATCCGATTGGAATTATCCGACGATCGATTAATTCGCGGAAAAACCAATCGGTTCGCCGCGAGTGTAATGAACCGCGAGTTCCCGGCAGCCGTTCGGGAAAAGCTCGGTTGCTCGCCGAACTTGGTTCAATTATGCGAATCGGATCGCGGGGAGTGGTTCCGCCGCCTGCGGAGTGTCACTCATCTCCGGCTTCGAGCGCAACTTTGTCCATCAACGAAATTGAATCCGTGGAATTCTTCTCCGCAGCCATCAAAACTGCATTCCCGCCACGGCGTGCTTCCAACTTGTCTCGGAATCTTCCGGTCGAACGCGGAAATTAAGGACGACTTTAGCAACGACTTTAGCGGGAGAGATCCGCTGGTCGGCGCGAGCCTCGAAAACGGAGGAATTTCGGAAATAAATAGTTAGTCTGGGCAGTCGGTGACCGGGTTACGGGATGAAAAGCAACCGCGCGCGACCCATATGCTCCGCAACCTCTAATCCTCCGAGCAGTTTCATCCGAGGATAACGGAAACGGCTTACAGCGCGGAAAGCAGTCGTTAATCAGCCGGCTTAAGCGCGCAGACGGCTGTACGTTAATTCGAAATCCGAGAAGCTCTTTTCGAAGACTCGCGCTTTAACTACTCTGCCGCGTCTCCTCTGGCTCGGGCTAACGATAATTCCGGTATGCAAATATCAGCGAGATGGTCGATTTCGACTTTCGCCGGCGAGATCGGCCTCGAGCTGCTGGATATCGGCAGCCGGTCGTAACTCACCGGCCGGAAGCGGAAGTTGGCGAAAAGTTGGGGAAAAGCTTGGCGCGTTCGAATGGGAAACCCAGCGAAAGCCTGTCCAATTAGACGATACGAGATCGCAGGGTGGCGAGGCGACGCGTGGAGAAACGTTTCGGCCGATTCGGTACATCGATTACACCGCGCCCGCGAGCGCGCGCACCATTTCGGCCGCAACAACTCCACCGGTGCGCCGTGTAATTTAAGCTGCTGGCTTTTATTTCCATTTCCCACTCGCGCCACTCGCGGCCGCCGTCATTTTCCTCGAGCCCGAGCGGCCGGGAAAAATGCCGATTCCTCGCCGATTTTCTTCTCGCGCGCGAGAGAGGAGCGTAGGGAATTAGAGGGAGCGAACGATTCGAGTAATTCGAGGTGATTCGGTTTGGAAGTTGGCCGGCGTCGCGATTAAAACGCGTGGAACTCGATGGCCGGTCGAGTGGCGCTGTTTGCTTTCGATGAGATATCGTATCGAACACCTTGTTTGCCGGGGCTGAACCGCGCTCTCGTACCCGATGATTGGCAAACGAATTTTTGATTGGCCGAGATACACACCGGCGCTGTCCGTCCTTTTTAAATCAGGCAAGAACGTTACGAGCCGGCGAGTCGCCGCGCGAATTTTATCGGCCAAGGCACGCGAGGTCGTGTGACGATTATAGCGGCTCGTACGGCGATAACGATTTTTTTCTCGCCACTCTCTCGCCGTAGACGT
>NIJG01000112.1:4296107-4313154 GCA_002201625.1 Euglossa dilemma
TAAGGCGGCGGGATCAAGATGACGCAACATCCTGCAGCCAGAGGAGCACGAATTAATTCATAATGCCCGCTGCAATTAAGGTTGCTCGCGAATTCAGCAGCGTTGTTACGGGCCGAATTCGCCGGCAAGCTTTCGCCGGGGAGTGCCCGCGCGGAACTTCTTGACACAACAGAAACTTTAAAGTCAGCTTAGTGCTTAAGTCCGAAGAAAACTCCTTCCTCCAACCTCCACCCTTTATCTCCGACCCTTCCCTCCCTCCCGCCCTCTCTCACTCTGTCTCTCTTTCTCTCTCTCTCTCGCCCGTGTCATCCTTTCCCTCCTCGTTTCCCAACTGTCCAAGAACATCTTCGCTCCGAGCTGAGCCGCGACGCGAACGGCAGGGGAAAAAACTCCGGGAAGCTTTATAGGCGACTTAACGACGGAACTTCTCGCCGGGTGACGTCGGGAAAAATTAGACTTGTTCCCGCGCCTCTGCGATTTCTTTCCTCCGTCCTCCGAAGCCGCCCCTTTCTCGCGCCTTGCCCCGGAGATTTACGCGCCGGAAACCGGAGCAGACGGCCTCCGTCCGGGCGTTTAGCGCGGCGGATGCTCGCGCGAATTTCGGTTACTCGACGGATCTGGACCGCCTGGTTCTCGGGTACGGCTCGGGACTCGGCCGTTTCCCTCGAACGGGCTCGTTAATCATCATTTGTCGAAGAGAGCACCCACGCTCGCCAGATCGAATCGCACTCTCGATTAATCACGATACCACCGACCAGGCGGAAGATAAAAACGCCGGTTTACGGAACCAAGAGCGAAGAAAAGATCGTTTCCTTTGCTATTTGTCCAGCGATATAGCCGCGAAATTTATTCCTTTCCCGCTCTCTTTCTTCCCTCTCCGCGACGCACTCGCTCGATAAATCGCAACTCTTTTACGCGATACAGAAGAACCTGCTTCTACCATCGCCTCTGCCTAATCTCTCTTTCCATTCCGTTTTACCGAACCGAACGCTGTCTAGATGCAAAATTTTCGTCTGCTTTCGTCCTCTCGAAAGTTCGATGTTACCCCCGGAGTATCGCGCAATCGACGATTCTTCTCGTCGATCATAGAGATCCTCGTTCGAGGTATCGAAGCTGATTAAAATATGACTTGAATTCGAAGCATCGGTGACGATCCTCATCGGTCGAAATACAAAACTAAACGCGCGAAAGAGGCGACGGCCGCAAACCGGAACGCGACTCGTCGACCGCGCGAATAATTATCGCTAATGGAGGTCGTTTGAAAGATCGAGGTTACCGACTGGTCGAACGATCTTGGTCGGGTTTGTCGATGAAATCGTTAGGTTTGGGTAAACGCGAGGAATCGATGAAACGTTGCCTGGCTCTGTCTTGCAACCGCGCGTTTCGACTGTCAGTTTATGGACCATTCAGCGGCGGGTGGCATTCAATCGCGATGCTATTTCGCCGTGGAGGCCTAACGGAATCGAGCGAGCGGCGCGCATTCACCGTCGAGGAGCGCACCAAGAGATGCACCGCGACGTGGGAAACAAAAAATGACAAGCGAGTGAGAGAGGAGCGTGCCGAGGTATTGTTCGATTTTGATTAAACCTCGCGAGCGTGCACCGTGACGAAACGAGCCTTCTATTTGTCGCTGCGTTTGATTGTCACCGTCGTGCGGCTGCTGCCGGCCATTGTCGCGAAATAAAGTTACGACGCTTATGATTTCGGGGGCCATTGTGTCGCGGGCCGCGCTCGATCGCGCGGATCGCGGTGATAAAGCGCGCGCGAGTCGGCCGACCAGTGATCGAGGCGAACGCCGGTGTAACCGAGTATCGCCGGGATGGAACGCGGATGAAAGAAAAGGCAGAGATATTTAGAATATCGCTCGGCGAGTTGTGCAGGACGTATCGGCTCGTATTTTCGTATCGGCCATTCCGGCCGAAATCGAAGTCCTCGGATTTCTCGCGTAAACTACGCGGAATCCTGGCATAGCCTACGAATCTCCGGATGGTTTTCCTTCAACTATGCCGCTAGATCTATCCGTTGTATTTTCACTCGCGGAGACTTGGCATTTCTCTGGACCTCTTCCGCTCTTTCCACCCTTTCTCCTCTTCTCTCGTTTTTTTCTTTCGCTCGTTCGAGCTTCCGCCGCTGTCCTTGCGCCATGTTTTTTCATACCTCGCCTTCTTTTCCCTCTCCCCGCTTTTCCGCTCCTCCTTTTTATCCCGGAAATTTCCTTTCTCTCTGTGTCTCTCTGTATTATTCCTTTCTATCCTGGCAACCTGGGTTTCTAACGTCCCCGCGCTGCTTTTTACCCGTGGTTTCAATCCCTCTTTAACGTCCTCGCAATCTTTTGCATCGCTGAAATTCCTCGCGAGGTGAGATTTCCTCGTTACCAGGGAACATTTCCCTGGCAAATCTTCCCTCGGATCGCGCGCTCTTCCACGCCGCCGTCTCTCCGTTCTTTTGCCCGTTTTCCGGAATTTTTAACCCATAGCGATCCGAAAGGAACACTGGTCGCGGACGTAGTTAAAATCGCCAGTACCGGAATTAGGTAGCTCGAAGATTGGATTTCTAGCCGAAATCTCGGAGGAATAATTCACGATAATCGGGAAAGGTCGCGAACGATTTCGGAGGAAGCGACCAGTGGCGAACGCGTCGATAAAGCGCGGCGATAAAATTCTCGTGGACTTTTAATTCCGGTGCCAGCGAGTGGCGCGGCACGGAAATAGCTACAGCGTCGGGAAGCTTCTCGCTAAACTAACGAATAAATCGACGAGACTTGGGAACGGAGGATATATCGGGACAGGGAAATGGATGGAAACTGGAACGATGGGTTTCGACAAAGACTAGACCGAGTGTGTACTATACTAGCTGGATAATAGCGATTCGATCGGCGTCGAAGGGAATTCGTATGGTCGATTTGCGCGGCTATTTGACGGTTTAATGCGGAACTTTGACGCACCCTCGGGTCTGCGGTACAAAAGCAGCCGGGGGAAATTTCGCGTGCCTGGAAGTTGGTTCGTCATGGCGCGACGCGGCGCGGCGGCAGTCGCAGGCGGTGAAAACCATGGGAAAAGGTGGAAATCGCTGGCGTGACTAATCATAATCCCCTTTGTCTTTCCGCGTCTGTCCCCGGCTTCGAGGGTGCTCGACGGAGTCGCGATGGGGGTGAGACCTTTGCCCATAGAAAACCGTTCCGACGCTGCGTCGAACAATGCTCATACCACGATGTATGACACTCCAGCCGATTCTTCCAGGAGTTCTTCCTCCGTACCATCGTGCCTTCGCTTTCTGCGAGCCCTCGAACCCAACCCCCTCGAACCCCCTTCTTCCTCCCTGCTTCCTCCCTGCGCTGTCCGTTGTCGTTGGCCGGCCTTCCCGTCTGGCCCTCTCTTCCCTCTCTTCTTCCCTCTCCTCGCTCCTCTCGCCCCCTTACCTTTTCCTCTATTGTCTGCCAGCGCTGCTTTGATTCATCGTCATCGAGAGGGTTGTTCCGCGGCGCGCTCTCGAGCATCGGCCAAGTGATTTTCAACCCCGTCGCGCGACCCTTTCCAGCCTCTTTTCTCGTTTCTGTATACACCCAGACACGCCCTCCACCCTTCCGATGCGCCGACCTTTCAGTCTCGACGAGGATTCCTCGCGAGAGATCCGGACCAGCGAGCCTGGAAAGGGATCTCTCTCTCTCGTCGCTCTTGTTCCGCTGCGCGAGGATATTGCTCTGCTGCGTTGGACGAATTTAAAAGCCCTTTGATTCTCTACCGCTTGTTTCCGCTACTCCAGAGATCCGTCCACGTCCACGTCCGCGCCGGATCGGCAGACGGCGCCGGGATTGCACGTCCAGTTAAACCAAACTCCCCCGGAGCTCTCCTTGTTTTCTTGTTAATCATACGCTCGAGAAATCTATTTCTTCCGCGAGTCTCGCCCGCTCTGCGCGCGGCTTAATCGAATCGTTACCGCGAGCAGACGTGACTGGTGAAACCTGACCGAAACCTAACCCAGACCGATAGCGAGAGGATACTCTCCGCAAAAACCATCCACCGATTCCGACGTTAGCCGTTGGAATACACGCGGCGAGGGTCGTCGCCGTTGATTTCCTCCGGAGAGGAAGTTCGGAAGGAAAAAACCAGGCGCGCGGATCGAAACGCCGTGGCGGGAAACTCGGAGACGGTTGGATCGTTTCCCGGGACAAATTACCGACACGGCGACGTATCGAGGAAACGGACAGAAGCGAGAGGCTGGCGAATCGACCGGTGAAATGGAGCCGGAGTGTCCGGTTCGGAGTATGGAAATTCGTCGCGCCGGCGAGGGCCGGTTTCGACGGTTGTAAACCTACGGGGAGGGAATTTCCGCGAAGATAACCGGCGAGGCTATAGTACCGGTGGACACGCGGAACGCGCGGCGGTCACGGAGAAAGGTTGCTCCGTAGGGAAGAGGGATGGTAGCGGGACGCGAAGGGAGGCGGTGGGCGAAAAAGAAGAGGCGGCGGGAAAAAGGGTCGAGGGAGATGTTTGGACGCGAGCCAGGTGAAAAGAGTAGGGAAAAAAGCGAGGCGAGAGGAAAAGACGGGCGGCGAGTGGGAGAAAGAAAGGGAGAAAGAAAGGGATGGAAGGAAGAATAATGGGACGAAAAGGGGTAGCGGAGGTAGAGGAGAGGAAGAGGAGAGGAGGCAGATTGGGTAGAGGTCTCGGGAGACGGAAAAGGGAAAAGAAGGTGGCGGTCGGGTGGAGATGGGAAGCCGCAAGTGCGGCAGCCACCCCGCGTGTAGTTGATATGCGAAAAGCTGCCTCCAGCCGGAGCTCGCGTATCCATCACGCTAGTTCGAACGGCTCTGCCACCGCTCCCGACCCTTCCTCGACCCGTGATAGGGTTGAGAGAAGACAGATGCGACTCGTGCCTCGTCGCTGAGCCACCGACTGACGCGAACCAATCTCTGACACCCCAAACGCACCCCATTTCCTCCGCCGCGCATCCGCCGCTACCCACCGGGAACATCGGCCTTCCGATGTCCACGTCGCGTTCCGAAGCTTCCGGAAAAACTGGCTGGCTCGATGCTACGGACAGTCATCCACGTCGCGTGGAATTTTCCTCCACGCGAGCCGGCTTCCCGAATCTTCGCCTCGAGTTCGCCTCGAGTTCCCTCGAGTTCCCTCGAGCTCCTTCCAACAGACGCGTAATAAATTTTCATATCCGCGTCGCGATCTGCCAGACCGCAACGGCTCCTCGATCCCGGCAAACTCGTCGAGAGATGACGAACTTTCCGCGGACGAGGGACCAGAGTGAGATCCGGAAAAACAAATCCCCTTTCTCTCTACGGGATACTCGGATTTCTTGTCTCATCGGGAGCGAAATCTCGAGAGGAGCGGATCGACCAGCAGACATTAAACAGATTCTCGAAGGTCGATATAAGTAAGGTAACCGGAGAGCGGCCCCTTTCTTCTCTCGCGCCACCGTTTCCCTTTTCCGGTTCGCAACTTTTCCTCCCGCTTTTTCCCGACTCTCTCTCGCTGGTCGTTGCAACTTTCTACCTACGGGACGGTCCAAAAATCGAGTCCTCGAACGTTATCGATGGAAATGACCGTGGACAAAGTTTCCCGGGTGGCGATAAACCGTTCCCTCGGTGGAATTGCCACGAGAAACAACGGAAGAAGAATTCGATCGTTTCGGGGTATAATTATCTCCCGTTCGGTTTCGCTGTCGTCGCCAGAAGGTCTAGTCGATCTAGCTAGACCAGACGCGTTTTCACCGGAAGGAAATCGATCCGTTCCCGTGTGTCTCATTGTCAGTCGGCAGGCTTCTTTCGGATCTCCTGGAACGTTTATATTGCAGAAGGTGACCGAGCTTCCAGCTAGACGAGGGATTGCAAATCCTCCAGGAATATCCCGAGACTTCCATCGATATTTATGAACCCGATCGACCGTGCCTCAGCCCTCACTTCCTCCCCTCTCTCTCTCTCTCTCTCGCTTCTCTGCTTCCATCACCCGAGCGGAGTCTGTCAAACTTGTCGCGGATGGAAAGATATTCGTTCGTCTTACTTTCTTCGAAATTCATAATTCAGCCGGCCGGGGTGAACCAGGGTGCGACGCGATCCGCCGGTTCCTCCGGACTATCCAAAATTCATGGTCCGACCATCGGGTTCGAACGAGCGGGAACGCGCGACGAGTATGGTCGTTCGACCTTTTAATCGTCTGGCTCTCGGTGTATCGCAATTTTTCCCTCTCGATCGAACGCGAAAACGGCGTCGCCGATTGGACTTTAGGCGCGTGCGTTTCTTCCGGATAGGGTATGGATATCGCGGCGCGATAACGAGCGAGACGGTAGGAACGGAGCGGCGCGACGCGAGCTTTAATTACCCGGGACGGCGCGCCGGGGTAACTAATTAAACTAGCGTTCTTGTTTACAGCTGCGAGCGAAACGACGAAATCGATCCGCGCGATAAATCGCGCCGTATTCACGGCTAGTACTCAGGCTCGCGACAATAACGGGAACGCGACCGGATAATAACGGCCACGTTGCAATTGCGTTTAATCCGATTAAGGGGCTGATGCGGTGGCCCGGCCGTTGATGAAATGCCATCTGCACACCGATCCGCAAGATCAATCCGCACGCGCGTTCGGCATCCGCCCTCGGAGTCAGCGCGCGGATCGAAAGAAAATCGCGCGAACGGACAGGGATCGACGGAGTTTCCGCGATAAAAATCTCGCTTGTCCGATTAACCTCGCGCGTTGCGTCGGCGTTTCGCGGGACCAGCGATTTCGGTAACGAAGCGAAGGGAAGATCGGCGAGCGAATGACGCGTGAGGGAAAAATCGTCGAGCTGACGGTTGCCGCGCGAATACGCGCGCCGGTCCTGTCGGCTAATTTTCCAGTCGGTGCCCCGATTACGTAAACCAGCGGCGACGTAACACGCGAACGCGGATTTACGCGCGTAGACCCGGGACACCGGAATCGAATTCGGATCGGTGTTCCCATCCAGAAAGGAAGATTCCCGGCCCCCTCTTTCTCTTCTACCCGCTCGTCCTGTCGGATTAAATCATCTTGGAACCGCGTCGGTGTTCCGCTGATTAATTTCGCCACGCCACGCGAACGCTCGCTAACAGCTCGACGGATCGAGACTCGGTAAACGATTCTGCAAATCGAACTTTGCCGCGGCAGTTGCTCGCGCGATTTCTTTCCGTCTCCCTCTCTCTCTCTTTCTCTCTCTCTCCCTCTCTCTGTTCTGTGAGCTTTGCCGAACGAAAGGCGACGGCCGGGGGAAATTTGCCTGGGAAATCGAACGCCGAGGAAACTGAAATTCTTAGGGCGGGACTAATCGACGAATTCGCGGAGAAGCGGCCGCGCAAAGGCTGCGTTCGGTCGAGAAGCCGCAAAATTAATTACCGTGCTAATTAACGTTCTGTCGTTACAAAGCGGCTGATCCGGTCACGGACAGCCTTTGTGCGCGAGTCTCGCGATCCCGCGCCTCGCTTTACCGCGCCATTTTTAACCTTTTCGCGCGAACCGCCTTTGCGCGCGCGATCACTTTGCAATGCCGCGCCGCGTTGCGCCGTAATTACGCGCTCGACGAATCGACTAGCGCGGAGAGAGATATCGGGGACCGGATCCATACTCGTGGAATACCGACAGCGGGGTCCGTCGCCAGCCTCGGACCCTTCGCCGGAAAAAGCAAACCGGAGGATTACCGCTCGAAACGCGAAACGGCAAAGCGGATGCGCGCGAATCGACGGAGTGGCAGTGGTCGGGACAGACGAGCACAAAAGAGACGAGGGGAACAAACTCGGGACGGGAATAATTTATACGGACCCTAATTTTCCCGGATTTCCGCCAATTATTCGGGGAAAAATCTGCGGCAAAGCCGGCCGATCCCGTTCGTTAACCAAGCTTCCATGAGTTTTTAATCGAGATTCGCGAGGGGAAACGATGAATTCCCGTACACAAAGCGAAACCGGTTAAGGCGGCTAAACCGACAACGGTCGCGAGTTCTGATCCTTTTCGTCGTTTTGTCGTCACCGCGAGCAGCTTAACCCGCGGGATTAAGGGATGAAGGGCCGGGCGTGAGGCGAGGATCAAACGTTTTCGTGGATAAGCCCGAGTCCGGGGCTGCTCGCAGTTGAAACTTTCCCTCCGGAAATATAAGATCTTGGAACGCTCCGCGTCTGTTTCGCGAGGCGCCGCGACGCCGGCAAGCCAACAGCCGAGCGTTCCTTCGACCGCGTCTTATCTTTCGTCCATCTTTCGTCTATATTCCGCTCGGGAACCCTGTAATTCGCGGCGTTGTTATCGTTGGTCGTTGCTCGTGGCTTAATTACTGGCGGGAGCGCGTTTTAACGAAGCGGTTCGTCCGAAAGCGCGAAATTGTATCGGACGAGAAGGCGGAGGCGCGCGCGCGAGCAATTCGATTTCTTGGATCCGGAAGAGGGATCGAGCGCGGCTTCTCTCCGTGTCCGAATTACTCGCGGCGCATCGTACAATGGCAGGAATTCGTTTTCCGCGCTTCTCTATACACCGTATACTTGACACAATAGGGAACAATGGGGAAAGAGTTGCGGGTAGACCGGGAACTCGGGGTAGATACCCGAGCATAGAAGGAAAACGGGAGCGGAAGAATTGCGGGAAGACGCAATAACTGGTAAATCTCGGCGAGCACGTAGCCAAATCGAATAGAGTCAGGCAACGCGAGGAAGGATACTCGCGACGCTCAGCGTCGCTCTACCTCCCCGAGCGGCTTAACCTTCCGAGCGTACGCCGATCGGATCCATCGGCGAACCGCCATGGCAAATGGTTGTTTAATTATCGCTCGATCGATGAAATCTCCGCGATAAAGTTTGCCGGTGCAAGCGAATCGGTAGTATCGTCGTCGAATCCAATAACGAAGACTAAGCCGATTCCCTTGTCCGTAGCCCAGCCTCGAAAGCGCTCGACTTTTCGATATCGAGTCGATCCTCTTAATTGTCTCGAAGCGCCGACCACCACCGGCGACAGGGTGGTTCGATCCGATGCTACGAGCCGGCACAAACTTTCCCGGACAGAAATTTCCACGCGCGATCCGTCAACGGACACCGTTGGATCGGCACGCGACGCTTATTCCCGCGGAAGCGACGCGTTTCCGGCGTCGCGGGCCCGCCTCGTGGACGGACTTGTCAACGCTGCATCCCCAACTTGCCGCTCCACCTTCCGGACACTCGAAATCTCGAAAGTTGCCTCCTCCTTCCTCCTCTCCTTCTTCTTCTCTGTCTCCTTCTCTTCGTCTTCACCGTCGCCGTCGCGAATTCCATCTCCAAGTTTTCCAGCTTCCCGACCGGAACTTCCGCGACGCCGCTTCGACGATCCCGGAAAACGCCGTTCGAAGCAATTTTCCCGGAATACCTTAGGAGCGTCTCATGTCCCCGGAGCGCATTCGCTCTCTTATCGTCTCCTACGATGAATAATTTCGTCCGGCCCTGTCCCTCTCCGCGCGAACCTACCGACTCTATCCCCGTCCACGGCGAGCTAACTCGCTCCTAACGCAATTTCTTCGCGAAGGAATATTTTCCAGGCCGCTTAATTAGTTTACCGCGCTGTTGCACCGCCGGGGCACACGTTAATCTCTGATAAACTGCGTGAGAGACATAATACGTATATATAGAGGGAGAGGAAGCTCGCTCGGGGCGAAAAAGTTGCTCCACTCGGAGAAACCGGTATTCCTTAATTACGCTACTTAAACGAGTTTCGCGACCCGAACCGGCTATACCGACCCGCTTCCGGAATCATTTTTACGATATGGAAATTGATATTAAAGCGCTCGCTTTCGGTGCGTTCTATCCATCCCCGGCGGAAAAGCAGCCGGGTTGTCTTCGGTCGGCCGCTACTCGACGCTCCGATAACTGCGATAACGAGATGGAAATACAAACAAGGAAAGTTTACGCGAGCGGAGAAAATCAAGACGAAAACGAGGCACGCGATTCGATCGGATGGTTCGGCCTCGGCTTTCCCTCCCGATTCGTTCTACGCCTTCGCGCAAATTCCATCACGACCCCTTCCAAATATCCCCGATGCCGTTCCTATCTTCCGAACGACCTCCGTCGCGGCGCTAGCTAGCCTCCTCTTCGAAAGGGGTCAGCTAAGAGTGCCACCCAGCCCAAACCCAAAACCCAAACCCGACTTCCATCCAGCGGTTTCGCGTTCGAATCGCGAGGATTCGCGAACGAGGACGGGAATTCTCGGTTGGCCGGAAGTGTCGGGTCGCCAGGCCGACGATAACCTTTCGATAAGACGGGGAACGGGTGGAACAAAGAGGCGGACAATGGCTGGCGGTGGAGGGACGCGGAGAAGGGTGGAAAAAGCGCGGTGCTCGTACGGGGTTTGGCAGATCGCCGGATAGAGATAAAATAATCGCTTAGCGAGCCGCGCCACCACGCCGGGGCGAGTCTGCGAATCTCAACGACGACGACCACCACCACCACCACCATCGCCTCCTAGAGTACGCTGCGGGCAGATCTTCGCGGATACACGGTGCACCTTCTGCTGGAGATTAGGCCGCGACCCCGACGCTCGTTTTTCAACCGCCCCCTTCGACCCCGAGGTCACCCCTGTCCTCGATCCTCCTCCGCCTGCGCAGATGAAAGATTGATAAACCCGCGCGAATAACGCGCCCTCGGAAAACGCTCGATCCTCTCGCGATCGCGTCCATTCCCGTCGCTGGACGACCGATGGATCTCGTGGAAACGCAGCGGTGCTACCTCCAGTTCCTCCAGTTTCCATTTCGAACGCCTATTCGCCAAGCACAGCCGCGTATCCTCCCAAGAGATTTATCCGTTAAAAAAATATCAGTCTTCGTTGTTTCTCCTCCTTCGCGCCGCCCCCGCATCCTCGTTGGCCCAGTTCTCGCTTTCCTCTTTAAGATTTCCCAACTTTTACTCCGCTCCCATTCCCGCCTTTCCCGCCTTTCCCGCCTTTCTTCGGCCCGACCTGACCCGCTGCCGCTCCGGTCCGCGGCTGAAATTTTTATAAGCGCCCGACTGCATCGCGAGCACTCTTTCGCTTTAATAACTTCGTTCGCTGCGTCTTTCGATATCCTCCGGATCCTCTGGCCGTTGCCACGGAAAATCGCGCCGCTCCTGCAGCAAGCGGAAAGGGGCGGAGAGAGGGGCGAGAGAGGAGGAGAGGAAAAAAACGACGCGAATCGTGCTCTCAGTAGGACGAGCTCTAAATCGAGCGTCCTCTCGGACAAGTGGCCTTTATCAGGCAAGTCTCCGCAGAGATCTCCACGGCGATCCGCTGCAAATGAGTGGAAGCGAAAAACGAGAGGCTCTTTGATCAACTTCGTGATCCAATCTCTCGGGCAAAGAGCCGTTCGATGTAAGCCGATGAAACCGCTCCGATGTGTCTTCTCGCTTTGCCCACCGTCGAACACTCCGCGGAACATCAATCGTCCTCCGATAATAATTCCCTTTGAAACGGATTCCGCCTCGGCGGCCGAATGGAAGAAACGTTATTCTCTCCTAGCTTTTATTTCATCGTCGACAAGGAAATCTTGATTTCTCCCCTATACACGCGTCTTCCGTGCCTCGAGATCCGCGTATACCTTGTGTCGCTCCGCCCCTGTCTTCGTTTCGTTTCGCGCGAAGAAATTCCGAGGAGCGCGACGTTAAACACGACACAGTGGAAGGTACGGCTACCGGTTTAAGGAGTAATCGTGCGACGAAAGCAGCCGTGGAATAATTCATAATTGAGAGACTTCTGCCGGCGGGGATCGCGAGTGAACGAAAAAGCGTCGCGCGGCTCGTCGACGAGTGCACCGAGGAGTAAAGAAAAAACGAAGGCATCCGCGATGGAGGAGAGAGGAATCGAGGAGGTCGGGAATCCGCGAGGATCCGCGAGGAGGAGGATCGCGGGCGAAATTGCCTCGGCGCCGCTCGACGAGGTAATAGATAGGCGTGTACGCTACTCCCCGATGATGGTTTGTCCGGGGAAAATCAGAGGGCCCGAAAATAGCTGGGATTGTTGCCGTATTAGCCCGGCGAGCTTCCTCTCGACGTCATTTTCAGCCGCTGGATTTTCGCCTTAATTCGCGCTTTATCGGCTCGTAAACAGCATCCTCGTATCGATGCTGGCCACTGCTGCCCCTTAATTGGATCACGCCACCGATTGCACCGGAATGCCGTGAAAAGTGACACTGGCTCGCACTCCGAATACCGTAAAACGCGATCTTGCAATTATAGCGGCCGATAGTCGCCGGACTTTGTAGTAATTTAGGCTTCGGCGCGATTTAATCCTATTTGCTCGCTTATCCCGCAACGATGGCTGCCGAAACACGCCGAGCAGGAATTACGAGGCCCGGCTAATTCCCTCGGAATAGAGCTTTCTTTCTCCGGCCGATCTCGGTGTTCGGCAGCTCTTCCGACGCGGACTCGCGGGGCCCGAGAGTTTCCAGGCGGAGTTTTAAAGCGGCGGAACGCGGAACGATCGATCAAGGGATCGGAGCGACACGCTTGGCCGGAAAATTGGAAACTCGAGCGCGTTTAGTCGTCGGACGAGGCCGTGCAACGAGGCTAGAGCCCGATTTATTTCGTTGATTTGCCCGGTGTTCGTTTTCGGAGCGAGGGCCGGACAGGCGCGGCCAGCATTCCACCGATCCGACAAATCCATTAACATTATCGAACCGTCGCGCCGTGGAAACGAACGGCCGGGATAGAGACGAAATCCGGCGCCGCGCGTCGAAGATCGACCGGGAGAGGAGCAATTTTTACGGACCTTAAACTGCGATTAATTATTTATCCGGCACTCGAAATAGTTGCCCGCCGACTTATCCCGTGCCGAGAATACCATTTGAAAGTAAGATACCGGGCACAGACCGAGCGGAGAGGTCACGGCTGAGCGTCGCGGCGGAGCATCGCGAACCGATCGCAAGGCGAAACTTCTGGTCCGCGATATTCGTCGATGGAAACGACGCGCCAGAGGGAATATAATTCTCTCGCCGCCGTGTTTATCCGACGTCCCCGGCGTCCGCCATTAATCCGTCAATTCTCGTTCCAGCTGTCGTTCCGAGCCTGCCTATAAATCTCCTCGTCGTCCGGCCGCGTCAGTCGCGACCGCTCCGCCGTCCGATCATTCGACACGGCCGCGGATATAATTAAAAGAACCAGCAGGAACGCGACCGATCCGATCGCGCCACCCTCTCCGCTTTGTTGCCGTTCATTATCGCGGATGAAACGAGATCGCGCGCGAAATCGCGATCCGGAGTGGACGGAGGATCGAAAGGGAAATAGAAATAACTCGCGCGGGACCGACAGCGTCGTTAGCGCCTCGGCGTCGATGGCGAATCTCCGCGTACAGGGACGAATCTAGCGAATGAGAGGAAATTTTTCCCCTTTTTCTCTGCGGGATAAAGCGAATCGGCGAGCGACAAAGGGAAACGAAGGGAGAAACGATCGAAAGACCGTCGCGCGGAAAGGTTTATTAACGCTTCGCGCGAAGACGCGACCGCTTTGATCTCCGGCGGAAGGAAGGAAAAGAAAACGCGCGGCGACAAACAAACGAAACTCGAGGATAGCCTGGAAGGATCTGCCATTGTTGGAAAACCGTGGAGTAAGCAAGCGCGAAAATCGAGTTAAATCCGAACCGCGAAGATCTCGAGACTCGCGATGGCTTCTCCTTGGACGTCCATCGCCGTTCTAATTAAGCACTTTTGTTCTCGACCTCGAATCGATCACCGGTCGAAATGGCCGATGGCCGATCCAGCCGCGAGTAAATAATTAACGAACAATTTATAGGAATAATCGCGGACTGCAGAGGCGGCTGGCAATTTGGTCGATAACGATGCCGGCTGCGTGACACGTACCAGTTCCCAGTTAATCGGGATGCGTATCCAAGAGCGGGACCAATTTACATTGTTCCTAACCGATAATCTCGCAGGAACTGGCATCGTAATCTGCCGAGACAGACGCGTCGATCAGCTCGAGGGAACGCGTATCGATTAAGGGACCGTTTCCACGCTCCTCGCGACCCGCCGCAATTCCGGCTTCCCTTCGCTTCGCTTCGCTTTCGCGTTTCGCGCCCTGCGATCGCGGATCGATGGAGAGAAACGCGGGATTTCAGCGGCGATCGAGGATAAAAGAGAGGGCCGGGGGATGGAAATCGCGCGGACATGGCGGAGCGAACGATTATCGGCGCGCTTTACGGTCGACCGGTCGAGGACGATTAAAACACGGGGCGAACTAACGTTATTCGATATTTCGCCGGAGCGTGCGCATTAAATATCGACGTTGGAATTATTTGCGATGAATATTTCGCGCGACGCTCGGAAATTAAAACATGCAAATTGCCCTTTGTCGGTCTCTCTGGAAATGCCCGGCGAAATAGGGATCGATCTAATCCGGTTGCCGGGTAAATGAAAAAGGCAAGCGAATCGAAGCGAGTGGCATCGGTTTCCGAACCGCGCGCGTCCACTATTCATTCGCCGCGAATTTCTCTGCGGCGTATTTCGCCAGCACGCGAAACGAACACACCGTTAACGTGGCCCCAGTGGCGATGTTTCACCAGCCAAGGAAAATATGCGCAGCCCTGGACAAGGGAACCATCCGGCATATCCATGACCCAGTTCTCTCCTCCACCCTTTCCCTCCTTTTTCATCGGTCCTCCGATGCAACGGTCGATGCGACGGGGGGCCAGAGAGAGAGAGAGAGAGAGAGAGAGAGAGAGAGAGAAAGAGGAAACGAAGAAAAAGAGAGACGGGGTAAGCTCGACCGAGCTCGCCTCGCCTTTTGGCCATTCCACGGTCACCCCGAAATCGAATTTCCATTGGGACGGTAATCACCGAACTTCGATTCGGATTCGTCGTTATCCTGAACGATTTGTTCGCTCACGGCCACCTGTTGCACCCACAGCTACGCCAGGAAGAAAGCCCCGCGATAATTATTATGGCGAATTCGCGTACACCGAGCCAGCTCCTCGCTTCCGACGCTCTCCGGCCGTCTCGCGAGAGTAACGCGAGTTCGACGGGAAAGATCGTGTTTCCCGCGATAAGGATACCTCGCGAGGAGACCGTGGACGCGAAGCGCGGGCTTTTACGAGTTTCACGGCAACTCCTTAGGCGGCCACTTTGCCGCGCCCTCGGGAGAACGCGTCGTAACGATAAAAACGCGGTTTAACGCAGTTTCACCTGCGTTAAAGGAAGAAGGCGTGGAAATTAAGAGGGTCGTTAATCGCGGAGGAAACACGCGCGGGAGGATAAAGGAAGTTATCTCGAGGAAAGAAGAGAGCAAGGGAGGTAATTCGGATGCGCCGGTCACCGCTGAAAGATGGTCGAAACCACCCCCTATTTATCCGTAGCCCTTAAATGAAGAACATTCCTCGAAGTCCTAAGGCGGCGCGTCCGCCATCGAATTCCTTCCACGTAATCGCGCCGCGCTTTCGCCGTGCTCGTGGCCCTGGAAAATTCATTTGTCGCCGGAGAACGCCCCGGAAGAAAATGCACGCCACGGCGGCGTCGGCGTCGCTTTGTCTTGCCGGTGCTGCGCCGTGGCAGCCGAGCCGAGCCGAGCCGAGGAAACGAGCCGCGCGGGAAAAAGAGTCGCCCGGAGCGAAACCGATTCCTCGATTCCTCTGCATCTCGGTCGTGCAAATCGATTTAACCGCCCCGCTTCTGCTTTATCGCCCCGACGAGATAACGAACCGGATCCCACCGTTCGAGGGAAGAAAATCAAGAGTATATTCGTTCGCCGGAGGGACGGGAATTGCGCGTTGCAGAGGGAAACTCGATTTTCCCTCGGTCACCGACGGTCGTGAACGGCCGCGTTAAACGCGACGACCGGCGCCGCACCAGCGACGGACAAACGGTCCGAACGAGGTCCGACTCTTCGGTGGAAACCGGCCGGTTGTTCCACCGGAGCGTCGCGAGGACGCGGAGTGGATGGAAATTAGAAGCGTTGGGAATCGGGGAGGGATCGATCGGGCGCCTATCTGCTCGGTGCATCTCGCCGATGTATCGGAGAGGGCACGCGCGCGCGCGCGCCAGCGCCAGCTATGAATATTGCATTCCGATATCTCGACCGGGCCAACTGTCCACGCGAATGCCTGCAAGCGGTGTTAATTAGCTGCCAGTCGGAATTCGGAATACGCCACGCGCGCCTCTGCTTCTCGCGTGCGGGCCAGCAGTGCGCCTCTGTCGGCGTTGCTCTCTTCGCGTTCTTCGTGATTTCCGCGAGAACGGACCGCGAGATCCGGCCGTGAGAAAGGTAACCGGTGAGTGTCGTCGAGTGGTCGTGATAAGAAAAATTACGATCGCGTGAAACGTATCGTCGAGACGCGATCGGAGGATATCGGCGGATATCGGGGAGAAAGGAAATTCGACGCGAGGAGAAAAAGCGGTGAGGCGACGCGTATCCCTGGCCGAGAGGTGGTTTTCCCCGCGGAGGAGAAATCGGACGGAAAGTTTGAATGAAGATATTCAGGCAGACCGGGAGGGAAAATCAGGAGGAGCCTCGAGATTCGGGCCACGTAGGGGCAGCCACTCGTCGGCAAGCTTCTCGTTAAGCTCGGCGAATTTCCCTCGGTTCGAAGAAACGAACGATTTTCAATCCCGCGATGCGACGCATGCGTGCATCCGCCCGCCGGAGAAACATCGTCGTAACAATCGTTATTCAAAGTGTTTTTCTCTCCGTCGAACGTTCTCCGTGGAAACCCGCGCGGAATACGGAAGCCGGCGATCCCGTTCCGAATAGAGTTATAGCCTTCTAAAGGATGAACGGGAAAAGGGCTGCGCGCGAAATTCCGCGAAAAATCTCCTATGTAATGCCTCTCTTCTTAAATCTGCGACGCTACGAGTAAAGCTGAGCGTATTAGAAACGACAGTGTCGAGAACGTTGGATATCGTCTCGGACCGTGATTAAATCGGTCCTCGATCTCGTTCGGGATGAGTGGGATGATGGACTTTTTTTATCCAGGCATTCGGATGGATAATTTATTCGGGATAAACGAATAAATTATCGAAATCGGAGGGCCGGAAGCGAGCGGGAAAACGAGAGAGAAACGGGAAAATTCGTTAACGGGTATGAAAAATTCCGGGGAATGAAATTCGGGAGTGGGGGGAG
>NIJG01000112.1:4313241-4330282 GCA_002201625.1 Euglossa dilemma
GGGCAGGTTTGGAAGACGAACGTTGAAACGGGGTATAGTCACGGGAGTAGAATAAATCAAGTGACCGATATCGAGCATATCCGCGGGCTGAAAATTTAATTTCCAGGTAAAATTGAAACTAAATCGGCGAAATCGATCGTGCTGGAAAATTTACGCGGCCGCTGAACGAATTACCCGGGAAACAAAAATGCGCGTGCCGGGCTCGCCGGCGGAGTCGAAAGGTTGAAAAACCGAAAACAAAGTGGAAAATTAAAAACCAAGGCAGGACAAATGAAACGCGATAAAAAGGCGACGCCGGCGCGCGCGAGCTCGCTCGCGAGAACGGCGAATAAGCGAGAAGGGAAAAAGTAACGTAAACGGAACAAAAGAAAGCCGGGGAGTGTGGCGCGACAAAAGTCTGGGCGAAAAAGGCGAATTTAGGGGATAAAAAGCGCGTAACGCGATTAAAACGATTACGAGAGAACCGGGAAAACAGTTGTAAGCCGAAACGGTAGAAAAGGGGAGCGTTATTAACGCTTGAAACAAGCGCGATCCTTCAGCGAATACGAAACGTATACCTAACGACCCACTCGCAATTACACACCCCCTACGAGAGGACCCCGGCAATTCTACTGTCCCGGTAATTTCCAAACTAACGCGAAATTCTCGTCGATGTATACGTATATTATACCTAATTGATTCGAAACATTAGATGAACCTACGCTCGCTCGGGGCCAGCAATCGGTGACTCTTGACGAGGTGATTTAATTAAACGCGTACGCGTAATTATGCGAGAGGATGGCATTGTGTTCGACGGGTTACAAGCAGCTCCGTAATTAAAGCTCCAAGTTATTGGAGCATATTTCTGCCGGCCCCGTACGCAAATGTTACCGCAATTAATACGATTAACGTCCCGCGCGTTCTAATAACGCGAAATCTCCGAACCGACGGCTCGCGGTAACGTCCCGCGTCCCCGTTGTCGTCGAATCCACGTCCAACCAGACGTCCCACGATCGCTCGCGATTCTCTTTCGCGTTACGCAACGTTGGCGGCGGTTTTCGAGTTGTCTCGTTACGACGAGCAGCCTCGATCGCGGGACGAGCGTAACGAGCTTCCGTGACTCGAATTATTTTTCCCGCTGCGAAATTAACGACCACCTTATTGCCCGTGGGTTATCTACGATGACTCGCTATTATTCCATCGTAACAACGTTGCATTCCGATAACGGCCACGAGCATAAACTCGCAGCTTACGCAACGCTGACAGCCTTTAACGAGCGGAACTGCTAATAGCGCTCGAACGGCGCAATTAATCGAACACCAGCCTTTGACTCGGTGTTAAGGAACGTTTAACGAACGAGGAGAAAAACCAGCCGGGATAACGGGCACCAGCCGCGAGAGCGAACGGTTAACGACCCGAAAGCTCTCTCTCTCTCTCCTTCTCTCTCGGGCACCGATGCGTCCGCGACGTCGCGACGTCGCGGCGAGAAACCGTGCTTTCTTCTTCTTCCCGTGGAAAAGCGAGGGCCGCCAGAGTCCCGGGATAGTCGGAGAAACGTCGTCCGCAAATGGAGGGAAACCATCGAGCTTTTAGACGGAAACCCGAAAAACGTATCCGATTTCGGCTGGACGTGCAGCCCGTTATCGCTTTTACGTCCAGTTTACTCTCGCGGCGAGTAAACATCCGGCGAGCGGCGAGTAAGTTTCCCGTCGTGTCAGCTCGACAGGAAGCGTTTCCGCCACCCGCTGACCGTGCCCTCTCTTCCACCGAAGAAACCCTAGAGAAAGCGCATCTGCTCCGAGTCCTCGCGAATTTTCACGCCGGAAGCATCTTTCTCTCCGCGTTTCCCTCCGTCCGCGGAATTAATATGTGAGGACTAATCGTCGCGACGGCGATGCACCCTCTCGAGAAGGGAGGAAAGAAAGCGTATAACGGGGTATCGATCCGTGTCGAATCTCTCGACGAAAATCGTTACCGGAGAGAGAGAGAGAGAGAGAGCTGGTCCTTTCGCCGCAAATAAGAAAATAATCTCGTTCCGGGTTCCACGGAGTTATCCGGGTCGCGGTTGAACTTCGTGGATCTTTTAGCGATATCGATTCGACCGCAAAACACACAGGAGAACCGGCGTGCTTTCGTCCCGTCCCTTCTTCCCTTCTTTCCCCCCGCGGTTCGCCATTTTCTTCTTTACCTTGCCCCGTTGTCCACGCGGCGGCCGCAAAACGGCTGGCCGTTCCATCTCGTCCCGACCACTCGAATCTTCCTTTATAATTAGAGGATCCGCCGCGTTATTACCCTCGGCGTCGTAAAACCTAAGAACCATCCGCGCCTTTATCCCTCTTGTCACCGAGGCCGGCTACACGTGTTCCGCGCCGAGCCTTTGCCCATTCGCATCGGTAATTGCTTAATCGGCAACGGTGGTAATTAAGTCAACCTGCCCGCTGGCATTCCCGTTATGATTACGCGATTGCTGCCATTCGCGCTACTATTTACATTGCCGCACACGCTTCCATTTACTTAACCCGTTACACGCTAGCAGAAGCGGCGTGTAAACGATTATGCCAGGGTATAACGGTATCGTAAAGAGTAGCGGCGCTAATGGCAGCGCTGCCGGCTGCGGCAATAGACGCGACGATAACGACGCCGCTACCCTTGCCGGAAGTAACAGCGTCGCTGATGGTATTAAAAACACGCCTTCTGTCTCGCCGCCGGCCGCCCTTATTGGCATTCACTGCGCCGATAACCCGATTCCAACCTCTCCGAGCCTTTCTCTCCGATCGAACCTCCCTCCAGGAGCAACTTGCACGTTGTGTCTTCCCGACGCGCTTCTTTATTCCGAATTAAGCGTCGAACCGCTCGCGGTATTCCCGACTATCGGCGAGGTTTGGCGGAGAATTGGCTTTCAGAGCGATGGGTACGAGCAGGAATCCTGGATGATCGGTGATTTTTTAATTACTCGGCCAAGAGAGGAGAAGAAATTGCGACGGCGTGCCCGGGGCGAAGGGTCGAGCCCTGAACCGTCGCGGCGTCGAGGGGAAAAAGCGAGAGGGCGCGAAGGAAATTGCGTTTGCCGAGTATCGGATTATCAGAAAACGCTTTCAGTTCGAAGACGAGAAAAGTTTCGCCCGGAGGAACAAATGCGCGGCCGCGAAAAGGAATCCGACCGCAAACGACACTCGCGAGCGTAAAACGTAAAAGGATCTCGCGACGCGCCGTCGCCGCCAGCCTCCGACCATCCCACGCGTCTCCGTCTTATTTTCGGCCGTCTCCGATTCCGATTAAACCACCCCCCGATTAGCCTCGATTACCCGCGATTGCCCCCGATTGCCCCCGATTATCCGCGGCTACTCGCCGCGGCGATGAACGAATCGAAGCTCGAATCGGCCAATGACTTTGCCGTTTTACGATTCACCGAGCGAGCCGTGAAGAGGTTGGCGAGTTGGCGGGAAAGGAGGATGGTACGAATACGGCGTTGATGAATATTGCATCGGTCGAGACGACGGTATCTCTGGAGTGGAGCTCTAAATCGAGCAACTCGCGTAAAACGGCGACATCTGGTTGAAATTTATTTCGGTCTCGCGGACTCGATCGTTTCGGCTGACGCGAGTCCGCCAAAATATTATTTTATTCACCGCCGCGAGTGAAATCGCCCCGGTGACTTCGTTCCCCTGGATCCCGGCGCGTTCGCGTATCGGTTATTCGCGTTTAAGCCCGATTATTCCACGCTCCCGTGACAGCTCGTTCGTTCCGGTATCGCCTGGCTCGCGCCGGCCAACGACGCCGCGTCGCGACTCTCCGTCTCGGTCCCGACCATTTCGAAAAAGCCAACGTGCTGTACCGGTGTGGTGTTTATGGAAGCACGAGCGTCGGACGGTGGATGAAACGGGTTTTTCGAGGAGGCGAGAACCGGATTTGCCGGGAAACGCGCGTGTCCGAGAGCGGCAACAGGCGTGACGCGTTTCCGAACGAAGTTACGCCGGGAAATAATTCACGGCAAATGAAGCGATCCGAGCTGGTCCGGCATTAACATTCGAACGCGATATGAATCGGGCGCTGGATGAAGCGCGTCATTTAACCTATTGTAAAACATCCGAGTTTGTTAGCAGCGGCGACGATGACGAATAACGAGCGTAAATCAATGTAATTCCCGGGGAATAATAACGCCAGCGTTGCGAGCAAGCCGGGATCCTTGCATGCCGCACGGAACACGGAAAACCTTAATCCTTCTTTGTTTCCTGGCACGTCGCGCCCTCTGGGACCCCGGTTCCTCGCATTCGGGACGCGATTTCTCCTTTTTCCCCTCGATTCCGACGCGATATACGGTTTACCGAGATTCAAAGGTCGAATCGCGTGGTCCAACCTCGAATCCGTTGCTGCTTTTCCTCTTCGAGGGCCAAGTTCTTTTCGTTACACGATGCGGTGCTTCGCGACGTCTAATTGCCACGCGATAGCCTCTATCTCGCGAATTATTCGCGATTCAATAGCCCTAGATCGCTCGCGTCGATCGGGTTTGTAAATTCGACGATACCGACGGGTCGACGCTGCTCGAAACTGATCGGCAAATATTCGCGAGTACCCGAAATCTACTCGCAAACTGCTGGCAGATCGTGCCTCGATGGAACAATTCGCGAGACCGTGCGAGTTTCCCGGATCCTTCGGGGAACCGTGCTCGAAACGAATCGCAACTCGCCCGTTCATTTCTTCGCTCCCGTGGAATCTAACTAACGCGATGACGACGCGTTACGCTCCCTCGCGTTCGGGCAATTTCGTCGAACGCGTTTCCAAAGCCCATAGATCTATGGGCTTTTGTCGTCGCGCGAGGGACCGGACGCTTTTCCGCCCCTTTGAATAGCGCCATGCAAAACACGTCGACCGGGTTCCCCTCCGATCACCGGACACTCTTTCTTTACGCCCCTGGAGCGACTCGCTTTCCCTTTTCTCGCTCCTTCCCCGACCGACAGAGGCGGAATGGCCCGGGGCCGAGACCCAGGTCGAGAGAACGTATGGAAATTTGGAAATTGGCCGAGGTTTGCGAGTCCGCTCGCGTCTCGCGCAGCCGTTGCGCTCCGCGGGGCAAACGTCCATCCCGGCGAGCGATATAACACGTCTGGCGGCGGGCGATTCGCGAATCTGGCCGGATAGAGCCGTTCCGTCCGTTCCAGGGATCGACGAATCACCGGTCCGCGGGAAAATCCGCTGCCCGATGGGAAACGGGCGAAAACAGCTTTCACCGATCTGTCTTCGCGGGAAAATTAAAGCGGAAAGAGAGATCATCCGGTGGCACGGAGGCAGCGTCACGAATAAAACGAGGCGTCGCGTTTGTTCGGCCGTTCCACGCCGCGTTGAAGCGGCCGGGCGAAAGCCTGATAAAAACTCGCGAGTTTCGCACTTGCCACGGCGATGTTACGCGTTCGCGGGAACAACGCCCGTATTATGCGCGCTTCTCGGCGCGACACGTGCACGCGCCGCGCGATACCGCGCGGAGAATGGGCGAAGGAAGCCCGATAAAGCTCGCACGAGTCCAGAGATACCCGTGGCTTCTGCCTAATTGCTACCACCGAGGGACCAGGATTTTCCGCCTCCCTTTCCAGCGACTCCCCTCGTAAAAACTTTCCTCCCTGACACGGCGCCTGCGACCCGACCGAGTCCGCGGGGTGAAAAATAATTCCCACCGAGAACGCGGGGTTAAGGGATTACCCTCGCCGACGCGTCAAGGATGAATTCACCGATTCGACGCGTCTTTGACCACGCCGGATCGACTATCCACGTCCGAGAGCCTCTTCGAATCCTCCCGAAACGTCCTCGCCGATTCTCGCCGATCGTAGTCGATCCCCGCGGACGTTTCGCGGCCGACGAGGCGATCGCCGGCAATTTTGCGGCCGAGTAACGCCGCTTTATCTTATCTCCGTTCATGACCGTCTATTGCGCGGCCATGTAAAACTTCGCCGTGGCCGTGAAACTTGGGAAACTGCCGATAAAGCGTCAGAATCCCCCGCGCGTTAAGGCGGACCGTAGCTCCGGGGCCCCTGGCAATAAAAGTCCCTGGAAATTTATCGCGTTTCCCTGCCGGGCGCCTGGAACCGCTGCTGCGCCACTCCCGGGTCCACCGCGACGTCCCGGAGTACGCGCGCCGCGACGCCGGAGCGTCGCACAGCTCCGGGCTACGCGACTCCGCCTCCACGCTCGTACCGCGATGAAATTTCAAACTACCGCGCCGGGAACTCTCCTCGGATCAAATCGAATTCCCGGCCCCTTTGTTCCGCGCAGCCGGGCCGCGACGATCGCCGGCCATTTTCTCTCAGACGATTGTTTCTCCTTTGAATCTCGAACGATCTCAGGCGTAGGAACCGCGTTCCTCGCGCGATAGCGAGAGTACGGATCTCGTTTTTTCCTTCCACGTTGCGTCCGTAAATCCGTAAACCCTTCGGGGCCCGAGCCTCGAGGAGAAAGAGGAGTCGTCGTTGAAATTTTCAAGCGGAACTGCGCCGCGCGAACGATATCCGTATTCCCACGAGCGGATCGAATCGAGTTTCCCTCGGCCTGAAACACACCTGTAAACTCGAGTCGGCCGAGCGCGTCGCGAGACACGGGATATCGTCCGATGCCTCCTTTCGAGATTTTAAACGGTCAAAGTCGGGGACGCGCACCGGGTTAACCCGATGCCTCGGATAGATTCGAACGATCGCGTCTGGATTCCCTGGGAAACGATTCTCGCGAGAGAGAGAGAGAGAGAGAGAGAAGGTCGCCGGATCGAATCGTCGATTACCATCGAAACGACCGAGCCTCGGTGTTGGAGTGCCGCGCGAAACGAATTTTGCGAAATCGCTTAAAGTTCCGGAATACCGGCGTAACTAGTTTGCAGCGTCGCGGCGAGCCAGAGCGATTTGGCCGATTTACAAAAATTAATAAGCCGCTCGGTCCGAGCGAGATCTCGACGGATAATCGACGGGCGTAGAGAGCGGGCGGTCGGGAGGAATGGAGAGGATTGGAGAGGAATGGAGAGGAACAGAGAGGAGCCGGGACGAGAGCGCGGTAATGGCGCGCGGAGGAGATTAAGTAGAACGAGCCAGTGGCTGGTCGGACCTGCCCGACGGAAATAACTGCTTTAAAACTAATAAACTAATTCGTTCGCTTCCGAGCGATTTCAGTTACTGCCGAGTCTCCGTGGAAGTAGATCGAACGGCGATAAATTGGACAACAGCGGATAAACGGTGCCGACGGAAAAAGTAAATCGAGATACCTCGGCGGGACGTAGCCTGGGAATCGATAAGACGGAACAAGCGAAAGATTACAAGCGGTGATCGGTCGGTGGAAAGTTCGGTGGAGGAGGATAGCAACGCGGACAGGATCCATCCGATCCGAGAGCGTACGCGAGGTTACCCGTTTCTAGGCACGTTTCGGCAATACCCTGCCAACGAACAAAGTACACGGCGGAAGGAAAATGCCAGCGCCGGAAAGGGGCGCGAGAGGAAGAGAGAGAGAGAGAGAGAGATAGAGGAGAGGAAGGATGGATGGTATCTTTTATCTGGTCGCGAGTTACGACCGGTTGTTTGGCAGAGGCCATTGTGCCGCTTGTATGGTCAAGACACGTAAAGGTCCTCGCGGCGAAAGCAGCGTCGGACCCTGCGCAGACCGTATCCCCGTGATCTCTTCGGAACAGACGAACGACCCAGGGCGTTCGAGCAAATAAGATTTCGTCCGGTTTTCCTACGCTCTCGCGTTCGCCGATCGCTCGTCAACGAGGAGGCAACAGTCGCTCGATCGACCGCGCCGCGTCGCGCCGGGCTAGTCGAATCCGCTCGGATTATCGTATCGTCGGGGTTGGGAAGTTCGTTAGAAACGATCGACGGAGACACGGGACAAAGGGTGGCGCGCGTAATGGCGGGACGCGGACTTTAATTAACTCGACGATTCCGGCGATCTTGCGACTCCGGAGGTCGAGCGGAATCGCGAGAGGAATCGGGAAAGGAATCGGGCGGAACGGAAGCCGACGCGGCTCGTCTTGGACCGTGGCGACGCGACAAATTACAGCCCCAAGTTTTCCAACCGCGGCCGCGCTTCGATTACAATCATGGTTACAATTATGCCGGCGGAATAATACGCGGAAGAGACAATGGAAACAAAGGGACCGCGGCCGTTCTTCCGGTATTGTCTTCGTCGCTAATTAGCAGTCGGAAGTTGTTGCTCCACGACCGATATATAATTCGCTATGCATTCGCGTGCGCGCATCTGCCGGTACTCGCTCGTTAGCCGAGTACCAGCGGAATAAACCAACTCGGCTCCGGTGTCTCCTTCGCGCCGACTGAGTCGCCGCTTCCTTCGTCAAGCTTTCCGGAAAAACCGCGAGGAAACTTTCTTAGAGTCGGGGCGAAACGCGCGATGGTGGTAGGCTGAGATTTTCGACCGGCCTCGATTGAAATTCTTCGAGGAGGAAACGTCTCTCGCGGCGAATCGCGATTTAATCGGCGAAAACGGAGTAAACTTGGCGGAGAGGAAAAGCCTTGCTTCCGCGGAGACCCTCGAATCGCTTTCAGAAAGTGCAGGGAAGGAGACTAAACGAATTAAACGGGCCGTCCCTTTTGATATCCACTCGCGACGTCGGGTCGAAAAGGGCGGAAGGGAAGGACGGGGCAGAAAGGGACGAAATGGGAGGACGGGGTGAAGTCAAAGAGTAACGGAACAAAAAGAAGCGGCGGACCGACCGCGTCGAACAAACAGACTTCTTCGCTGGTTGTTTTTCCCGCTAATTAGCAGGGAGAAACGAACGGTGGAAAGTCGATGCATATTTCATTGGCCGAGCGAGGCGCAACCGGTCGAATCTCGGCGGAGCAAGGCCAGGGAAATAGTTCTCGCGGCCCTGGTTGCCTCTCTCGACCAAGCCGCAAGTTAGGTTGGGTTAGTTCGAGGCTTGTCCCTCGTCTAAAGTCCCGGGAATAACAGTCGGATTAGCGCGAGAGGATGCAGCCTTAATGCTACCCGTTGCTCTTTCGGTCCTTATGCGCCCGAGCCCGCTCGCTGCCGCTCGCGCGAGCGCCAGCCGTCCCGATGCACCCTGGCGGGTTAAACTACTACCAAAGAAAACAGCGCTGCCTTCCGGAGATCAACTTCCGGATTAAGTCGCTCTCCGACGTTCCGGTTGCTTCTATTTTCGTATCGCCTCGGTCTCGGGGGTTTCAACCCGTTCGAAACGGAGAAACGCCGTACCTCTTTCCTTCCCTTTAATCGCCCAGCGTATCCGAGCCGGTATCCCGTGGACGGAAGTTTAAATATACTATCGGTGGTAAATAAACCGACTTCCTTATTTGCGTAAGTAGCGTCGTTCCCGGCTCTATAACAATGTATTCCTAGCCGGTCGTTCCGCGGGGTAAACGAGTTCCATCCCTTTCCGAAAATTACACCCGAGCAGCCTGGATTGCGCGGTTTAATTGGAAAATCGAGAGGTAAATAAGAGAACAGGCCGGAGTAGGACCGGCTGACGGTCCGCCGCGGCCGCGTCGTACACGCGTCGATGCATTTCTAATGGGCGCCGGCCCGAACCAGATGGAAGGGCGGGGGAGAGAGCGTCGGCAAAGAAAACACCGTAGCCTCGAGCGGAAACTTTCGACTTAAGTACGCAAGCCGGCGGCCGCGCATGCCTTCCGGTTCTCGAGGACGCCGACGCCGCGCGACTTGGGTTAGCTTTGCGAAAACAGGATTTCGCCGGTAAGCTCCATTACGCGCGCCCTTGCAAATGCCATTCGAAAGCGGCGCCGCGGTTCCGCCGCGAGAATGCTTATTCAACGCGACCCGCGCGAGTCCTCGCGACGCGGAATCGAACTGGAGCGCCGTCGTGGCTCGTCGAAGACGAGATTCTCGTTGAAAATCCGCCCGAGTCCGGGCCCCTTTCGTACTCTGCCGAGTCGAAGTCGGATTATTCCGACGATCGAGGCTGGAATCGGTCTGGTTGGATTCCGGGAAGCGTCGGCTGCAGCCTTTCGTCGACGCGTCTGATCGATCGGTCGCGCAGGGTAAATTCGGAGAGGAGCGAAAGCACGAAGGTCCTTTGGTGGTTCCGGTCGGACCTCTCTGATCCGCGCGGTCGAACGTAATCGAAATCTCGGTCGCAAAGGGAAACGAACACGCTGTTGCGGGATCCGACGTGCGGTTCCTCGAGCTACGTCTCTCGGATTCACGGGGCGAGGAGGAGGAGGAGGAAGACGAGGAAAGGGAGCCGAAACTGATCGGGAAAACGAAGAGAGATCGAGGTTGCCAGTCGCGGATTCTTCGTCCGTTTTCCACGCGAAGATCGAACGAAAACAACGCGTACGTACACGGTTTGCTAAGGAACGCGGCTGCTCTCGTTTTTCCCTCCTCTCTCGTTGTTCCTCGGGATTCTCGGTGCTTCCGCTGGCTCTCTTCGCGGCTTCGTCGACCCTTTGTGTCTCGCGCGTCTCGGCGGAATTCTCCTCGGTTCCCTTGACTACGAGGGAAAATAAAACGGGATCCGTTCGAGTAAATTTCCCAGCGAAATCGTTCTTCCGCCGATTATACCGTGTTTATTCCGTATTTCCGTCTCGGAGTTCGAGGAACCCGTGAAAAACGCGCAAGGTCGGACAGAGTTGGCGGTAAAAACTGCCTCGGGGACCTGATTTTCCTCGAGTCGGCGGAACGAACAACGGTCCCGCGGGGCTGAGGAGGAAGGAAACGGTCGGAGGACGAATCGGCGTATCGGGAAGCCCCGAAGAAGGCTCGGGAAAATTCGAAAACGTCGTTAGAAAGACGATCGATGGCCGGTGATCAAAGAGTGTCGGTTCACGGAAGATACTCATCTGTCAGCGGCGGTCGCGGAGCGAAAGCAAGCCTTTCCCGGCTATCGATTTTCATCGTGTCCGCCGCGTTTCCTGTCCGCTGTTTCGCGCCATTTGTTTCCCCGGGCGTCGCGGCGAAATTATATACCAAACGAGCGAACCTCGCGACTTTGGTTCGCGCGAGTCATCGATCGAATCGGCTCCCACGCCCCTCCGCTTTCTACTTGCTTCTCGTTACGCCGACGCTCGTCGCCGCTCAGACGTTTCAACGAAGGCTGCCATTCAGAGCGGCGTCCGCGTAACACTAGGATCGATGCCTGTAAATACGGTCGATCCTCGAAGCAGGACAGATGGAATCGAAAACAAGATGTATTCGTGTCGCGAATCGTGTCGCGTAACGGGAAGGTTCGTAAATTTGCGAGGGGTCCACTCCCGCGAGTCTGCTCCGAGTCTCGTCTATCGAGTACCGGATGAAAAGGACAAAGGGAGAAGGAAGGATACGTTTCGTCCTGGGACTAGACGAGAACACTACTGACCGGTGAAAAATTTGCGTTCGCAGGAAGCGGAGAGTTCGCGAGAAAGCTGCCCGCTACGGATTCGATCGGAGAAGACAAGGATACACGACGGAGGTTCCGACGTGGTCCCAGGAAAGGTGGATCCTCTGGGCGATTTGGAGGAGCGACGAAGAGGAGATTGGAGCAAGGCCGTGGAAACGGGAAAACACGGAGAGCGTGGCCGTTAAGCCTGAAATTAACCCCGACCAGAGTATCCGGTGAGCTCGTCAAAACGAAGCTTCGGCTAATTGCATCGGTCTGAGGATGTCTGGCGTGGCGCCATGCCCGTGACACAGATTCGTCGAAACAAAACTCGAAGTGCTAATTCGCGGTTGCCTCTCGTTTTCCGTCCAGGGGACGGCCGGGCAGAGCGGGGGACAGCTTAATTTTATTCGCGTTTCGTCCCTTCTCGCGGAGGTAATCCGTTGACAAGCCGCCTATTAAAGTGTTTACCGCGGCGAGCCGGGGTCCGTAAGGTCGTCGAATTAACGGAAGAACAACGCGGAGCTTTTATTAGCCACGAGCCGCGGAGCCTGTCCCGACCTTCGCGCTGGCCCACCGGAACTTCCGTAATTCGCAAATCCGACCCGAGTCCGTTCCACGCTCGAGAAGAACAGCCAGAGCTTCTCTTCACCCGCGACTCGTCCGATTCGCCATTTTCGCCAGAGTCGAAGATACCGGTCACTCGATGACTCGGTTTTTACGATTATTTCGCGCAAGGAAGGTGACCCGTTAACGGTCGCGATTATCCGCGGCCGGCGTCGGTTATTCTCCGGTGGTTTTGAATAAATAAAATCCAACGGGGGAAACGCGGCGTATTTTTCAACTCGGCCGGCCGCGTTCGCGATCGGAGGTTAATTAATTACCGATCGCGCGCGGCCGCCGGCTCGATAATTTAACCGAATTTATCGAGGATACGAAAAAGACGGGAGAGGAGCGGTAGGCCCGAGGAACGTCCGCAGCGACGAGAACCGAATAATTATGGATCGGACCACGCGTCTTTATCGCGTTACACCGAGCGATACCGGGAACAACGAGGACCCGAGGAATACCGATAGAACGGCTCGCGGCTCGCCGCGACGCTAACGAGAATTAATTAAAACGAAATAACTAAAGAACCAAAAACCGTGGAATAATTGTAGCCGTTTGCAGCGTTTTTGCGCGCACGCCGGCCATTCACGGCCGGCGCAGAATTCCCGACCGGTTCTGACACGGGTAAAAAGCATCGAACGGGGCACGGGGCGGCGGGGGAAGAGCCGGAGGATTTGGGAAAAAAAAGAATGCGTAAATTTGCGTAGAATTGTTTTCCTCTCGTTGGTCGAAAAATCGCGGGCCAACAGCCGCGAGAGCCTGCTCGCGAAATATTAATAACGGACGCCGTAAATTTCGAGCGAGCGCGCGGGCGGGAAGAGGAGAGGAGGGAAATGGGGAAAGAGGAAAAGAGAGAGGCTGCACGCACGCACGCACACGCGCGCGCCTGGGAAAAAAGGTAAAAAATGTAACGACGGCGAAAGAACGCGAATCGAATGGGTGTTTAGCGATGCTTCTCCGGGGCTGCGCTTTCATAACGAATGGAAACGAAAAAGGAAGGAGAGAACGGCCGGTCGGGGCTGCGTTTTCGCGGAATGTGGGTCGGCCGAACTCCAGTCAGACCTGATCCCCGCGTTTCCCTCCCTTTATCAACGGCCCATCCTCGCCCGGTCATTTTTCATACGCGATACACCCGAACAGGCCTTCGTACTTGCCCTAATGCACACCCGCTGGCCGATAACGGCGCGTACCTGCATCACAGACAACCCCTTGACCCCTTTCTCGTGCTTTCGCGAGTCTGACTCGTGATCGGTTAAGCGCCAATCGATTCCACCTATCTTTCGTCGCGTTCCACGAAAATTCGTGCACCGTGTCAACGCTGTTCCGTCAGCGTATCTATTCGAGATTCACTCGTTTGGCGCCGGTAGAACCGACTCTCGTTTCTCGAGGTCCTTTGGAGACGATAAATCGTCGAATTTAACTACTCTCGTTAATTCTCGTTGTAATTATTCCGAAAGAATAGCGCGATATGTAGCGTACAGCAAAGTAACCGTGTTCAGTTGTACGGTAATAGGATATATAAACTCTGTTAACGGTGAAAAATGAATACCTTCCTAGTCTATCGCTTAGTAGCGACTAAAATTCCGCCAAATAGCTTTTATAGTCAAAACCGACCCCTTGGCGCTTGTACAACATCGATGGTTCTCGAGGCCCAAGGATCGCCGTTGACCTGCGGCCTCTAGGAGACTTGACGCCATTGTTGCACGGTCGATTCGCAACTGTTCTCGATCCTGAACGGATCTCGTTTATATACCCAGTCTCCGTCGCTTTAGTTTTTCTCTTCCCGACGGTTTTATCGCTGATAATCGCTCGCGATGACGACGAGGTTCGCTTTCGATCGAATCGGATCGTCGAGAACCACTGACCGATTCACCTACATACGCGCGAAACGATTGCGAACATTTACGTTCGACTGGCTGGAATGGTTGGTCGGAAACGGTGGAAACGCGTAGCGAGTTCGCGTTGGCGGAAGGAATTAGCGAGTCGAAGGATTAAAAATGGCGACGGGCGAGAGCGCGTGGCCTTTACGAGCCACGATAGAGGGTAGTCGCGTGGCGATCTCGCGTAAACGCATTCCTCCGATAGAGAGAGGCGGCCGCCCTGATTTCCCGTTCGCATGTCGAACCGGTGGTAACGATGTTCGCAACGGAGGAATCGCGTGTGCGAGGGTCGCGTGGCGTGCAAATTCGTCGTCGTCGAATCGCGGGGCCCTGGCTCCCCGGCCGGCAGTAAACGGTCAACCATGATTCCCTCGTGATTACGCGCGCGGCCGGCCGCCGCGGAAAAAATGCCCCGAAACCACCTCGCCCGGTGGGCATCCTGAAAAATTCCCTCCGTTCCGGATAATCGCCGACGGTTGCTTCTATCCTCGGGGAAATTCGCCGCAGGAATCCTCCCAATCGCGGTTTCTCCTAGGTATTAGCAGTACTAGAAGAGCGTCGAGATCGAACGGAAAATCGTGTCATCGAGATCGGCGAAGCGTCGTTTATCGCGACGCTCGACCATAACCGCGATCGATTTGTTTACGAGCTTCGCGACTCGCGAACCAGAGTCGAAAGCTCGGCTAAACGGTTTCGAGTCGGGGGAAAAGAATTTGGCGAGGGAGAATAAAGAACGGTTTGCGTCTAGGAGGTTTCGGCTTGGCGATCGCGTCGCTGGCTGGCGTAATTACCGGGATTTTTCTCCCTTTGATCCGGTCGGCGCGTAAAATTGGCGGAAGAGGGAAGAGCGTTATTAAGGGAAGGCGAGGGTGGAGGAAGGCGAGACGCGTCGGTAGAAGAAATCGATCCGGACGGCGCGGCTCGCGTCGGAATTCGCGCGAACGCGATTCACGCAGCGGCTTGCAGCGCGCGCGATCCGATCTAAGGCGAAACGAGCTTTCCGCGAAATCTATGACGAGCTGCCGCGGCAATCTCGGGTGAAGGATCGGCCGGCTGTAAAACGAAAGGACTGCAGGGCATGCGATTTATTCCGATAAGTTCTTTCCTCGCCGGTCGCGACAATAAGCGGCGAGCGTTCGAGCGGCCGCCTCGAGCCGCCTCGAGCCGAGCGGCGGAATTCGCGGCGCAGTCACGTCGCCGAATTCGTCAACTTCAGCCTCGATGCATCGGCGAGTGGCTAAAGCATCGAGAGGCAGGGCAGGGTCATGGAAGGAATCGGGGAGAAACGAATAAAAGGGGAATTCGTGGAACGATCGACGCGCGTAAATTCGCGTCGGAAGAGTTGACGGGGAGAGTTCGACGGTGAGCGGAGGGTCTGGGAAAGGGTTGAAGCGGGAGGCACGAGTTCCAAGAATATAAGAGGTAACGGCACGAGAACGAGCAGCCGGCTGGCGAGCGAAGGAAACCGGTCACGATTAGATCAGCCGGCGGCGAGTCGAGCCGAAGGGTTCGGCCAGGCTAGCCCTGCGCCGCGATAAGGCCTGCAAACGCGCTCGTTCGCGAACCTTTCGTGTCGAACATCGGCGCAGGAACGTGGCCACCCTCTCCTCCACTTCCTCCCTATCGTGTCCAACGGGAATGTTCCCCGTTTCTTTTTTACCCGCCGATAATTTCGCTCGCCGCTGCTCTCTGCCCCTCGACGAAACGCGCGCGCGAGCGCGAATATCGCCAGCCTTTCGTCCAACCTTTGGAATTTTAATCGACTGCCTCGATGATTTCCGACCTGGTGGAACAGGAGAAGGCAAATCGACGAGAGTTAATCGCGCGGATGTTGCATTCGCGAGGATTCCGAGTCGGCGAGCAGCGGAAACGAACGGGTTGCTTCCAGCGGCTTGCGTTATCAATTACTCGAAGCATCGCGCGAACGTTCGAAGCCTCGAAGCCTGCAAGCCTGCAGGAGGAGTAGTGCGTTCCGCGACGTTAATTGCCGCGGCGTTCGGGGGCGCCGCGACGCTCAGACGGCCGCGCCGCCGTCTGCGTTCGTGCTAAAATTTCAAAGCGAGCGCGTGATTTAATTGCTCGCCCGTATGGAATCCGGGCTGCGGAGGATCCACCGATCGGCACCCGGCCGCGAATCCCGACGGTATAAACAACGGAATTTCAATAACGCGCCGCTGCCCCGGCTATCGCGGATCGTTCAATTTTCCAAAATCCTCCCGCTTCGCCCTAACGATGCGGTGTAAACAACCAGAACTCGCTTCCCTTCGCCGAGATATATCGCGTCCCGATTCCAGCCGCGAGTTTCGCCTTTTTCGCCGAAAGAGAAAATGACGAATAATACACCGGCGGGTAAAAATATCAAACGGGAACGAACGATACGCGTGGAAACTCGGAGGCGAGCGTTAAATTTTGGAAATGCTGCGTGAATGCGTAGGAAGCGTATGGCGCATAGGATCGGCGCTAAACCACGTGCGCGCGTCCCTCGTTGAAATATTCAGTTAGCTCGCGGTTACATCGTCGGCCGGGCGTCGATGATCGATTATTAAATCCGGCTACAAAACGAACCTGCCCGGAAAGATATTATTGATGCAGCTGGCGTGGGTGTATGCAGATCAAGACGCGAGATACAAAGGGTCGGGCTGGCGCGCGTGCAAACACACGAACGGGAACGCACACGGTCGCATTAGACACCTGGGTAATCGCGTTACATGCCTGGCGCATGTACCGAGGCCAGGCACGTTCGATAAGTCGCGCCGAAGGGCTTGCGAATATTTACGCCCTGTTTACGCCGAGTTTCCCCGCAAATCCTCCGGTGTAATTCATAATTTCCCGCTTCCGCGACGGGCGGTTCGACTTTTCCCACGGCGGGCATTTGTATCCGGCCCGGGGGCCTTTAAACGCGTCCCGACGCGTCCCTACGCGCCGCTGCGGTCAATTCGGGTCGCGCCACTCTCCGGTCCCTTCGCCGGTGTTTTTCCGCGCGAGAATCTATGAAATATTCCCGTGACTTTGGGTAAAAGCCGAGGTCTGGCTCTCTCGCGTCGCCTCGGACGGTCGGAAGACTCGGGAGCGTGGATCGCGGAGATTTGAAAGGGGGAAAGAGAAGAAAATAGAGAGACAGAGGGCGAAATGAAACGCGGTCGATGGAGCGTAAAGAACGTTAGAACCAATGACGTTTCGCGGCGCGACTGCGGCCCTGACAAACGGTTAATTAAATATACGCACGTGCGTATGTCGAGTGGCTGTTTGTTCG
>NIJG01000112.1:4330645-4343951 GCA_002201625.1 Euglossa dilemma
TAATCCCGCCGTTAACCCAGATTCCGGATAACCCCTATCGGGCGCCGAGCAAAGGATTATCCGCGCCGAGGATCGCCCGTAACCGCGCGGACGGTTTCGCTTGGAAAAAAATCCTCTCCGCTCCTCTCCGCGATTTTTCCCGCTTCTTCGTCCGCTCCGAAACCGGCGCGCGCCTGCTCGAGAGGAAAATAATCGCGAAGAGCGAGCGTCGAGGACTCGCGGAAAGAGACTGAGTCGCGCGAAAGCGATGGATCGTTGGCTGGGACGTTTATCGCGAGCTCGGCCCGAAATCGCTCAGCCGTGTAAGGAGGAATGGTTGGAAGCTCGCGAGGAAGAGGCGGTTTGCGCGTGACGAACGATTCGCGAGTGTTTCACGACCGGGGGACCCGTAAAACCCCTGTCCCGGGCTTCTTCCTTTATGCCCGCACGTTCCGACCACCGCCAACCCCTCGTATTTCTTATCCTTCCGTTGCGACTCTGCAACCCTTTACTTCCTGTTGCTTTACGACCGTCCGACGCGAGGAATCGTCCAACTCGCGCGATATCCGATGACGCGAGAACTCTGGCGGCGAGAACTCGGAGAGAGGTCGAGAGTCGGAACGGTCCCCGGTGGAGAACGGAATTTGGGAATTTCGGTGGCGAATTCCGCGAGAGAGTCGGCTCGTTGGAATACCGACGCACACGCGTGCGGGTACGCCCGGCGTTCGGTTCTTTCGCGGAGGAAGAATCGCGTTACCGAGAGTGGAAAAAGCACGTGTTCCGCTCGGACACGGAACCGGAGCCGAAAGTATCCGATAACCGAGCGAAACAACGGGCCGGGGAGGAAGGAACGATTTTAATTTTACGCTGGTTGCAGCTGGAACTGGTAGCGAATTCACGGTATGGTTTTCAAAATCCGGCGGACAATGGTCGGAATCAGATTCGTTGTCAATCTCCGTTCAGCCCCCGGGCAGCTATAATATACGAGGGGCTGAGCCCGGTGAACGTTAAAACACTCGGTGTTGCTCGCGTTTTAAAGAGGACCTGTCGAATCTGACCCCGGCGACTAAACGAGAGGTAGTTTCGTTGAACTCGATTACCCGGTTCGTTGATGCCTCGTAAATAACGCTGCCAAGTTCACAGCGATCGCGAAGGCCGCGTGAAAACAGCCGTGCATCGTCGAGATACCTGCATGCCGTATATAGGTTACCTATAGCCTACCCTCTCCTCTCTCTCTCTCTGTCTCTCGCTATCTCTCGCACGCGCTCGTTATCCGTTTTCGTCGTCGATGGCCGTCGTTAAACACAGGCCGATGAACGCCGGAGAATCGCGTTCCGGCGGAGACGGGGCGAAAGTTGGGTGCTTAATCGTAAGATAAAGGGGGAAGGACGATGTATCGGAATTTTCCCGAGAGTTTCTTTAAAGACGGTATTTTAAAAGGCGAAGGCAGGAAGGGCTGCCGTAGGAAAGTTGGCGGGCAACTTCTTTTCCGCGAAAGGATTAACTTCATCGGCTTGATGGATCGATCTTCCTGGAAGCGGACTTTAAATGCATAGCTTTAACCTGTTGTACAGGTAGTCGAGCGTAACTACGCGGATCGCCATTAAATTTCTATTCTTTTTGTTCGGATCGAACAGCAAGCGCGATATATAAATAGCGTCGCCTTTGTGCTAGAAATTTATAGTGGCCGCCGCGATATAACGAGCTCCTAAATTAAGGCATCGAGCACCGATTCAAGAAGCCACCACACGCACAGCAC
Organism: Euglossa dilemma; assembly: GCA_002201625.1. NCBI lineage: Eukaryota > Metazoa > Arthropoda > Insecta > Hymenoptera > Apidae > Euglossa > Euglossa dilemma. Next base: position 4,332,384 of record NIJG01000112.1, read on the forward strand.
CGCCGAGAGTCCTGGCTTTTTCCGATAGAGACTGGATCAATGCCAAAGCGTACTCGACCTCGCGTACCTCGCTCCCGCGTGTCAACTCTCGCACCCTTCGAGGTTAATTCGTCTTTAAGCGTCCTTTTCCTCCCTTCCCTCCGCGATTTATCGCGAGCGCAAAGTCGCCGTCCGAAACTATCTTCCCGCGCCGTATCCGCGCCGTATCCGCGCGAGATCGACCCTGGAAATTAATCGATCGCTCCCCGGAGCTTTCCTCCTCCGCGATACCTCTCCGAGGTTACCTCGCCTCGCTGAAATATCGAGACTTTGAACAACTTTTACATTCTGCCAAGCAACTGGAGCGAGCAAGGTACAGAGAGCGGAGAGTTCTGAAAGGAATCTCGCGAGTGGGAAAAAATCCAGCGGCCCCGAAGAGTAACGAATTTCCACGACGAGCTTAAACGGGAACGAACGGGAAAGCTCGCGAGAGAACGGAGGAATTAGAGAGACGCTTAAGAGAGATCGAAGCCCGGTGATATGACGACAGAAACGCGGGTGAAGATGGCGCGATTGCCGCGATTTCTGACCAAAGTCGGAAAGTTGCCGATGCGGAGGTAGATGGTGGTATCGATAGGGAGGAAGGTCGGAAAAGTAGGGCATCCCGTGCTTTAATCCGAATACGAAGATTGATACGCGTATAAATATCCGGTTTTCGCGGCGCGGACCCCAGATTTACAAAGACAAATATCCTTTTTGCCAGCAGCTGTAATTTTCCGAACATAATATCTTCCGGATGAACAATGGCAGTTATGGGAACTGCGTGGCTCGTTCTCCCGCTTCGTTTCCCTTTTACCCCGAAGCGACGCTTTTGCCGGAAGCCCGGCACACACGCGGCTCCAGTCTCGGGCAAAAAGCTCGTCTCCGCGACACCGGGGCCCTCGTCGATATTGATTTCCTCGCAACGTTATTTACCCCCCACTTTTCGACCCCTTACGGACGCCAGTTCTTCCTCGCTTCGTTACGCCTCGATCTTCCTTCCTTCCTTCCTTCCTTCCTTCCTCGGACCACGGATCTCCGAGACGATGCGATTAATATCTCGCGAGGGAACGCGGAGAAGACGACTATTCGCCGTTGAAACGGTGGAAAAACACGAGGAACAGAAGATGGTTGGGCGAAGCCGGTCCACTCTGTCCCTATCGAGTACGCGTCACTTTTATACGCGTATAACGGGCACGTTCAAACGCGACGCGTGCAAAACACGACGATAAAATACAACTACGACGAGCCGGAGCGCGGTGCGTGAGGAAAAAAAATTTGAAAATATACATTTCGCCGACGACCCGAGCCCGAACGGGCGGGCTGACCATAACCGGACCTCTTCCACTGCCGCTGCTTCGCAGTGGAACAGCCCGACAAGGGTCAAACGCGAACCGACTAAATTCCATTTCCGTTGATCAAACGCGAATTTCGTTAAAAAAAAAATAGAGAGGGAGGGAGAGAGGAGAAAAAAGAGGAAAAGAGGAGAGGAGGAGGCTGGTCGAGGGTAGGAAAGGGAAAAATCTGACCAATTAAACCGGTAGCTCTTAGCCGATGCGGGATTTCGGTGTTTTAATACACGCACGACGTCTACGTAGGCGACGCTTCGACGTTTCCGGCGTCGGTAACCGAAACGGTGGAGAGAGCAGAGGGAAAAGCGACCGTCGGATTTCACCGGTTAATGGGCTTTCTTCGGGGGAAAATCGATACTTTTCAACGTCCATCGCCGCAAATTACGAAGGATAAAAATCTAAGAGCCATCGGTATCGTCCGCCAACCTATTTCTCCGGCTCCCTTTATCTTCTTATCGCCCCTCCTAATCTCCGCTTAGACGGAGAAGCGGAATTCTTCGCGCGGATCGGCCGGAGGAAGAGGAGAGAGAGGAGAGAGGGGCGAGAGAGTCGGACCCCGGTCGCGAAGGACGAAGGAGCGAGGGAGCGGGATGGGAAAAAGGGCGTAAACGCGGAAGACGAGGTTGGCAGTTGGCTGGAGGAACTGGGAAGAAATTGCTGGAAGGAATGCGGCAGCTCCTGGCTCGCGGACGCGGTGGAAAGTCGATTCCTCGCGCGGTATACGCGAAACGTCATCCCGCGTGATTAACGATCGCGGAATTAATTTCGAGCAGCGACAGAGCAAATACTTCGGGGATTAAGCGTCCGGAGGCTGTCTTTGTTTTTCCGTTCAGCATTCCGTATGAAATATGTATAAAGCGTGTCCCGGTTACGGCCGCCGACCGAATTACGCGCGCCGGCAGTCTTCGAGATCGGGAATTAATCAAATCGAGCGCCGCCTGGTCTATCGGCCCGACCCGATTTCCCTCCCGGTTCCGCCGCAGACCTTCCGTAATAATATCGGTAAACGAGCTTTCCACTCTCTCTCTCTCTCTCTCTCTTTCTCTCCCTGTGCCTCTCCTCTCGCGATTAATCCTCGGTCGCTACTGCGAAGCGGCTGGAAGAAGAGAGCAGCCTGGAGGATCGCGTCGGTCTCGACGCATCGCGGCGAACTGGCGGCGAAAATTCGAGGACGAAGAAACGTGGCCCGGTTAAGATCGAAAAGGCAACGGAGAGAGAGAGAGAGAGAGAGAGGAGGTTCGCGAACCGTTTCGACGATTCGGGTCACGGCAGAGGGTCGAGTTCAGAGAGGAAACGCGTATATCGGGTCAAGGAGGCCGAGGTTGCCGGCCAATTAATTAGTCATTTCTTTGACGAGGATTCTCGTAATTCGAGGTGTTCCCTTTACCGCGATACGAGTAGTAATAACGGAGCTACTTCGAATCGCTGTCGCGGCGAGGACAGGCGTAGGAGGAGGAGGATGGTCCGTCGAAGAAAGGAAACGAGGTCGAGCGAAATAAAATAAGAGTGCCGGCCGCGACCTTCTGGTCCGACGGGACGCCTTCCATTCCGAGAGATCCGTCGGTGAATCGACGCTGGAGCGAAATTTTCCGAGTCGAAAGATCGATCGGAAGCGGCGAGAGCGCGAGACCGAGGAGGAGGGTAGAAATCTTAACGCGAGCGGCGACAACGAAACGCGTTTGGCACGCGTTTACCACGAACGGGAACGTTTAGAACGGGGCCGGAGCAGCAGGATCGACGGCGTCGGTATCAAAGCGGACACGACGCTCGAATTTATTTCCGATAATGAAATTTCGCGGAATAATTAATTATAGGTCGGGGGTCGGGAGCGGAGAAATCGAGCCGTTCCGTAATTTAATCGAATGGACCGCTATCGGGACCGTTGGTGGCGGTATCGCGGGCGTTCTTTTAAATCGCACCCTCGTCTGACTAATGGCATTGCCGCGCGAAAATATGCGCATACGTTGGCAGCCGCGGCCACCGAAAGAGCCGAGCGAACACCACCGCTCGGATACGTACGCGACTGATTTCTATGCGCGCACGGATCACGCGGAATATTAAGTTTCATCGGAGATTCAAACGAGCGACTCCATTTTTCATCGGCCCTCTCTCCGGCCGGTCGAAACGGTCGGCGGGGATAAGAAAACGGAATCGAAGATGGATCGAAGGTGGATGGAAAGAACGGAGAGCGATGCGGAACGCGCCACGGCCATTCCGCAGCGCGCGCGCGTTCGATCTCTCTCGGCCGCGATTAATTAATCACGCCGGACTATAAATATCCAGCGAAGCCGGCGTAACGCGGCCAGTGTACTCGCGAGATTTTCTCCCGTAAAACCGGATATATACGATTCGCGTTCCCCGGAGATACGATCGGGTAGGAGATGGTGGTGGGTCGGAGGCAAAGCGGAAAGGGGCGAGCACCGGAGCGGCAAGGCCGATTCGATCGGTGGAAAATTTTGGGAATCGCGAGAGGCGGAGAGAGAGAGAGAGAGAGAGAGAGATAGGCAGAGGGAGGTGGAGGGGAGAGGGTGGCGGGATTCGAAGGCACTTCGAATTTATTCGAAAGCAACCTCGTTACGGTGCGGCTGGCAAAGTAGGTCGCATGAAAATAGCGAGGACATTTAAAAGCGCCTCACCGTGCGATTTAACGTCAATGGGCCACTTCTCGTTCCCCTCTTTTCTCTTTCTCCGCGGGCTGCGCGCCTCCTTTTTCTCGGCCGCAGCCCGCTCTCTCTCCCTCTCTCTGCCTCTCTCTTCCTCCCTTTCCGCGAGTTTCCTCCTTTTTGCCGGCTGACTCGCGACATTTAAGCCAGGAGTCGTAGGACGGCGTTCGCGAGCTCTTGGAAAAATCTTCGCCCGCTTTGGCCGGAGCGGAGGAGCGAGCGAAGGAGCGAGCGAACGCGAGCTTTGTGCCCGCGCTTTTTTTCGCACAAGGATTCCTTCTCGACGGGCTGTCGCCTTCTGTTCCGCACGCTTTCGTGCCTCCGCGGCTTTCCTTTCCCGACGTTTCGCGACGTTTCGCGACGTTCCTCGCCCCCTTCCCGATCCTCTTAACTTTCCTTTTCCGCCCGCTGCACCCCGATACCCGCGCCAGTACGAGCGATACTCGCGACGGTTAATTGGTCTCCGCCGGTTATAGAACGCGGTCCACGGAGAACTCCGAAATTTCGATCGTTCCTCCCTCCGCGAGCAAGAGAACCAACGACGTCGGAGGAACGCCGATTAATTTCCCACGCAAAGGTTAAAGCTTTCGTTTCTCCCTCTCTCACTTTCCCCCTTCCCTCGCGGTTTCCTTGACCCTTCCGCTACTCGACGCGGAACCATCGAGATCGAACGAGATTCGCGAAACTCTGGTCGCGGAAAGATCGGCGAAGGAACTGATTTTTATTCCCGCCAACGAGCAGGCCGATCGAAGAGGTACGTTGTTCACCCTCGACCTTCCAGGGAAACAGAGGAAGGGAGCGGAGGAATATAAAAGACCGATGAAGCTGATCGTCTTTCATTACTAACACTCTATGAGCACGTACGCGATATTTCGCCGGCGAGGAATTCCGTGAGGGGGTATAAATGACTTCCTCCGTGAAACTTACTCCTCGGGTATAGACGCTCCGGATAACCTTCGATCGCGCCCGACCTCGATCGAACTTCGTCCCACGCGGGGTTGAAATGCCCGCAGACACCGCTCCCTACGACAATGTCGACCGCCAACCCTTCGCGCGTGTCCCGCTAAGTGCCGTTGTCTCCATTAACCCCGACCCGAGACCGCATTCGAAAGAACCGCCCGATTTTCCGCCGATTTCACCTCGTTCGCCGTCCTCGCGCCTACACGCGTCTAGGCGCGTCTAGACGCGTCGCGCGGCTCGAGTTTCGAAGAGTGAAGCGAGCGACCGCGAGAGATGAAAGAGCTGTGAAAGAGAGGAAAGGTTGGAGCCGGATCGGGTCGGGTATAATCCGCGGATTCGAATGGCGAATGGTCGGGAAAGGACCGTGGCCCGTAAATTCGAGTTAATTAAAGGCATCGATCGAAGAGACAGCCCGGAGAATATTTTCGAGGGAAATTTGGCGGACGAAAAAACCCCTACAGCTATCGGTTAGCTCCGCGGCGCTCGTCGGCGCATCCGCCGCGCGGACCAAGATTAATACGCGGCGGAAACGTTAGTCGGTTAATTAGCCGAGAGACGAAAAGGGGAAAGAGAAACGCCTGTCGCGGCCTATCTCGCCGCGTTGCCTCGTGGAAGAAATCGAGAGTAACGGCAGAGAGAGAGAGAGAGAGAGAGAGAGGAGACGGAGGTAAGGAGTAGGTCGAGGGTGACTCGCGTTCCGCTGGGAAAACAGGCCATTCGTTTATGCGGTTGTTTCGCCACTTAAATTACCGCCGCATCGAACTCGCGTCGATAAACCGTCGTTGTTGAATTAATAACTGATCCTAATTGAATTAATAATCCGCTCATCCCTCTACGGAAATTGTAATAGCTGCTCGCTGGCTAACAAAATACGGCCAAGCTATACGTACAGTTATATCGGTTCCTGTCCAATTATTGACTTCCCTTCTATCCCTCCTACCTCCTCCCAGCCTCCCGCCTTCGTTCCCGGAATGTTCTATCAAACCACGGACAAAACGAGTGTTTCTAAAAAAGAAAACGCGCCGGCCGGAGAGCGGCCCGCGATACGGAAACGTCCACCTTACCCCCGGATTCGAGCGTTCGATCGATCCACCGGGGTAAATCGAACCGACGCGTCCCGACGTCCGGTTCCTCCGCAAACAGAACCGTAGCCAGCGCAAACGCGCGCGTTCTCGCGAATTCCACACCGCGACGCCGTGTTTTCCTTCGCCTGCTTTCGCGTTTCGTCCAACGAAACCACCCTCGCGACTGTTTACGAATCGCCACGCTCCGGTCAGCTAGCCCGCGTCGACGAAACGACGAAACTCGCGGAGAAAAAAAGAAAAAGGCGAACCGAGGGGAAAGGACAAAATTGAAACTAGTAGTAAAGCAGTAGTACTACTCACCGCTTCTGCCGGTTGGCGTCGGCGCGGACGAGGACCTTCCGGTCGGCTCCGGGATCGGGAATATCAGGTCGCAGCACTCTCTTTCCGGGAACTCGCTGGCGCGAGTGCACCTGCAGCAGCAGGAGAGGACGACGAGGGCCGCGGCGACGCTCGTCAGCAGCGTCGAGCGCGCGAGCAGCGTCCCGACGACACGTGACATGACTCGTCCCATCAGATCATGATACGGCATCGAGGGTGGCCTGTCCTTCAGCCTCTCCGCGACGCGCTCCTCTTCGAGGCTCGCAACGGCCACCGGTCGACCAGTCGGACGACTGAGACGAATCCCGCGGCCACCGCGCGACATTCTCTCGTCGTCCGTCTCATCCTGCCACGTCTCCTCCACCTTCGACTCGATCCAACCGAACTCTCCTCTCCTCTCCTCTTCCGTCACTCCGCACTTTCCTCTCCTTCCCGCGATCTTTTATCCGAGGATCGCGATCGATTCGACACTCTCCTCTTCGCGGCGCGATCCCGCCAAACGATCTCGCGACCAACCGCAACGAGGATCTCTTGGCGGCCCGTCAACCCCGTCAACCCCGTCTCCACGCACCGAACATTCTCTCTCTCTCTCTCTCTTTCTCTATCTCACCCTCTCTCTCTCTCTCTGCGCCCGATCTCGAGACGATCGCTCGCGGGAAAATGTCGGACACGCGCGAGACGCGACGGTGACGGAACACGCGCGGAGATATCGGCACAAACTCGCGTCGCGCGATTCGCCGTTACGGGCTGGAGTTTGAGAGGCACGCGCGCGCGCGCGCGCGTCTTCCTCTGCGACTGCGTGCGTACGTGCGAGCGCGCGCGAGTACGCCGCAGAGCTAGCAGCACCGCGAAAGGTGTGCGTGAGCGTGGCTGCAGAAAACGATGCGGCAAAAGTCGCGCACTCGGTCCTCGTGTCGCGTTCCGAACACACTTGGCGCGCGCGTGCTCGTTAACCGAGCGTGCATTCGAGCCGAGACCGCGTCGCCACGGCGTCACGACGCCCAATGACGACCGCACCGCGTTAGACCGACGGCCGCGCGACTACCACCGCCCCGCCGCAACCCTCTGCCGCCCTCCTTCCACCACCACTGCTACCTGCTCACCCTCACTCCCGGCAACTTACACGCGATAGTTTCTGCGCGAAAGTGTGCGCGCTCTTCGCGTTCCGAAGCCTCCGAGCGCGCCGCGTCCTCGCGTCCTTTCCCTCGGCGCCCCGACGCACACCTGTCGGCCCGCCACCCCTCTCTTTCCTCTCTTTCCTCTCGATCCCACTCGATCCACCGCTCCTCGATCTCACTTCCGTCGAACGAATAAGGGATAAGTCTCCGCGATGGATTTCGTTTACCCTGGCGAGTCGGAAAGGAAGGACGAGGACGCGAGCGATACTCGGAAAGTGCCCCACGTGGTCGATGGCGTACGTTGCGTGTTCGTTCCTCGTAAGTTCGACGCGGTCCGATATCGGTGTACGTAGTTATCGGACCGACGCGACGCGTCGGTGTCCGTGTACGTACACGTAGAAGGATCGAGCACGTAGCGTCGCGCTGCTAGCGTACGTGTCGGTGTAACGCGATTCCACGGCAGTTGGTGGGAACGACAACGTCCGAGCGGATCCGAGGGATTCCGAGCGGAGGAACATCCCCTGGCCGGGGGTGGCCAGGCGACCAGGCGGACCACCGACCAGCCAGCCGCCCACCGAACACCCTCCTTCCTCGTACGCGTCCTTCCTGACCTCCTTTCGCTCCGTTTCTCGAGGTCGCTTACGCGGAAATGCCCGCCGGGCCCCTCGCCATCTCCAGACGATCGCTTCTTCGCCCCCGCGATCGCTTCGTCTCGCCGAAAGATTTCACGCGTCTAGATGCCTCTCTCTTTCTCTCTCTTTCTCTCTTTCTGTACCTCTGTCTCGCTTCGAACGAACGATCCGTCCGGGAGTGGAAGCAATTTACGGAAGGTCGTGAAATTTTCATCGCCGCGGCGGAGAGCCGGGTCAGCGTGGCGCTGAAAATTTCACCGGTCCATCATCGTGACTGCGCGCGGTCTCGCGATCTTAATAAACGATAGCGGTTGTCGCGGAGCGTTAAGGGACCCGCCGACGAGTATGAATAACGAAGGAATTGGCAAAGTTGCCGACCGCGAGTCGCGTCCGCTCTCCTCGGATTGTCCATCGACGATGCGGGGCGGGGCGACGCGTTATCGGCCGCGAATCGAGCGTTATCAATTAGGAAGGGCGATCGAGATGCGCCGCATAATACCGGGGCGAGCGATATTATCGATTCTCCTCGCGATGGTCCGGAAAAAACTCGGTCGACTGCCGCCCGGTCTCCGCATAATCGCCATTCGATAGGTCGCGTTAAACGGAGCCGAAATTCGATATCCACGCGCGATATTAATCGAGTTTTATGCCCGCGGCCTGGACTCGCGTCGCAGCGAGAACGATAGACGGTAAGAGAAATCGCGCGACGCCGGTGGATCTCGAGGGATATTCCACCGACGCGACGAAGCCGGAGCGCCAGTAGTACGAGCGCGCCACTGGTCAGACGTCAGGCGAGGCAGCTGTTCGATAGCCGCGCGAGTTGGTAAGCCCGAGTCAGCACTTGCTCGAATAATCAGCCGAGGCTGCTCCTACAGGAGAAGAGCGCGTAAAGAGAACCTTATTCCGCGTTAATTGCCGTGTAATTTGTAGAAAAAGTAACGAGTCTAGGCGAAAGTCGAGAGGAAAACTCGAGATTCCTCGAGAAGAAGTTGGTTGGAAAGGCGGGAGTTCTCCGCGTTCTCGTTAACGACCCGATCGCCCGACGCCGCGCGTCGCAATCGGAAAGCAGGGACCTAGAAAGAGAGGCGAAAGGTCGGACGGCGTCGGTCACGCGACGCGATTGCTCTCCGAAACTCGGCAAAAATCCGCGCTCGTTCCCGGCGAATTCCGCGAGAAATACCATCGCTGGAAAGGGGGCTATAAATCGGCGGAGGATCGGGAAACCGTGATTCGACGAATCGAGCTCGCTTCGATAACTTACCCCTTTGACGAAGAAATCAACGGAGACCGGAGAGTTACGAGCGATGGCGCGAATTAAAAGCGGAAGGTTACGCGACCGGGAGGATCGTAAATCCGCGCGCGATAAATTTTCCAGGAATAGTCCTCCCTTCGTTTCTACCTCGTTCTACTTTTCCAAGCGAAAACACCATTCCGCTCGAGTCGAAATTTCTCCTCCTCCGACGCTTCGCGTCGACGATTATCGTCGCGGTTCCGAAAACGACGCCTCCGATTGGAACGCGAAGTTTGTCGCGTGCCAGTGGAACATCGGTATCACGCGAAGGTATCCGACTACCCTCGTGATCCAGGAACAAAGTATCAGCGTACCTGTAATTCCCTTGGCTCGATCGAACTCCACGTTTACCTTCTACTCTCTCTCTCTCTCCCCCTCCGAAACGCGTAGTCTTCGTGTCCTCGTGGCCGACGTACGTAGTAGATCCATCGTAGACCGGTGACCCTATTCCATCTCGGAGAAGCAAGAGTGCGAAGAGTCGGATCTAGGAGGAAGAGGAAAGGAAGGGAATTGGGTGAATCAGTGTCGGCGCACTGACACTTGGAGGGTGCATTAGAAATCGGGTTTAAACGAGGTGTAATATATTCAGCGGTCTACCGCTGTATCGGGCGACGAAACGGTGGAGAGGCCGGATGCATAGAGAACTCGGGGATAGTCAACGTCGGTCTGCGGTTACGGTGAGTAGAAGTGACAGCCAGTACCTGCATAATGACTCGACTGCAGCCGTGCAATGCGGCGCGCAAGCTCGCTACGCGATGCACACTGCCAATCGGAAGGTTGTTTCGTCGCGTTAGCTAGACCGACACCAGCCTCGCAGCTAGCTCTCCTCTGCCACCACCATCGCCACCACCATCGCCACCTCCACCACCGCCGCCGCACCGCCGCCGCACCACCGCCGCACCACTGCCATAGCCACGAGGGTCGCGCGTCAGCGCCAGCCCTTTCCCTCTTCCCCTTCGCTGCTACCCTCCCATCCATTCCGTTTCCTTTCTTTCCGATCCAAATGGTTCGGAGTAACTCGCGAGGGATCTCGGCCAACGTCTCGGATGTGTTGGATGACGGGAAGGGGCCGGATGGTGACCAGTGCGAAATAACGTGAAACGCCAGGGTGTTATAAGTAAAACATATTAATCATATGCAAATATAAATGGTTTTACATGGTAGAACTACCAAATAAACGGTACAATATGAGGATGACCGTTGCGCGAAAAAGCGAGTAAACATTCATTGTACCACCGTGTTTTCATGCACTTGGGAGAGCCCTTCCGAATTCCGTGTGCCCGATTAGAGAAACCGACGATATTATCCGTGGACGCTGTTTCGAAAAGCATATGAAAACGATATATATATCTCTGTGTAGTCGCGGGAAACTGCGCAAAAGTCGGAGAGGATCCTCGGTTGGTTTGCTCGATCTGGATCCTCGGTCGCGGCGCGATTCGCGCGCGCCAGTCCTCTTCCTCTTACTCTCTCTCCCCCTCTCTGTAGAGAGGCGAGGGCACCGACGTCGGAAAATTTGGGAATTTGGTTTGCCAAGTTGGAGGCGGGTTGGCGCGTGGCGTGGAATGGTCGCGCTCGCGTCTCGCCGCCCCTCGCCGCTGCCCATCGATCGCAAGCGCATGAAGACAGGTCGGTCCGGTAATTAAAATTTGTATCCTTTGTAGTGGTATGCACTTTTACTGCGTGCACACTCAATCACAATATATGTATGCTCGTGTCGTTGTGTCGCAAGTGTCTCTGTGTACGTGTAGTACGTGTGTGCGTGATACGCGTGTACCTGTTCTCCTTCGCGTTCGCCTCTGTGTGTGTACGTGTGTCACGTGTTCCGTGTGTGTGCCTGCACATATATAGATATATAGGTACATACATAGATCGTTCTAAGATCGCGCATGCCTCGGCGCATACATCTATATATATGCACCGTTTTTTTTATAATATGATTTCACTTTTTTTTCTTTTTTTAATTCTTTTGTTCTTTTCCATCGTCTCATATACTTATGACAATAATAGTATATTTTACATGCAAAAACAAAAAGTTTTATCACAGTGGGACAGCATACATTCGTTAATAACGTAATAATCGTGTATCGATAACCTCTTCTCTGCCACTTTTTGTAACGTACCCCCCGCCCCC
>NIJG01000112.1:4344204-4425471 GCA_002201625.1 Euglossa dilemma
CGATTATCGCGTTGTAGCGCAACCACCGCACACCGATCGTGCTTTTTCACTCGCATACAGGCGCCACACCGTGTCCACCGACACGTTTGCATCTCACACGATACCCGGCCACGTAAAACGAAGAAAGAAAAGGATTGGCAAGGATCCAAATGGACGTACACGAAATCTGTCGACCGTCGAACACGATTTTAAGACGGTTTCGCGTGCGACCATCCCCATCTCTTTCCCCTCTTCCTCTCTTTTTCCATTTCTCTCTCTCTCTCTCTCTCACGCGCTCTCTCTTTCTCTCCCTCTCGGTCGCTCGCGGTCTCTCGTTTTCTCCGTCACCCCTTTATCTGAACACGGACGATCGATAGGGGGCGAAATCGCGTGGAAGCCGTGCTCTCTCGTACGCGAGGGTTCGAAGACGCGCGATCGACTATCCGCTGGCCCGAAGAACCGGGCGTCGCGACGCGCTCCTCGCGTCGGTCTTTGCTCGACCGACCGAACGTCAGAGTTGGGCGATATTTCGTTCGGCGAACGTCGTCCTCGCGTTTGCGCGCGAACCGCGGAGAAAACGCGCGAGTTCCGCCAAGGTCCGGCAGGCGCGCCAAGAATACTTTTTACGTCGTTGCGAATAAAGCGAGCAGCAGCAGAGCAACAGCAACAGCAGCAGCTTTACCGGTGAATCAGCCTCGAGATGCCGTCGGTGTTTAATTTTCGTTCCGGCAGGCGAAATGAAAGGAGGTCCCCGTTGGAAAATAAGGCCCAATTCTGCGAGGGTCGCGTCGCGTCGAACGAAGATGATCCGCGTGCACGAGAAAACACGGTCGACCAATTCTTCTGCTTGTCTCTTCTTCGAAATTTGGACGCAGACAAGGGTAAATCGCGAAGATCGTTACGCGACCTGCGAGCCTAATTTTCTACCGCATTCGCTCTCTTTTTCCCTCTTTCACTCTCGCGAACGTCGCGACGCATTCTCGCACCACGGATATACGCACTCGCACACGCTCTTTCACTCTCGTTCTCTGTGTCTCGATCGTCTTTTCCGCGTGCCGATCGCTCGCGGCGCAGAGACGTCGAAATTCCATTTTACAATTAGTTATGCCTAGGGTAACAATATATTGGTCTACGGCGATCCCCCATACTTCCTCTAGTTTCTATTTTCTATTGGCTTGTTGTCTCTACTTAAATCGTTAGCATTGACAAAAGAGAGGAATCGTATCCATGTTTCATCGCTTTCTCGATAAAAGGACGTATCGTGACGCTTAAATTACTCGTTTCTCTGTGTACAATAGTTCGTTAGGTAGTTTAAATATTCTCGTTAGTAACTGGAACCTGAGAGTTTTGCTCGTAGCTAAACCGCCAAGTAATTATATATTTATACATATTGCTGCAAATATTAGAAAAAGGTGTTGTCCACGAGCGGCCAGAGAAACCTTTCTTCCCGCTTTTCCCTCTGGATCCCTTTTACCAAGTGTCACGACAAAAATCGGCGCACGCGGACTATTACAGGAATCGCTAATTTATGTATTACAACTTGCGGCTTCGTATCCGACAACTCCTCTGTTTATCCGTACCGTTTGATTATCAATGTTTCGCAGAAAAATTTGTCTGTTTGCAAGGCTCTTCCTTTCGTGTCCAGCATACCGGAATATCTCGCTAGATCGATCAGTCGTCTCGTATCACCCCTTTTTTTTTCCTCCTCACGGATCGATTGATCGTTCCACGCAAAGCGTCCCACGAAATTCCTCTTTCTTCCACGACCTCCTCCCTCCTATCTCCTCTATTCACGCATTCTCGCTCTCTTTCTCTCCCTCTCTCTCGCTCTGTCTCTCTCTCTCTCTTTCCCAATCTCTCTCCCGCATTCCGCGTCTCTTCGACTCGTAGAAAAGCTAAGGCAACTTTTACGCTCTTTCTCTCCCTCTCTTTCTCTCGCAAATCTCCCTCTTCTACCGTTTCTAGACCTCTCATAGAGTTCCCCGTTCGTCGATCCTTGGATCGCGATGATCCGACGATTCCCGCCCCGTCTTCGCCATCGATCTCGCCATCGATCTCGCCACGATCCACCAAGCACCCATCGAATCGCGAAGAAAAACCCGAGACCCGTCCAGTCGGTCCGATTTCTCCCGGGACATCGTCCTCCGTCGTCCCGAGAGGTCGACTGGACGAGGCCGAAAAAAGCTCCGACGGTCGGCACGCTGACACGAATTGTAAAAAAGAAGGCCCGATCGGGCCCTCGGATCCGACCGTGTGTCGCGGAGGTAACCGTCGCGAAAATGCGAATCTCGTTCGCCAATGTTTCGACTCGCGAAATGAAAAAAATCCGTTGGACCGGTCCCGCCGAGAAGTCCACGTTAATTCCCAATTTCATCTTCATCTCTCCTCTCGCGTCTCTTCCCGCCACTCTTACGTTTCTATAAAAGAGCCTCGCCACCGTAGCTCGGATATATATATATACATATAGATCGTGATGTGACACGTGTTTTGCGCCGGGCAACAGTATTGCACGACTCTCTTTTATTATGCCATAAAATCTCAAACGAGAACTCACGCCCCATTTTCCAAAAATACAAAAGGGTACCGCGAGAGATCAACGTCTCGCGGTCGATCGTCGTCGAGTCTGCGCGAAAAAATCGACTCGAATCGATCGCATGTGTGTGTGTACGTGTGTGTGTGTACGCGTCCGTGTACGTGTTCGTGTGCTAGCGCTCGACCCGTTCGGATCGAGTCGTAGATCGATCGGAGAGCGAATCGAGTCCAACGACGAATATACTTGGAATGATTCGTTCTTTACCCCCTTTCGCCCCCTTCGTTCCTTTCTTCGACCCCTCGAGAGCGCGAAAAACGCGACAGCTACTCGCAACTTTTCACTTTTCACCGATTTCCCCCGAGAACCGCGGCGTTGGACTCGCTTCGCTCCGGAATTCGCTCCGCTTGCACGCGAGCATCTCGTCTGTGCTCTTGCCCGATCTTTTTCTTCTTCGCTTCCAGCGATGCTCAAAGATAAACCGCCTGCGATCCAATTTCTCGTCGTAGACGCGTGCACGCGCGACCAGAGAACGATCGGTCTTTCTCTCTTTTATTTTCTCTTTTCTTCCTCCTTTTCTTCTTCTCTCTTTCCCGTCTTCCTGCCGCGAAAATTGAAACGATTCCAGCGAAGGTTGCGCAACGGTCGGTGCGCGATTGGCGTTGCTATCGGGCGATGCCAAAGCGGATTTAGCACGGTGACGGAAATAGACGCGGGGTCCAGTGGCGCTTGTTGCACGGCGTCCACTGTCACGGTTCAACGTTTTAGCGCCGAACAACACCCGTCGCGATGCGATCGTTCCCTAGGAAATTCTCGAGCGCGCGTGCACGCGTGCACGTCCGTTTCTCGTCGACGACACGCTCGAGAACGCGCCAGCCTCGCGGATCCCGCGTTCCGCCGCGCGGATTTTCCACGACGACTCTCGCGGAACACGCGATCCTCCAGACTCGCCTGTCCTCGAACGCCGCGTCGCGACGCTAGGATATAATATATATGTATATATATATATATATGTATACAACATACGCACGAATATATTATAAATAATCAATTAAAGGTTCGTTTTCAAAGTAAGTAAAAATATATAGATATATAATATATATAATATATATATATATGTTCATATATATTTTCTTCCATTTTCCTTCCCGCCATTCCTCTGCTTTCTCGCCGCGCTTCCGCCTCATATATTCTCTCGACGACCAATGTATCTCTCTCTCTCTCTCTCCTCTTTCAATTTGTTAATCTCTAACTCACCGTTTGTATCTCTCACGCACGCGAGCGTGCACCCTCGTGTGCACGCGATGTATAAATGTGTCTGTGTGTGTCTGATAATGTACGACGGCTGAGTACGTGGTCGTGTTACGCTCGTGTGCTTCGCGTTACTCCTGCTCCTGAGAAAGGACGACGAGGACGAGTCGCGTGTGAAACCCGGTTGGTTCCCGTTCGAGGAGCAAGCGGGGCCCCGTTGCGTCCCCTGAAAACCCGAGGACCGCGTAGAAAAAAGCGTGATAATGGTCATTGGGTCCTCGAAATGTCTTTACGCGCGTTTGTCGCCTCGTTCCGCGAAGGAGTTTTGTCTTTGTCGCCTCGTTTCGGCGAAAGAACTCGGCAAATCCGATTTGCCGGCGGTGGTCTCGCGCGGATCTCGAACTCGTCGCCGTTACAGATGGTTATAACACGTAAAACTCACGCTCCCGTCGTCGGATCGCCCCTTTCCGTCTGCTCCGATCTCGTTAACCATCCCCGACGACCCGTTAAATCGTCCGCGTGAAATCCCAACGACGCGTTTCACGTCCCCGTCGATCCCGGCGTCGCTCTCCTTCCCGATCGATCGTGCAAATTTCTCTCCAACTTTTCTCCCTTTTTCTCCCCCTTTTTCTCTTCTTTTTTTTTTTTTTTTGCCCTTTTTATTTCGTTTCGTTTTTTTCTCGAGTCGCGGAGAACGACGGTAACAGAAGGGGAGCGACGCAGGGATCGGGCGGACGCGAAGCAAGAGGGTGCAACGGACTTCCGGAAGCAAACGTCCGACGAGGGAACGAGCGAGGCATCCGGGAAACGGGCGATCCGGTGACGATACGATTAAACAACGATCGAATAATGCACCTGCACGCGATTGGACGATCACGGAATCTATATAAGCCTATCTGCGTCAGGGCACTTAATTTGTTTTCTTGTATAAAAAACCTAAGCTACCTAAATCTACGTAATTTGAAGCCTTTTAGGATGAGCAACGAGCCTTTCTCTTCTCTAACAATCTTCTTCTTTTTTTCCCCTCCCTTCTATCGCGTGCGTCTCTGTCCACACGCTTCTTCCCATTCCTCGAAATTCGTCATCCCGTGTCGCACGAAGGAACGAAGAGAAAAAGATAAAAAAACAAAAAGGAAAAAAAAAACCAGAGTAACGAAGAAAAACCAAAGACTCGTGGGCGCTTTCGACTCTTTCGAGCTGGACATCGTCGCCGGTTCGTTGGTTCGTTCGTCCGTCGATCGCATTCGCGCACGGTTCAGTTTCTTTTGACTATGCGACCACGGAGGTTTCGCGGGCCGCGACGGGAACCGGAAGAATCTTGGAACGACTCGAATCGACGAATAACCGTCGATGGTGGATGCGGAGGGACCATCGGCTCGCTTGGATCGTCCCCGATACACTTTTACGATTACAGACCGCAATGTAATGCGTAAAATTTCTCGGGTACCGATTCAATCGCGAACGGTCCCCGTTTTCGTCGAGATTCTTCCCCTCGTTACCGTCCCAGCCGACGAGACGCCCTCGCCGACGCTTGAGATCATTCAAAGAGCACGGGGTGTGAGCTTCAAAGCGGGAAAAAGGATCGACTGGCGTCGCCGCGAGGATGACGCCGCGCGCCGATTTTACCGGCACTCGGTGCCGTTGGAATGCGAGTAAAATCGGGCGGAGACGACGCCTCGCGACGCCGCGGGGCGACGACGTCGAGCCGAAAGTGAGGAAAGCGCGCGACGAGGCGCGTAAGACACTGACGCGGCGCGTAGAAAACCTACCGATCGATTGAACGCGAGAAGAATTACGATTAATAAAATCACGAATAGCTTTTGCACATACGGTCGCATGGTAATTCTACTATATTCGTCGGAACCGACGCGCTTAATAAACCAACGATCACACGCTTCGTAAACCTTAAAAGAAAAACCAAGTAGTAGTAGGAGTAGCAGTAGTATAGTGGTAATAGTAATAGTAGTAATAATGGTAATAGCGGTAAGGATAGGAGTAGTGGTAGAAGTAGTTAGGAAATGGAGGAGTAGTAGGAGTAGCAGAAGTAGTAATAGTAGAAGAAGTAGTAGTAGTAGTAGCGTAGAAGTAGTAGCAGTGCAGACAGTAGAAGTAGTAGTAGTAAAAGCTATTAGTAGAAGAAAAGCGAATCGTAAAAAGCGGTTGGAAAATAATAGACACGATAATGTGTATATATATGTATATACATATACATGGTATGTATATATGTGTATATATATATATATATATCTTCTTTCTCGGCAATCCGAAATCACAGACAATATGTTTAACTTCTCGAAAAATAATCTCCCTCTCTCCCTATCTCTCCCTTTCGCGCGCGCTCTCTCTCTCTCTCATTCTCACTCGCTCTCTTTCACACACTCTCTCCCTCTCGTTCTCTCTTAGCACACACACACGTGTTTTAACACGCGCAGTAGCCTACACAGATCTGGCACAGCACTTGAAATCTAACGTATATAAAAAAGCTCCCGCGCATCCGTGTAAATTTTGTTTTTTCGTTGTAATGAAGTTGGAAAGTAACGCGGCGGGCACGTTTAGATCGACGGTCGAACGGAAGTAGCATTGGCCGAGACACTCGGAGAAACGAGCCCTCTCCTCGAATCGTGCAACGGTATTAAATGCTACTTTATAACATTATTGTAAATCACTACGAAAAAACGTTCCGTAAGCATCCAAAAGGCTCAAGTATATGCTGCGATGCGTCTAATTATATATTCTAATATCACTATTGAAGATCTTACGCCTCGTCGTCGGCCGAGGTTCGACGTAAACGATGCCCGCACGTATCGTGTACCGCGCGTTACAAAAAACGGAAGTCTGGGAAATATATTCACAAAAAAATTATCGAAGAAGTCAGAAGTACAGCGGTCTACGAAATGTGTTTATCCGTTTGCCCCGAGGGGAACGGATGCGTCCATCGATCTTAGTCGTTAGATTAGTATCAAATTTTTTTTACGAAATGCAACTACCCTGATTACCAATCGAAACTGCGAGTAGTTTGAGCGTAGTCAGACTTATATTTCGTTCTGTTCTACCGTATTCGTTTCTTCCGTCGAATTGCCTGTAAGACTAGATATATGCCTCTGTTACTCTGACGTATTCGATCGAATAAGTAACGTAACACCTTATCGACACCCAAACGATTCTTCCTTGCGCCACGGTAACATACGTACATAATTACCTTATAAACTATAGCTTCTGAGGATTACTANAAAAAAAAAAAAAAAAAAAAAAAATAAAGAAACCGTTTCCGTTCTCAGGGTCTCGCACACGTGTCAAAGTTAATTTTTACGTTGATCGTCGACAAGACCTGTCAACGAGGTCTGCTGATCCCAAAAAAAGTAACTGTATATTCTACGCGGTGTGTGTGAGTCTGTGTATGCGTGTGGGTGTGTCCGTGTATGTATCACTGGTCTTGTCGACCGAAACAATTATTTACTGCGCCACGGTAACATACGTACATAATTACCTTATAAACTATAGCTTCTGAGGATTACTACCGCTACCAATGTTTCTCTCTTCGTTATTAATACCACTGTACTTCGTTTCGGGAAGCGTTCGCTTCCCCGCCTATAAAAATGGAACCATCGATTTCCGCGTGTTAGTAGTTTCTCTACGGACAGTACGTACCACCCCGTATCGATTAAAACGAATAGAAATTCCGCAGAACTCTGCTTGAAAAATCATTTGTCGCCGTTGTCGCATTGTCGATCTATAGATCAAATATCTCGGCGACGACCAAGAAAACTTTACGCACACTTAATATCTTTGTAACTCCACTGACCGGCACACGAACATTACGTGTGCGTCATGTAATGTTGATTTTCGAGAGGACGTGTTAGCTGTAATTGATTTTGCATGTGCATCTGCATCTGCAACTGCATCTGTTGAGCCTGTAACTGTGACAACGCTGCGGGCGAGGCGAAAACCGGATAAGCTAGAGTCGTGTTCAGACTCTCGTTGTGTTCCTCTAAAGAATTCTGAGCGTAATGTAGCACCAAATGTTTCAAACTCTCGTGGATGTTGTAGGGTTCGGCGAATCCAAAACCACGTTCGGTACCGTATATTATGCAATGATTCACGGTACCGTTACACCTGCGGTTAAAGAAGAAGAAACAATGATCGAACGTTCGTTTTGGCGAATAAAAAAATTGAAACGGGGTTTAAAAGATTGTCATTGTATATACGTACATGATGGAAAGTGCGTATTGCCCAGTTCTCGATGTTCGAATAAGGAAAGTACCGTCTGGCTTATCGGCAAGAATTCGATCGGCATTGGAACGAGAACATTCGAGATAAAGCCACGTAGTCTCGTCTGAATGAACTTCGAGATCTACCTCTTGAAGATCCCCATAAGCTAGATCGCCCAATAAAGGATTCGACAGCGAATGATTCATTATGAGTTGGCTTATTTTATCTTGTTTCATACCGTTCTTCTTCAACCATCTGCAACGCGAGAACGTGTAAGTACGGAAACTCGTTATTCCGAGCGAACGTATAAAAATCGGACAAGTTAATATACTCACATCAAGTGCTTATCCCTTTGACGTACGAGTTGCAAGAGTTCAGGTTTCAATTTGTGCATTTCTCTTTCGAGAGTTCTATTATAAGCAATCTGTTCCTTCAAGCTACAATCCAATTGTACCCTGCTATCTTCTAAGGATTTCAGTCTTTGTTTCAACAACTCGGCATTATCGGTTAGCCTGTAAAAGGAAATAATGGCGGAATTTATAATCGGGAAACGCGTTAAACGCGTTTACTGACAAAAGAAACTCACGTCGATATTTCATGCGGTTGAGCTTCTTTCTGAAATTTCTCTTGCAATTTCATTTGATCCTCGAACATTTTGATAGCTTCCGAGAAAGCCTCTAACGCCTGCCGTTTCAATTGTACCTCGAAAGACGTTCTATTGTACAGTTCCGTGAGTTCCTTGTACTCTTTCAACGCAACGGTTATCTCTTTGTCGAGTTCCACGTACTTCTGAGCAACATTCGCCATATCCGTTGTACTTGCAATTTCATCGTCCTAATGGAAACAACAACGATCTCGTGTAACATAAGCAATCTCGTACAGAAAAGGCGCGGAGGAATTTATCGAAAATTACCTGTTGAAACCGTGATACGGGATACAACAATTTAATATCGAGCGTGGAATTATACTGCGACAAAGAACAATTCCTATAGTGATCCACCAGCTCGATAACCGAATGAAAGTTATACGGTTCCGAGAAGCCGTATTTCCCGTTCCGTTGACAAATCTTGATAAGCTTGTTGGTCCCACCTTTACGCAATGTCAGTGTGTACTCCCCGCCCTTCGAGGACGCGTCGCGTACCAAGAAAGTTCCATCCGGCGAATCGATCATCTTCTCGTTCACATCATCCCTGGTGATGTCTCCCCAATACCATTCAGCCTCCTGGAGCGTGCGTGGCCTTTTCGGGGCGACATATAGCAAGCTATAGTAACCAGAAATACGCGGATCGCGTAGGGTGCGTAAAAATAAACGGTCGTTTACCTGTGGGGTTGTTGCTGGGACTCCTTGCTCTCCGAGACTGACACCGTTCGGTCCATAGAGCTATCCTCATCGAGAACGGAGAACGGATCTAAAACTGGAAACTGCGGCCTCGAAACTTTCCGCGGTGGTAGCTGCGGAGGACTCGCGAATTGCGGCAACCTCTCGTTCCAATCGCCGTGCAGCAACAACACCTCCACTATTCGTATGTGCGCCTCGATATTGTGGACAATTTGTCTGTTGCGAGAGAAACGAACGATAAGGATAGAAAACTTACGGGACACAGCGTCGAGACGATCGCATCTGGATGTTACTTACACGATCCGTTCCCAAGGTGGCCTGACGAAAATGTGACACAGCACTTGTATAAGGATCGTGGGAGGTTCCGTGTAACCTCTACCGTGTTGTAATTGACAGATTCGACAAAAGTGAGCCATCAAGTGAAACAGGGTACTACGATGGTGCTCCGGAAGTTCCGAAATCAGCTGTCCCAGGCGTGCTGCACACTGCTCGTCGTTCTTCGTATCTAGACATCGAGGGAACGAAGACGAGAGATTTAAATAAAGCTCTGTATCGCTTCGATAAATCGATAGTCGGTTGCGATACTCACTGGAGGCTTCTATAAATCTGTCGTAAAACTGTACAGGGATCACAGGGTCCGGCAACTCTCGTAGAAACTTTTTCAACACGCTCGCCACGCACTGAGCACTATACGAACTTAAATCAGCGTTACATACATCTGAAAGGTAAAGAATTAACGTGACAACCGGTGATCTATGCTGTTTCGTGCATCAACGTGCCGAGGTCGGGAATAAACGCAGGCTCACCTTCGTTCAACTTTTGCCTCAATTCCACGATTTGCTCGTTCGGAGGGCTACTGTGGTAGACTTTGTACAGATCCAGCGTGCTATCCTCGAATGCCTTCTCCTCCAAGGCACTGGTGCATCGTTCCACCAACAGCGGGGCTGAGCGCGAGGAGATATCGAATTGCGAGCACAGGCCAAGACCGAATACTGCAAGAGATAAATTTCCACAGCTCTAGACCGTGTCGAACCAGAGAGCCGATACCGTTCGCAGTAACGAGAACAAAAGAGGTTACTTTTCACCGTCTCGGGTTCGTCCTCTGCCAAACGGTCGGGCATAGCAACCAACCACTCGAAAGATTCTACGCTCGTGAGCTTGACCATCGCGAAATCGTGCCGCGACCACGTCGGAATAGAGAGGAGAGGAAAAAAAAAGAGCAAGAGGGGAATAAAAGAACCACGAGGCTCTACCTTCCGCTGTTCTTCCATGCCACGGGCCCGAAGTCTAAGGGCTTGCTTCCTCCTAGAGAATTTCGTTCTCAACGAGCGACCGACAGCCAAACCTTCGTTTGTTCAACAAACGCCCTCCTCGGTATACGAGTAATCGAACAATCGCGGGACCTTCTCGGTTGCCAACGACGTTAGAGTCGCGGAGGAGCTACGCCTTCCACGAAAGCTTTAGGAAGACGAAGAGAAGACGCGTAAAGTACGAAAGCAACGCGAATGTAAGACGCGTGTCGGAGAGAAGGCGCGTGCAAACAGGTGCACGCGAAAGAGGTAGTCCGCGGTGTCGTTGACCGACTGGCTACCGGGGAAATAATCGCGAGACGAAATTAATCGGTTCGGTAAATTAGCATTCGCGGCGGAATTGGACACACGAAGCAGCGTTTGCTCCGCGAGGAAGACGCCGGCATCTGCGAGCGATTTCGTCGTTTTTCACGGACACGCCATGGGAAGAAAAAAAATTCCTGACGTCTCGCAGACGCGTTCCAGACGCGGGACCAGATACGAGAGCCGCGTAGAATCGCGAGGAACCAGAGGGAACTCGAGGGGAACGAGAGGCCGCGGAATGCGGGTGTCGTTCATTTTTCCTCCAGCCGGAATGATCGGACGAAAATAAGCGGGTCGAGAGGGAAGCAGCGTGTAACGCTTCTGGAATTACGCAACGTCGTTGGTGCTTTCCCCGAAGCATTCCGACGAGCGACCTTCCGCGTGCTCGGGAAAGCCATTTTCGCGGGGTTCCGATCTCTCCGGTCTCGTCGTCCACGGACGAACCTAACCCAAAGGGGTTCCTATTCGTTATCCACGCGGCCCGGAGCGGACTTATCGACGATATCGCATGCACCACTTGTACAATCAAAGGCGTGTACGCATGCATTATAAGAACGGGCGCAAGAAATAGAGAAGGAGGGGCCGGAGTGCGAGGAGAGGAGAAAAGGACGGCGAAGGAGGAGGAGAGAATTTCGCGTTGGTGGGGAAGAGGAGGGAAGGAGAAAGAAACGTATTTTTACGAGCACGACAGCGACATTTGGTTAGCTCGTGAGCAGCGTGTCCGCTCGGGGGGCTGGAGGCGAGAGAGGCGGAAAAGAAGAGTGGAAGAGAATCGAAAGGTACGCGGGGACCGAGCGATGTTCGCCAGAACGGCGTCGTCGGATAGAGGTCAATACGGAAATTCGATATTCGTCACGGTTGTCCGACCGGGCCCGAACAATCGGCCGACTGGTCGCGGGGTCCTCGAAGGAGCCCACCGATATCGGCGAACGACCAGCGCGTCGCCGAGACTCCGATCCCATAGAATTCGAAACGAGGACGTTCCAATTTTACGACCAGTACGTGGAAATGCTTTTATTCTCGGGCCCTCTCTCTTTCTTTCTCTCTGTCTCGCTGGAACCGCGAACTTTCGAGAGGCGCCAAGTGCAGCTTCTAACCAAACGACCAGTTTTACGCGACGTATTTTACGCGGACGAGTTTGACAAATAACGCGAGCACGCGGAGACGTCCCACCGCGACGCTCCTCGCGATTCGCGCCGTTCACCATTCTTCGCCACTCTTCGCGTACAGCAGTTACGCGTCCCATCGCGTGGACAACGCGCGACGCGACCGACAAGTTAATGAAACTACCACTACTACTACTACCAGTGCCACTACCACTCTACCGATGCTGCGCGTCGTCCGAGGAGCGACGCGCACGCGAGGGACGGCGGTAGGAGAGCGTGGAGCACCTCGGAGGACGATACCGGTCGCTCGGTTTTATCTACCATATAGTCGACGGCCCACGCTCGATGACGATTCCGAGAGTAGCCACGGAATTTCTCGGAAAACCGTCTACCTTCGCGCGAACGCTACACACGCGCTCGCGCGTACGCACGCGCGTACGCCGGCTGGCATAGCCCATCAGGAGCGGAGCGTTGGAAAGCGAACGGCGAGTCTCGTTTCGCCGGTGGCCGAAATGAAGCAGCGAGGAGAGGCGAGAGGAACCGACTCGACCGATGAAATAACATTTTTCTTCCCTCCCCCGGCGCCCGGCCAGCAGCGATTTCAATCGAAAGACGCATGAATATTTAGTTATTCAGATATTAGAGCGACAAGTAATGCGCCACATCGTATGTCCTTGCTACAAACTTCATAATCGACTCCGGCGCGCGATTGCAAAGCAGTTCCAGCGTCAGCGAACACGTTTCTGATGCAATCCGGGATAGTCAACTAAAAGACATCTGAATTTTTAAATTGTTTCCGTGTTCCGTCCATTAACGTAACGAAGAAGTAATGGGCGTGTTACGACCGTGCCATATCAATGTCACATTACGAAACTGAACATCGAGGCGAGCGTACGCGTACGCGTACGCGCGTGTGCCTGTGTACGCGCTCCGAACACCACTTACCTGGAGTAAATCTATGGGCACGATTTTCCGAGTCGACTGGCATGCAGTTGGAGGGTAAACCCGTCGCTGTACACGTCCTATGAGCTACCAGACCGCAATCTATCGCACAAGGAAAACAACACGGTTATGACAAGCAGCAGAGGAAACAGAGCAAAACACACGGTTAAGCCGCGTGACCAAAGTTTAAATCGCGTCGATTTTCCCGCCACGCCACGCGCAGTCTCCGCGCGGAGACTCGGCGCGGCCTCGCGATCGATACCGATTCCTCGACGATCGCGAGTGACGAAAGCGGGAAAGAAAGAAAAAGAAAGAAAGAAAATGCAGGAAAGTTTAAGAAACGTTATCTCGAGGCGAATTATCGAGGTATATTGCCGCAAGGATGGTTCACACGTACCCAGACAGAGAAAGCCTTGGTGCAGGAGGCCCCTGAGGTATTTATGGCACTTATCGCACTTCTCCAACACGCTGAAGCTCTGTGGCATGAGGGTGTGCGTGGAATTACCGGTGGCTGCGGAGCCGCTGCCACCGGGCATCGCGTCGCCGAGCACGACGCCGGAGGACGCGTTCGACGTGGCCATGGTGGCCGCCTCCGACAACGTGGCGCTCGCAGCCGGAGCATGACAGAGCTCCTCGATGCAGGCCAGAATGGTCTTCTGATGGAAGTCATCCTTGATGCCCATATTCTGCGAACAAGAGGATCGCGGCGATGTAGCCCGGAGCCTGGCGCTAACTCCAACTTACCTTCACTTTCGCGTTGCGTCGCGCCTCGTAAACACATCGCCTGCCGATATCGTTAATTTCGTGCCACGCGAAAAAGCAGTCGGCTAACGGCGAGGTACAGTTATCGTCCCGGCGCTCGAAACAACGGATATACAGCCGGCGTAAAACTCGACGTCTAAAAGCTCGTCGATCATCGTTTCTTCTCGTCGCTTCACCGGCCCGAAGCGCACTGCGTCTCTCTCGGTCGTACAGAGAAAACGACGGGGGCGACATCCGAACCGATTCGTGATTTTCGTAAAACAAACACCCACCGACACCCTACGAGCGTCGCGGCGATGACGCAACGATCCAAGAAGGGACGTAAGACGACGGCGCGACCTCGTAAAAGGGTGAACGCGGCATACCGACGGTAACTCGTAGAACACCGTAACGTCTCTCAGGACTGACGTCTACGTTTCCCCGGCGTAGTTGATTCCCGAGTCAACAGGTGTCAGGTACGCGTCTAGCTCGCGATAAACGTCTATGCGCGCAGCCCTGCATACGATACACCGCGGGAACAAAAGTCGACTACGACTCGTCGGATAATCGCGTCAGATCTTCCGTTTGTCTCGCATCCGAGACGGAACCGAGACGAAACTTCGTCTCAGCGCCATCTTCCGGCCGAGCCGATAAACTTCTAGATGGCAGCGGTAAAAGTTGAAACGAATCCGTTGAATTAAGAAGGCAAGTGAGTTTATTTCTTTTGGGATCTAACGCGTTACCCGAAGGAGCCTAGCGCGCGTTACGTAACGCGTCGGTAACGGGCGAAACGTTGTTACGGAAGGATGGTAAAAAGCGTAACGGGGAATGGCGTAGGGCGAAAAGACGATTGGTCTCGCAGCGAGAGAGGAGGAATCCCCATGGTGCGCGCGCCTGGTGGCGGCGTTTCCGGCAACGGCCTGGTGGCACGGATTTTTTTTCCAAATTACGGTGTCCGAGTGCACGCTCGCGCGGGCTATTTTAAAGTATCGCGGCGAGAGAACGTGTTTTCCCCGGCGCCACGAGTTGCACTGGGCCAAACGTTATTCTTAGCACCGCGGCACAAGCGGAGAAGGATCGATGTGCACGCGTGATATACACGGAACGGGTGATTACGAGGTCTGCGAGGTCCACGAGTTCGCGCGACCGTCAAATCTGACGCGTAATTTTGTTTCGCGTCCAGCCAACGTGCCAGGTTATCTCGGGGTGGACGAGGAGAGGAGACGCTCTCTCGGCGACCGAGTAGGAGGGAAAATAATTTGCCAGCCTCTCGCGGCCGGGACGGGGGAAAAAGAAGAAAAAGAACGAAAGGAAGGAAGGAAGGAAGGAAGGAAGAAAGAAAGAAAGGAAGGAAGAAAGAAAGAAGAGAGAGAGCCGGAGCTCGGTTCGAATCAACGAACGAGATAAGCGGCGCGGAGTAATGCGTAATTTATCGAGCTGACACCCAGCGTCGAGTGTTAATTATACGCGACGCATCAATCCTCGGAGTTTATTCAGCGCTGCCGCCGGAAAATACTCGGCGCATCGCGCGAGGTGGTCGTTAAATTGTTACGCTCCGTCGTCTGGAAAGGAAGACGCGGGCGTCGCGGCTGCCACCGAGATAGTACGGCCTTAATATATTTTCGATAATCGAGTCGCATCTTGGACACGCTCGCGCCGGGACAAAACGTTCCCGACCAAGCGGAAGGATCCAGTTTGCGCCCGGTCGATGCGTAATTCGATTAATTAGCGAGGAGGCGGCGCGTGCACGCGACGTGCCGGGCAAAGGAATCCGTTTAAAAGGTGATCTAAGGTGGCCCGGGAGATGCGTCCCATCCGATCCCATCCCGAGATGCGTTTTCCTTCGGTCGAGATTCGAGTATCGGCCCGAAGGACGAAGCGAATGGGAATCGGCCGATTTCTCGCGCCGAAAGGACACTTCCAGACGATTTACGAGTCGATTAGCATGGTAATACGCGATTTACACCCGAAGAAGCCTTGGCCAAACGAGTATTTTTATTCTTCTCGCTCGGACACGACCGAGCCGAGGCGCGTCGTGACTAAATTTGCGAGGAGATCCTTGCCAGGACTCGCGGCGAGCCGTCCCCGCAGGACCGACTGTCGGACGCGCGAGGAACAGGTTACGACATTCTGTCTTGGGATAAAAAACTCTCCGGCTCCTCGAGAAACCTTGTTTTATACGGCGAAATGGGTATCGCGGTCGCGTTACAGGTAAAAATGCAACGGCACACGATGCTCCGTCTACATCGCGAGATAGTGTCGTGCGATAACGAGAAAGTACTCTCGATAATCGAGGAAAGGTTAAGAAAAAAGGAGGAGAGAGAAAGAAATACGCGGAGAGGAGGACACGATAAAGAAGTGGCCTGTGCTGTGTAGAGCAGACGCTATAGGGCAATTACAGGGTCAACGGGCCAAGGAAAACGTCGTCCAGATACTCTCGAGTCGAGGTCATCGCCTTTGAGTACTAGCCAAAGAATTTTCGATCTCCGCACCGTGGCCGATTCCGTTCCCGATTCCGTTCCCGACACGGTTCCCTGACTCGAAACAAGAAAAACCGAGGAAAAGAAGGAAAAAATCCGCTACCTACTCCCTTTGCCTTTGTTCCCCGTCGAGAAGCTTTATCGGCAGCCGACGTTCCGAGATATTTCCGTTCGACCCGCCGAGCGAATTTTAACCGCGAATAAACGGAAAATAAACGCAAAGACCCGGCGAGCTTCGCGATTTCTCGCGAAAAACACCGGCGACCGCGTGGACGAGTTCACTTACCATCAGCTTATCCCGGTCCAGGAAAGGAAGATCGCTCCCCTTGATGTCCTTAGACTTGAAAACATCCGCATAGCGATAGAGATTTAGGGCAGCCATCCATTCGACGACGTTTAGGGACGTCCACTCGGTGACGGGCTGTTGGAAGAATCGTGTCACAGGTGAAACGGGTGCTTGGGTAACCGGGTACTCGAGGCGGGGACGATTCAGGTGTACGAGGCAAAGGAAAACTCGAGGCGAGATTCTCGGGCTCGAGGTCCACGACGAATGTGTCGCAGATATAATTAATCATCTTCCTCGCGAACGGAATTACGTAAGGTTCCGGTAATCGTTGGCCGCGAATTCCGCATCGATAATTCTCAATGACGCGTTTTGACATTTAAAAAAATTCGTCTGCCGGATAATTCCTCGCGATCGACGTAACCGAGCCGCTCGTCCGAGATTCCGACCGTCTCTGGACTCTCCGGTTAATCGCGATCGGTCGAATCCGGTCGTAAAGATTTCCCACGAATC
Source organism: Euglossa dilemma (assembly GCA_002201625.1). Taxonomy (NCBI): domain Eukaryota; kingdom Metazoa; phylum Arthropoda; class Insecta; order Hymenoptera; family Apidae; genus Euglossa; species Euglossa dilemma. The sequence continues at coordinate 4,361,191 of NIJG01000112.1, forward strand.
GCGCCTTTGGGGTCGTACGATCGACCGATTAACGTCGATTAACCTTAAAACTTTCTCGTTCTCCGTAAGCGCTACGCTCGCTTGTACGCGAGTGGTCCGACGCGAGTAGATTCGTCCAGCCTATGATCAGACGCGAGGCCCGAGAGAACCGCTCGCGAAGAAGCGGATCCTCCTCGTGTCTCTCTCGTTCTCTTCCTACGATCGCGACCGGAGCGAGCAAGCGAGCGAAATTTCGATGGAAAGCGTTATCGAGATACATCGTTTGTTCCTGAAACCTGTTCTCAGGCCACGAGGATGCTGCTGGCGAACGCGAACGTGGCTGCGATAGCGTTCACCACGCGACCAGAGGCTCTGATTAGATAGCACTGGCGCAACAGAAGGAGGACGAGGGACCAGAGCTCGCTCGCTCGCGTACATAACGCCGGCAATATCGAGAATGCTCCGATAAAACGAAAGCGTAAAAACCAAGGGGAAAAGAAAACGTAACCTTCTCTCGTAACCTTAAGTCTACGATCGTGACGACACGAGGAAGATAAGCGCAGCGTATCACCCGCTCGAGAACAGACTCGAGCCGATCTCCTGCGAATATTCACGCGTTCCATCCTCCTCGTCGACGTCGTCGTCGCGTACGAGTCGTAGCCGAGCGATTTTCGTCTTCGCGACGATCGAGAAAACGGCGTGGAATCGCGCGGAACTCGTTTCGCTTCGCCCGAGGGAAATGTCGGTCGGACGTAAAATCCGAAAACGTAATTAGAATCGCGCGTGTTCTCCTCGCGGCAGATGCCTACGAACGAGTGTGCCACCGCCCGATGAACGATCGCGTATTCTCCTTGACTTTGGCTCTAGGTCGAAAATTGCCACGCCAAGATCCTGGTCGCGCGTCGAAACGCTCGCTCGCGCGTGCGAATCGGTCCGAATTCGGCGAACGAGGAAGAATCGCCGGACAGCGCGCACTGTTCGGTAATTAACCGCGAAGATCTTATCGGCTCTAATCGCGCGTAGGCATCTGGAACCTTCGCGCGAAAACTCATAGATAAATTCCGGCGACGGCGGAGGTGGCGATAAAGAAAATAATAACGCGAAAAGAAAAGGAGAAAAAAAGACAGAGAGAAAGATGGACGAGGTGTCGCGCGAAAGGAAAGCCCCGGGAAAAAGATTCGATCTGTCGGCCGAAATTTAACGCGGAGCCCGTCAACGACGGTGTTACGATTCGGATCGTTACGCCATCGAATCTCGATTAGGTTTCGCTCTGATAACGAAGCCCGGCTAGTGTTTGTGTACAAAGTCATGTTCTGAATAAACAGGAGGCCGGCGAAGGAAAAAACGTGCGCTCGAAGCAGACTTCCAATGCTCGGAAATGCTGGCGAGTATGTGTCTGCGATTTATGCAAATTAAACAGAGATACGGAGATAAATTCAGACGGTGGAACCAGTTGGTTCACCTCTGAAGGCGAGTAACAGGAGCATGGTAAACAATTTTCCTTGTAAATCGTCGCGTTTCTGCTACCGTGTGCCGCCAGACACGCGAACAAAGGCATTCCGCTCTGTTCGCTGGAAACGCGAGAGTACGTTTCGCGGGGCAAACTTCGTTTCGCCACCTTCCTCGTCGCCTTCCTTTCCAGCGTCTCCGTTTAACTACCACGGGACTACTACGATTAAGTCATCGCCGCGACCTTGCTCGCGCGTCGAGGACCACGCGAAACAACGCTCGCGATCGCGAAGCCGAATCTACTGAAACGAACTGTAAGCTAATGCGGCGAAGAAGAAAAGGAAAAAAGAAAATTCGAGAATTAAAAAGATACGGCGAAAGCGTATCGAAGGAGCGGAATGTCCGAATATCCGAGCCGTTAAATCTCTTTCGAGTTAATTTCGAAATAGTTTCGAATGAAATTCCCCTGGTTTTAGTACTCGAAAACGAACGACGGATCTGCCTGTTTCTCGAGACTTTCTCTTTTAACCGACACGAGCACTGGAAACGCGTGAAAAACGATTGGAACGGGCGCGATGACGTTCCGCGGACGATAAGAGTTTATTATCGAGTGGGAAGAAAGAGTTTGGCGACGCGTCGACGCGACAGAAACGAAGGGGAAAGGTGTGCAAAAGAAGAAAAAAAAGAGAAAAAAAAGAGAGAAAAATAAATAGAAACGCGGTTGAAAAAGCAAAGGAGAGGAAGGATTGTACTGACCTTGTCCTTGTCGAGAAACTGGCCCGGTAGCGCGTGACCCTTGCTACTCCATTGGCAGAGGTGCTGCCCGCTGTACTCCGAGCAGACCACGTGGAAGCACGCATGGCACTCTGGAGGACATAGAGAACCGCACATGCAGCAGCATAGATTACGCGTATCAGCCGGCTCGCGGCCGGTTCCAATGCCCTTGTCAAGGGCACGCGGCCCGCTATCGCCGGCGAAGCCCTCGTGACCGAGTGAATTCGAATAGATGCCCTCCTCGGACGCTAGTAGCTCGCAAGCGTTACCGTTCGCCGACGCCTCGCCGGCGTTCCGTTCCCGGGGAGGAGGATGGTTGCACGAGCAGAGATACTGATGGAACGAGACCGTTCTCGCGCAAGGGAACAGCCCGCTCGGCCAGAGGCGCGCCAACTCCTCCGCGTTTACCAGCAGCTCCCTCGGACCGTTTCTCAACGTCAGGTCCGATTGGAACTGGTCCAGAAGGGCAGTCCACGATGACTTGGAGAATTGTTGCCGCCGTATTACCGGGGCGTTGGAGAAATTCGCGCAGTTGCCGGAGTTGACGGAGCAGAAAGCGGCGGAGGAGGAGGAGGCGACGTTATTGACGGCGTGGATCTGTTGCTGATTGACAGAGGTGGAGTATCGTTTGAGCAGAGACAACGCGATGCTTCCTTTCGGCCTGACCGGTTCCGGGGGCAACAGAGGGTGCTCGTTAGCAGGCAGAGTTTTCACGGAGCCGACCGCGGTGGCGTTGCCGATCGAAACGGCGCTCTGCTGCTGCTGCTGCGGCTGATGATGATGATGATGATGATGGTCGTTGTAGGCGCCGTTGCTGGCGACGGCTAGCAGGTTCGCGTGGAAGTTACGCGCCGGTGGTATCTGTCTAGGGTGCAGCTGCAGGTTCGCCGGGGCTATCGACGCTTGGGGGACGATCGCCGCGGAGACGGCGGACGTCGAGGCGACGGCGCCATTGGCCGAGCTGGAGCCCTTGCGGAGCATGTAATTGTCGGAATCGACGGCTAAGAGCCGCGACATGGCCGTGGACTTAGCCTTAGTGTCATCGTTCGGGTTTCCCTTGGGCAATACTTTGGTCGCGTCTGTCCTGGATTTCGTTTCGGCGAGCTTCTCGTATTCCTCCTTGTCCGCGCAGCCCGCCGCCGTTATCGGGCTAAAGAGATCGTGTATCCTGCCGTGTAAGCTGACCGCAGGTTGCACCTGCGAGGCAGCGGTCGCAGCAGCAGCTGCGGCGGATGCACTCGACGCCCGCTTCATCGCTGAGGCCGATCACGAACATTAAAGCTCCAGCCACCACTAGGTTTTATTAAACGCTTCCACGGAGGCTGTCAAGTTCGCGTTGCTGCTTCCCGGCCAGTCCTCAGCCTCCCTGGATGCTCGCGAGTCGCCGCCCGTCATCCTCGCCTCCTCTCTCTCTCGCCTCTCCTCTCTCGCCTCCTCTCCACACCTTCCGGCAGCACACGCGCACCCGGTCCCCACTAATTCTACTTATTCTACTTGCTTCTCCTCTCCTGCTTTCTCTCCTCCGGCCGGCGCGTTCTCGCCGCTCTCACACTCTCGCGTGTTAAAAACGTGATCGCTTCGGTCAAGTCGCGTTGCAAGGTCACTCGCATGTCGCCGCGAATGTTCCCGCGATCCAATCGCGTTTCCGACTTTTCTTCCTCTTCTTCTTTACTTTCTTCTTTTCTTCTCTTCTTCTTCTTCTTCTTCCTTTCTGTTTTCTTTTTCAAACGGTGCACGCCAGAACGACTCCGAGATTAGAGAGACAGGCGGCGCGTGTAGAGTAGGTCGCGTTTCGTTCATCCACGTATTCCTCTATTTTTCTCACGGCCAACGACGACACGCGATCTTCGATTTTCTCTGTTCTATTCGAGGGGCTTCTTCTCTAGTCGTCGCTCGAAACCGGCTCCGTCCAATCACCGCATTGTTAATTGCCAATCAGCCGCGGAGAAACGTGTCGTTTGGTATTCGATAGTTAGCTAGCTTATCACCGAATACGTCGATATCTTTGGAAAGGAAAGATTCCACTCGTTATTAGCATGGAGGGAGAGAGAGAGAGAGAGAGCGTGAGAGAGTAAAGGAGGGAGGGAAGGTCCGCCGAATTTCCAACGGGTAACCTCTTCTCGGCCGACGCGATCCAACGACGTGACTCGCGCGTCGCGTTCTCAACTTCGTCCTTTATTATCGATACGCTTCGCGTAGAAATAGACGGACAGCGCGGGAGACAGATAAAGAAAAGAAAAAAAATAGAACGGAAAGAGAGCAAGAGAGAGGAGGAGGGGGAGGAGGGAAAGAGTGAGAGAGAGAGAGAGTGAGAGAGAGAGNACGTCGATATCTTTGGAAAGGAAAGATTCCACTCGTTATTAGCATGAAGAGAGAGAGAGAGAGAGAGAGAAAGAGTCGCTGCCGTGGGTGTGACCTCGTGTAAATTCGTTTTCCATAAATCTCACTCCTACCACTCTCTCTCGTGCGCGCACACACGACCTTTGTATAAACGCCGAGATTCGCCGAGCCGAACGAAACCGGTTTCGTCAAGCAACGACACCGAACGATTTTCAACGTAGTCCCGCGAGCCAGCACAGACGAGAAGAAAGATCCTCGTGGGTTATTCGAGAGAGCAATTCCAGGTGACCTTAAAGCGGTTCCCTTCGTCAATTAGATCGAATTATTTTACCAATGCGGTCGAACAAGGTTTTCTGCTCGCGCACGCTTCGGATCGAATCGGTCGCGGATCGAGCGACATGCGCACGCCTCGATCTCCGATTACCGTCTCTCTGCCTACCCGAGCAAACGTGTCCGTTAACAACGTTTATCCTCCTTTGTTGCTCCTTTGTTGCTCCTTTCCTCTCGCTTCTTTTAACCTCTATTCTCCCATGGAAAATTGATCGTGCCTTTTAAGAAACGATCTCCGGCGTGTCGCAGGCAAGCGAGATAGAGAGCGTGAAAAAAAAAAGAAAAAAGCACGTCGTCGGTGCTCCGGATCTTCGTAACCTTCGCCGTCGTTAATTACGGTAAAACAACCGGCTCCCTGTCTCCGCCGTCTTGATAGCACGCGTTAATTCAAGACGGGTTAGATATAGTTACAAAGTAGTTCTCGAGTTGCCGCGGCACAGACTAACGGAGGAGAAAGATCGTTCGCGGTAGAGAAACGTGCTCGCCTAATCTCACGGGTTCACCGAGTCACCACTCTCGTTAACGTTGCACGGCAATCGGCCGACTCGTACTTTTTTTTTCTTTTCTCTCTCTCTTTCTTTCCGATCCTCGCACTGTCGGTCGCGAATCGCGCGATATTAAACCGATCGGAAACGTTCCCGTATCCTTGGCTGTCCGCGTAACCAGGCAAAGTAGACGTGGATTCAAACGATCCGCGCAAAGATCATCGATCACGAAACGGAACACATCCGCGCTTGCCCTTATCACGACCACCAGTAATCCGCGACTGCTGCGTCTCCTCGGTCTACCTCCTCGAGTTCTTCCTCGTCGATAGATCACTGCGGAGGCACCTTACCAACAGCGAGTCAACGAATCTGTCGGTAAAGCAGTTCGTCATGGACGATCTTATTACCTCGTTTCTTTTCTCCTAGCGCGTTATATCCTTTTCTCCTCGGTAGACTGTTCCGTGGCGAACCAGTTCGAATAGGTTTCTCGAATCGATACCGCGTTTAATTTCCCTTTGCAAATTTTCCGATACCTTTTCCCCCAACTGACACAGGAATTTTGACACTGCTCCAAGAGGCTCTCTCGGTTTGACGACGAACGCGGTTTTCGTTTCGTAAATCGAGAATCCGGCATAGAAGAACCGTGTGGTATCTAACTCGCTTACCGTCCTATTCGTCCTCCGATCAGTCCACACCGGAACACCGGCATATACGTGCCTACTCGCAGAAGCAGCGCACGCACGAGATGGAAAAGTCCACTGGGCACTGCACTTTTTGCACCGGCAGGCCTGCACCACGCGCACACCTGCACACACCACCACACACACCTCACTTTCCGCGCGTATGTGTACGACACCTATCTATACAGCTGTCTCTCTCTCCCTTCCGATATACTTCTCTCTCTCTCTCTTCCTCTCTTTCTCTCTCCCTCTCCCCCCTCTCACGAGCTCTCTCTCTCTCTCTCTCCTCCTCCTCCTCCTCCCTCTCGACCGCTGTTCGTTCCTTCTCGCGACAATCTCTCTCTTTTTCTTCCCTCGCCACTATTGTTTCTTTCCCTCACATTTTGTTCCCTTGCTCTCTCTCTTTCACTTCTATCCTTCGCTCTGGTCTCTTGGTCGTGCACAGCCGGTCTCTCTACGTGCCGACTACCAACCGTAGCCCGAGTAGTCTTCTTTCCCCGTTTCTCTTTCTCTCTAGTTTCTCCTCTTCTTCTCCTTTCCTCTTTTCTCTTCTCTCACCAATGTCATTCTACTCGGCCGAACGACAGACAGCTTGTACGGTTTGTTCACAGGCGAAGGAAGAAACGTTGCCGAAGTTTTTCGGCTTTCACTGGAACACCGCGGCGGTGGCCGAGACTCGCGAAAGATCAGCGTCGTCGTCGTCGTCTTCGTCGTCGTCGTCGTCGTAGTCGTTGTCGTCGTGGTCGATTCCCCGAAAGAAGTATAACACCGTGTTAAGCAGCACCACGAATTTCTCGTACGATATCACCGCCGGTCACGTACTACGGATACTTGGCACGGACTCTCTGTCTAGCTGTCCGATATCGTCTCTCCGGGTTTCTTCTCTACCTTTCCACCTTGGCCGATCGTTGCCGAAGCGTCGAACTTTTCCACGGGTTCCGTCCAACACACTCGACTCGGTTCCCCGACAGACTTTTCCCCGGCGTTGCCACCGGCCGCGAATCATACATCTACGCGGACGATTTCCTGCCAGAGAAAATATCTCCGGCGGCTCGGCGCACAGCTGACCGGCCGGTCCGCCAAGTTCGGTCAATAGCCATAGCAGTCGCAGCCTGCCGAGGGTTGCTCGTGCTCGACCGTCGGCGTTACACTTCGGTCCCTTCCGCCTTGTTTCGGCTCTTTCCGTGGCCTTTATGCCAGCCACCTCCGGACCTTGCCACTACCGAACCCCGGGCTTGCCGAGCGATCGAAGCCGCTTCGTGGAAATTCCTCCGCCGTTCTCTCTCCGCTCGGCTTACACGCTTCTCACGCTCGCCGGCTCTTGTCTTATTTCGCCTCCAGTAGAAACAGACACCTCCTCTCCTCTTCCGCCGCGCTTTTCTCCTTTTTCCGCCTTTTTTCCCTCCTTTTTCCTCCCGAGATTATCGGCAACGGCTAATAACGCGGTTTCGCCTTTAATCGATCCCCCGATTATCGAAATTCTACCGTCGTCCGATCGCTGCCAACCGATTTCGATAGCGTTTATCGAGTGGAAACGAGATTGTCCGAAATTTACGCATCGTCTTTTGTCCGTTTCTTTCTTCCTCTAACGCGTATCGCGCGTGTATATATACACGCGTGACGCATTCATCGATATTCCTACGACGAATCGACTGGACGCGGAATACGCTGGTAGCATCTGAACGATTAATTCAAAATCACCATCGAATGCAATCGGTCTGTCAACTCGGGCATATCCTTATCTCGGGCCAGCTGCGATAAAGTCTATCGAACTAATTCTAGCCTCGCGACGGAATAAAGATCCCGGTTGAATAATAGCTGATAGAATAATAAAAGTCAGCCTGGGAAAAAGAGACACGCACGGTTCGGTGCGGTGGTTCGAGACTAAATCGAGCTGGACCGATATCGCCAGGCTTATTCGGGCAACTTATTCCATCCCCGATGATCGTTCGCGTCTGAACGTAGATCCTCCGTTTGACGAGTCGAAGATACGGAATAGGGAAAAATTCCATTGGCTCGAACGCGTAAAAATAAATAGGTAATAAAACGAAACGGTGTGCCGAGGGTGAACCTCTTGGAAACGCGGAGAAATTCAATGGGCAAAAATGGTCGACCGAGGAGAGACAGGGAAAGAGAGGGAGAGGGAGAGGCTGGTTGTTCCTGGGAGATCCGCGAAGGGAAGGGAAGGGAAGGGAAGGGAAGGGAAAGGGGAAACGAATCGAAAATCCCGACCTCCCCCTTTTTCGCGTAGTAAACGCGGATGCTGACGGGGCCGAAATCAGATTTCATTCTTTACGATCAGCCTTTACTCTGGCTGTTATCGCGAAAGCGATGCACGCGATACGCTGAAGCGCGTACGCACGTGCTCTCGCGCGCACCAAGGGCTGCTGCTGCTCGACAGTCGCGTGAAAGGGCCGCGCGTGTACTTGAAAGGGAAGAAAGGGACGTGAAAGTGAAAAGCGAGTTTCCAAGGTAAAAGAGGGGTTCGGCCGGGAGCGGGAGAGAGACGCCGCGACGCAAGGATCTCCGGACGTCGGATGATCGAATTCCGCCGCGCACGCGCCCTCCCGCCGGCGTCCTGTTCAAGGTCACAGTACCAACCACCTACCGACCCTTCGGCCCTGCGTTCCGCGTATAGAAAACCCGATCGATTTCCCATCGCAAAGCCAATTCACCCTTTCTCGTCTCCGACAGACGCACCACCGGCCAGAGAGGGATTAAATTTCAATCCACGCCTCTCTCCGTGCTTATTTTTACAGTTTCCCCAAATTCTTCGCTGTTCTATTCACACACGCTTTCTTTTCCTTAAAGTTCTCTCGGAAACGACGACGTCGACGGTAGACCGCGAAGGAAAATGGTTTTCCTCGCGTAGAATTCGGCGAATTTTCCTAGCAGCCGGGTCCAAGGAACGAAAAGACGAAGGCGAAGAAACGATTGGATATCGGAGGCGTGGATGTTGCGGCAAGAATGGCGTTTCCTTTTGGCGCGCGCCGGTGGTATGTTTCGAATCAGGTCGAAAGAGGCGCGGCGCGCTTTTCACGCGCGCTCCACGCGCGTTATTAAATATCTCCGTTGCGCGAACCTTGCTCGATAACTTTCAACTATGCGCGGCCGAGTCTCTCCGTGGCTATTCAAATAAAAGGCTGGACAAAAAGTCGGTTAGCCAGATGGGAGGAAAGAGGCGAAGAGCGTGGCGTTACGCGCGACCTAAACGACCGAGCGACACGCCCTGAAGAACCAGCGGAATCGTGATCGGAAAGTGGAATAAAAGCGGTACCCTTAATGTCCGTGGATCGCGCGATAGATCGTCCCCGTCACGCGTCAGCTCGTGCACACGCACACGCCGAGAGTCGATTACAAAGAGGAGCTTGTCGCCATCTTTTTTGCATACAAATCTTATCTTCGCGGCCGTGCGCGGTATCGAACGGTATAAACGAAACGGGCGAGTTTTTCCCGGCGCTCCAGTTCGATTAGTCGCGAGTATTTAAACGGACACGGCGATAACGAGACGCGCGGCGTCGCGAGTACTCTCCGGCCGGCAGCAGCTCGTTTCGCGCGATATATCCGCGCGGTATTCGGCGCTGCCCGAGCAGCGTTTATCGCCGCGATACAGAGCGTGTTTATTTAAGGTAAATAACAAAAGCGTCGTCGGCGTCGGACCGCGTTTACCGCGATTACGCGAGATTTTCGCCGGCGACGAGGCCCGATCCGCTCCGATCCGCACCGATCCGCTGCGAGAGAATCGCCGGATGTCGCGGCGAAGTAGAAACGCTCGGCGCGGTTGTAAAATCGCTCGATCGCCTGGATCCGAGCGACGCGAGACGACGCGACGTGCCCCCTTTTGCTTCCGTCGATGTTTAAATACGACAACGCGACGAAGACACGCTCCGCTGCGCCCGTATAATAACCAGCCTGCGTCTCGTTTTTTTTTCACTCCGCTCTTTCCGCTCTTCCACCGTGCGCCGCGACTTTCCTGCGTCTGCCGTCCTTCCGTCGCGTACGCGACTATCCGGAGAACTAACGCGCAAATTAATCGCGACGGCACCGCGACGAGAAGACCGGTGGCAACAGCCGATTCCATCGATGCGGCAATTACTTAACCATGTAAATCGATTCGCAAAGATTCAGAGGAAGACGCCCGGGGTCGCGCGTAGGAAGCGTGGGCGGTGGATTCTTGGTAACCAGACGAGTTACGGCGCAGCGTTACGTAATCGACAAAATTGCGGGTGTTTCGATGAGTAANCTCCGATCCGCACCGATCCGCTGCGAGAGAATCGCCGGATGTCGCGGCGAAGTAGAAACGCTCGGCGCGGTTGTAAAATCGCTCGATCGCCTGGAGCCGCGCGTCCCGCGGCGCGTTAATAACGTCGGAAACGTGACCGAGCGCGGAGAGAAGGAGAGAGAAAGAGAGGGTCGGAGAGGGAGAGAAAGAGGCTTCGGTTTCTCCTCCTCGGTCGTTCGATCTCGATTCAAAGAACCGCGAACAATGACGTATAGGAGCGCGTAGGAAGCGTGGGCGGTGGATTCTTGGTAACCAGACGAGTTACGGCGCAGCGTTACGTAATCGACAAAATTGCGGGTGTTTCGATGAGTAATAATTAACGAGCAGCGTAATTGCCAAACGGAAAACGGTCGCTAGGAAACGTACGTGCCTCGATCCACGCACGCCGCCGATCGCGTCCTTCGTTTTATGCATCTCCGCAAGCGCGGCCATCTCCACCAGCGAATTACCGATCCTATTTCCGAAACGGGATTATTTCCACCCGTGCTCCCCGCGGAATTCCAAATGGAAACGTCTGGAAAACGTCCGGGAAAGGTCCGCGACCGGCCAGACGTATCGTCGTCGCGTTTGATTTCCCGTTGTTTCACTCCGCGCCGCGTAAACGACGTCGTTTTAATTCAAACGAAAACGTAACCCTCGATTAACCGCGTCGCGAAACGTATCCTATTCTCCGCGTGTCTGATCCATCGTTTACCCCGGCAATCCTGAATTTCCCATAGCAACGTGACGGTGCACTCCATTACCCATGACCTCCGCCCTCAGCCTGGGGCCTCTATATCTGCGAATCAATGGAGCTCTATTGCGTGCATCCCGGGTCTATATGGGCACGCGTGGCAAGCCTTTCCCTCTGCATCTGTGTCAGTCCCCGAAATGCAACCGGTAGCCTAATCGCACCGGTCACGCGACCATAGATCTACCGTACGGAAAATAAGCACGCGTGATCCTTTTCCCTCTCTCTCTCTCTCTCTCTCTCTCTCTCTCTCTCTCTCTCTCTCTCTCTCTCTCTCTCGCCTTATTTCCCGTCTTTTCTCGTGTCACGCGGCTGTGCGCGGCGCAATTCGCGCGTTACGCGAGGAAATGGAAACACGGTTGGTCCGCGTGGAACGGGAACCCGAGTCGTTCCACCGAAAGCGAACGCGACACGATTCATTAGCGATCCGGACCACCGAGCCTCGTATTTCACCCAACGACGGCTTTGTTTCTCCGTGAAAATCGGGGAAACCCGACCGAGCCATCCATTATACCGGGGCCAATTTAAATGCATTAATTTTAGCGCGCCAAGGTCGACGAAGGATGCACGGCTTCGCGAGTTCGCGAGTCTTCGCCGAGAGTGAGAAGGAGACCAGCGTTTAGGTGTTATCACGAGTGCTAAAAGGAAGAGGAATTCTAGTTTCATCCGCGAAATTAAAGCGAAGAGAAGAACGAGCGTCGTCGCGTGCGTCGTGGAAAATCGGGGGCGGACCCGCGACGAAAGAAGCCGTCGAGACGCCGTAATAAACTCGTCGGACGTTAACTACGCGGTTTGTCAAACCCGTGGATTAAAATTCGCGCGCGATCGCGGGCATTCTCGCGCATAACGCGAATAAGAAAAAGCGTAACGCAGTTCGCGAGCGATGTCGCATACTCGCGGATACTCGAGGTCGAGCTCGGGGTGAACGGATGAGGGAACGGCGAGCGACGCGGAGCGTTCCTCCGAAAAGAAATCGGCCTGGATAGCGTAGGGTCTGGAAGAATAGCGAAGGTTTCCCCGGGTGAAAGCGAGAGAAAAAAAAGAAAGAGGGGGCAAAAGTTGGAGGAAGAAACCGGTGGCGAGGGAATCGTAGAAAAATGATCGAACTCCGGTCCGTGCAACGACCGCTCCTTTCTCTCGCGCGGAGTCGAGCTGCGGGAAGAAAAAAAGCCGGCGAGGCGCGTTTTGCACGGTCGAAAAACCGCGCGGAGCGGAAAAGCGGGAGGAATTCGATCGGCCGATGCCTCTCGGCGTGTCGAAAACGCGTGGAAAAGCAGCGGCGGAAACGCGCGGACGGAGGAAGAGGAGAGGAACGGCGCTAAGCGGCGAGACGCGAACAGAGGACGGTGCTCGAAGGTACTCCGAAAGAGGGAACTCGCCTGCTCGAGGTGGACGAGTTAATTTTAGTTTAATCGACCGACCTGATAGGAGAAGCTCGTGTACGAGCGCCGGTACACGTACGTAAGTAAGCATACGTACCCGCGCACTCGGGAACGAGTCAAAGCACGCTTCTATACATACGGAAGGACTTGTTATGCGTCGCTGGCTTACGTGTAACTTCGACAACCGCTGATTTTCCCCACCGTGGAATTCACTTTCGAGTTTCCCGCCGCTTGGACAACGCGTCGCGAACTTCGGGACAGAAGAATCGCGCGACTGGATGCGGCGGTAGCAACCGTGTATCATTCCGCTTTATCCGTCGTCGCGCGCTTCGGCAACCAACCAGTCGTTTCCGCGCGAAAATTACTTATTCGACCGTGGATCACCGGTAATCTCGGCGTGGTTTGCGAAACACCGTCGAAGATCGACGCTCGAACGCTCGGACGGTCGCGTATCCCTGTGCGTTCACGCGCGAGAATTGGCCGTTTAAGCTCGACCGGATGAGACTCGTGGCGTAACCGGCTGCGAGAGGCTTTCGTTTCGGAGTCAAAGTGCATTCGTCGGATCGGTGGTGTAAATGGAACGGCCGAGGGAGGGTTCGAGGTCGTTCCGATCGAAATCGTTCAATTAAGGCCAGAGGCTACGGGACGATGATCGGGCTTGGTATCGAGCCTGGTATCGGGTGACGAATACGAAAGACACTTTTCTCTGACCTTCTCCGACGCCCGCCTCGCGATCCCGCGGTCGATCGAGATCGCGGACGACGCGGGTCGCGCTATCGCCAGAGACAGAGAGAGAGAGAGAGAGACGGAGAGAGATGGAGAGCATTGTACCTTCGACGCATAGCGAAACGATGCAGCGAGGCGAGCGGCAAGAAATACGGAAGTTAAATGTTCCCTGGACGATAAGAATGTGCAGGGCGTTCTCCAGAGGCGAATCGAATACAAATCAGAGGAGGGAAGGTCCAAGTACCTGGGCGAACAACGAGCCGCGAACGTTCGAACGCGCCTACGTTAGATCCGAGACCGCGAATTCGTCAGAGCCAGAGACTTCCGCGACGTCGCCGGAAACCGGGGAGAGGAGAAAACGCACTTTTTCTCCTTCGTTTCTCGAGAATTTCGAAACACGCGTGGATTCGTCGTGTCGCGTGGTTAAAAGGTGGAAAAACTCGCGTATCTGCTCGGATAGAGGGGGGAAGAGAGAGAGAGGAAGAGAGAGACAGGAAGCAGGGAAGCCGGAAATCGAGGAAAAAAGGGGGGAAAGCGACGGAAGGGCGAAGCGCTTGCGCGACGAGCTCGTTTCCATGGCTTCGTTCGTTTCGCGTAGCAACAGGAGGACTTTTGACCCCGTTCGATTGTCCTTCGAAACAACTCGGTGTTTCATCGTTTTCTCCCGCTTTGTCGGCCGAGAGAAATGAAACGCATCGTTGGATCGCTTAGGCGATTCGCATGTTCTTCCACGCGACCCCGGCGACCACGCCGACCGATGTTTCCCCGTTTTTCTCCTTTCTTCCGGCCAGACACACGGCCGAAACGCGATCGCTCGAGCAAATCTTTCTTCCACGCGCGAAATCTCGACGCTTGGCGCGACGCGGGGAAAAAGACACCGGTCCTAAACGTCGATGAATTTCGAAAGCGACGATCACGAATGACGCACGAGTTTAATTTTACGAGCAGATCGATGCGCAAAGAAAGCCACGATACAGATGTTAAGTGGCGCGCGTACGCGGCGAACAACGCTCGTCGCCGAACGGAATAATTTCGATACTATCTCGTTAAGCTATATTCGAATTACGTCACGATCGTTTTCCCAGGTAGGGAGGGAACGATTTCTCGAACCAGCGCCGCCAACCAAAACTATTCCACGCGTGCGAGAATTTCAATCGCGAATAAAGCCGCGGATTTTCCCAACGATTCCGCGTGGCGAATCGCGAAAACGCTGCGGAATCGCGATCAACGATCCACCGCGTAACCTGCGGCCGAACTCGAGGAAAATCCCCTCCCCGATTCGAGGGAAAAAGAAACGGAGAGGAGGTTTTTAGTCGGGTTCTTTGACGTTTTGTTCGCCGAGTCTGAAGAGAACGCGCCTCTTTTCAACCACGGAACGAAGAAGTCGCAAATTCACGCGAAGAAAGGAAATATCTTGGCGAACTGAATAGTACGGTCTACGAGTCCTCTTATTTCAGCCCGTACGAGAGATTACTTTGATGCGACTCTTTCATCCAGCTTCTTTCCAGTCCACGCTTTTTTCCCGCGCTTAGTTTCTACCGTAACTATGCGAATGCACGGACTTTCACTCCTGCTTCCTTTTTCTATCGAATTACAAAAAATTATACTTTAAGATGATCTCTCCGTTTTATATGCTCCATACGCGCCCCATTTCCCTTCCTTTCCCCGGCACGCGCGCCACCTCGGCTCGCGTAAACCGACCGATTATAGGAGTAAATATAACGCGCCGGTATCAACGTGTCAATGCTCGTCGAAAAGAGCCAATTCGAAAAGCGTACAGTCATCGTGTGTCCGCGAAATTCCCTGCTCTAAATCCGAGTTCCAAGGACGTATCGAGTGGAACGTAGGTCATGGAAGAGTGCAGCCGTCCAGAAGCGTGTCTTAGGGACAATGAAGGAACCCGTTTGATCGTGCCACGACTCCGCTTATCCTTTCGTCTTTTTATTTCCCCCCTTCCGTGCTTATCCTTCCTTCCGCCAGAGAGAGCCATCGATACATTCCTCACGCGTATCGTTCACGTAGGAGTAGACACGGTGGACATTGCGGTTAGGTGTCCCGCGTAATCGAACGCGCTGATTTTCAATGATTAGCCGCGGGGAGTCTGCTCGATTCTCGCGCGATTAAGCCGAAGAGCAAAACGGCTGACCGGGGCATAAGCACGGTTACATCAACCGTATCTCGGATTTCTGCTTTCTTTCGTACGATTTCGTGCCAATGCGACCGTACGAACCAACCGCTCGCCTCGTGCGACCGTCCGCTACGTGACCGCCGCGGTAGTTTCCTTTTCCGAGCGTGAAATCCAATGAAACGTAAGTAATTTCGTTTGCACAGTTGCCAGCCTATGATATCTGCGGCTGGCCTGGCCTATACGCCGATATACGCTCGCGATCCGAAGAAAACCTCGGCTCCTCTACCTCTCTGCTCGCTAATTTTGTATCTTCCACGTATCCGTGGCGAGCCCCGTCTATATTCGGCATACACGCTCGCCAAAGATCCGCGAATTATCATGGAATGATTCTGGACTTATCGCCGCGGAATACACGGAGAATACGAGGGGAACTCGGTTCCTATCGAAAACGACATCTCTGCGTAGGATAGAATTCGAGAAACAAAAGCGCCTCCGATGTCAAAGACCGAGAGAGCGATACGAGTTATTTTAAAATGCAATCGGTATAATAAGAGAATATAATCGAGAGATAGCGGGAGGTCGGAGACAAGTGCGTTATCTATTTTTCTCTTTGCAATTAGAAGTGTAAATAACAAAGGTAGCGGGATTATTAATAGACGTTAAATAATATCGACCCGATGCACGAGAGTATAATGGTCGTAGTTCAACGAATAATCAAAAAGCTGTACATATTTAAACGGCATATGAACGAAGTTCATTAGAGAGTAGATACGTTCCTGGGTCGTACGATGGCAAAGCGTCGGTGGTGGGGAAGAAGAGGGACAGGAGAGGGTTGTGGAGTTTCAGAAAAGAAACTGCCGGCTGAGCTGGAAACGAACGCGCGGTAAGGTGAAGGGGGACACGATAGCACGCCACTTGAAATCACC
This sequence comes from Euglossa dilemma, assembly GCA_002201625.1. Lineage (NCBI taxonomy): Eukaryota > Metazoa > Arthropoda > Insecta > Hymenoptera > Apidae > Euglossa > Euglossa dilemma. The sequence goes on from NIJG01000112.1 coordinate 4,377,402, forward strand.
GCGACTGCATGTGTTACTATGCTACGGTGCCGCCCTCGACGGTGATCGAGCAAACGATGATGAACCGCGTTATCGGGCACCGTGATTTGCCTTCGAAGAGGGCGACCACATCGCCCTACATTTCTTTACGCGGTCGGTACAACTAATCATTCGCAAATTGCGTTAAGAAAAAGAACCAACTATATCTCGATTATCGTGATACCGCAACTGTTAAAGACCACATTTAAACGCGAACTCGTGCATTTTCTCGAACCGTTTCGATTCGTTTCGTAACTTTTTAAATCGTTTAGTCTATCGAGTTTAATCGTAATTCGCGATTTCTTTTGGATCTACGTATGACGCGAACAATCGTGAGGTACGACTCCTTGAAATTTTTCGAGTCTACTGCGGTAATATAGAAAAAAAACTCACCTTTACATTTGACCCCCACTCTTCCAGTGCCCCAAACATAATCTTCACCTGTAACAATGAGCAACGAGATAAATACAATTGTAACAAAGAAAAAAAAACATAACTTACAATGTAAGGCGATACTTACAATGCTTACAAAGGATAGGGGTTAAAAAATATATATCTATGAGGACGTGATTACTCTTGGGTTCTGTATTAACGGACTCGGCTACATATACTGCAACAATGACGACGACAAATTAGTAGATATTTTCGACACGTTACATTCGTTATTAAGATATTAAATACCGTATGGCCCATTGCTGAGGGTTACATAAGACGACTCTTCTTCATTATGAGTGTCTAAGTACGGTGATAAGTTTCCTTTCAGCATTAGGACTTCCTCGCGTGTACCCTTACCGCCTGAAAATAGAAAGGTAGATTCAAAAATTCGATCTCGTAAATTAAAATTTTGATATTAAATCGAGATTTTCGTACCGGTACAAAGAGTTGTTATTGGTTCTCCCGTTGCTCACGCAAACACAAGCACCGTTTCTCTTTCCTCCAAAATGGAGCGTTATCCGAAGTTTATTAAGAAACGATCACATTAACATATTATTTTCTCCATGGAAAAATATATTAGGGTTAACTCATTTGTCAGTCATACATGGTATGTAAACGTGAGTAATTTTGCACAACACTATAATCACAGAACATAATCTCTCCTGACTGTTGTGCATCCTCCTCTTAGACTCAAAACATTTTTACTCCGCTTTAGTTATACGACAAATTGTGTCAGAACAGATTCTTATTCGATAATCGATGTACGCTATTTAAAAATATTTGTAACAGTTTGAGCATCGTTTAAAAAGTGATTTTTATCGTTTCGTTAATTTGATTCTTTTGTTGATTATATCAAACGGCACCAGAATTATTAAAAACTTACAGTAACTCTCATTTAAGGCTACTCGCGTGTATACATAGAATTATATTTTAAAATCTTGTTTGATNATATATACGTATAGCAATGTATGTAATGATGAATTATAGTGATAATTTGAGTGTCAGCTTCTCTGAACACGCAAAATCTATCAAAATAACTTGATATGAACACAACGATAACTAGTCATGTATGACAATGTGATGCATCATGGTTGTATCATTCTTTCTTGCATTTCTTTTGTGAAGATCCACTGCTCAAATGTACCTCTTCTTTTGTGTGAATGTTTATTTCATGCCGTTTCATATCCACAATCACCTTCTTAAGCTTGATGCAAATCCTACAACACAAATCGATACTTGTGAAGTTCTGTGAATCCTTGACTCGACATGTGAAAACAATAAGAAGACATTAAATAATATACGCTAAAGCGTATAGTAGGAAAAAGATGCTCCAAGTTCCACAGTGAAAGGAATAATTTACGTAGAGCTGTATACTACCTTTTGCGATAAAGGAAGAAAGAAAAATACGGAAAACATTACCTCTATCCAGCTCATAACGCGAATAGCGTATGCAGCGTTTAAAAGCGGCCAAACTATAATTAATGAAATATCGCAATTTTGTCAAACTTGTTGCTCCACTGCGTTGTAAAATAGACCCGCAAATACTGTAATAATTCGTTTTGATCACATGGCAACTTTTATACGCGTAAAATTGTCTAGTGCACGCCTTCAATAACGAATAGCATAGCAAAGTTTACACGCGTGTTAAGTAAATAATCGCGAAAGCAATGCTCCCCAAGTTTTCACAAAGCATTCACTTTTCAGTCATATATAATCACGTCACTCGCATGCTAAGAAACTAAATGCCCGAAAATGATCCAGGCAAGATTAGGCTTCTTACGGACAAGAAATTCAACGGACTGATCGGTGGGGATGCAGGAAAGAGATCAGATATACAAATATCATAGAACCAATAAACGTCAAAAACACTACCTTCGCACTTCGGCACATCGAATTCTCGAGGTTTTGAGTCTCGACTGCCGACAAATCGGCAGAAAAACTTGGAAGGATCAAAGTAGTAAGTGACAAAGAATTGTTTCCCTCGATCGCAACACGTACGAACACGGTTAGGCCAGGCTAAGCAGCTGAGGGCGCTGCGATTGATCATTGCTTACGTTTTGCCAGAATGAGAAACCTACTTTTTCAAATTTGTTTTTCTTCTTTTTTACTTTCCATTTCCTCCGATATTTTATATATTTTTCTTTACATTTTTTTAACATGTTTACGAAGGTATTGCGTACACTCGTAGATCGTTCTTTCAGCTACAAATAATCAAACACGTAAAAAGATCGATTCGTGATAATTTTCTGTAAATTATCGAGCGAAGACATTGCAAACTGTAATGCTTCTCTGGTTAAAGAGAAATTAAAACAGTTTGCGATGTAAAAATTAATGGAATAAGATAAAGTAAAAAGTGGAATGTTAGGGTCCCTAGATTCCCACTATTTCGCAGTGTGTCCCCGATAGGTGTATTACAGAACACGATCAGACTGACATTTGTCTTTTTGCTCTTATCTAGCGCGGTAAGCTACATCGTACTCTCACGGGACAACATTCATTTCCTAATATAGAGATTCAGGACACGGTGAACGAAGGCACAGCATTATCATGGTCCGTGTAATTAGTCAAGAAACCTACAATGAAGTTGTTAACGAAAATATCGAGCAATTTTCCATGACTCCGAAAGAAGCAATCGAAGACGCGGTACAACAATTCGAAGCTCAGGTACTCCAATTTGTTTATCTATCTTTTTCTAACTTAAAGTTTCGTGAAAAATGTCAGTTAATCTGCTGTAGGTTTTATTTCACATTGTATAATTTGTCATTTCGAAGTACAGCGAAAATTTTGTCGTCATTCAGCGTGTAGAAATTATGGAATTTCATTTTGCACGAATAGCGTTCCCACCGTCATGATAATGTTATCTTTCTCTGTCGAGTTAGTCATATTTCGTATATACTAATTACGTAGTAGCAGCATCGAATTCTTATTATTTTTATGTTATTTGCAGTTGACAATTATACTTTCATACTAATAAGAAAGTAGCATAGATGTCAAACTGTATTTTAGAGAATTGGTTACATGTCAAAATCCAAGATGAAAGAAAGTATAATAATAAAAATACTAGAATTCAAATAATCTAGAGCACATTACATAAGTACATTGTTGTGCCATGGTTGTTTTTATCGTCTCTATTTTTATAGGGTATAGACTTGAGCAACATCATTAAAGATTTAATTCTGAGTGATAACAATGAGTTAATTGCATCTTATTTGAATCAAATTAATATTGCTTTAGAGGATAAGAATTATGGGAATATTCATCATACGTTAGACAAGTTGAGAAACGAATTAGACAAAGATATTGCACATAGATTATATGCAGAAAAAAAGGGAGCATATAATAGTTTGATAAAACTGATGAAAGCATGCCCTAGTAATGGTACAGTAATCAAGGCAACATTGAAAGCTATTACTTCATTGATGACTGGTAACCCAGACCTATTGAACGATGAGGGAATAGCCTTGCAAATACAGTAGGAAGTTATTATTAATTATGACTAGATACGATGAGCAATAATACCTTGTCTATACGTCATTCCATTTGTTAGGATTTTAGATAGATGTCTAGACGGTCCAACATTACAGTGTCTTTTACGGTGGATAAGAGAGTGCTGTATAAAGCACGAGTATAATAGACAAAGTATCTTTAATGCAGATATCTTCAACAAACTTAAGAAAATATTAATCCGCGATAATGTATCTGGACCTGAGTTGAGAGATGCCTGTGCCGTGATTCGAGCTCTTGTCTTAGACGATGACATCAGGCACGAATTTGGGAAAGCTCACGAGCATGCAAGTGTTATTGCAAAAGGAGCCATCAATGTTCTTACCGGGTTGATGTCAAGTAAATAGCATTTACTTGTTTCTATATTTAAACAAAATTGGGTACATAATACCGTAATAAATGCTGTTTATTGCATGTAGGATATAAAAAGGACAAAGCTGTTGTGGGTGATTTGATAATAACTCTAGCTGCTTTAATCGTGAGAAACGAATTTTGTCAGGAAGTAGAGGATGCAGGTGGGCTAAAGTTTGTTATAGACGTGATGATCGATTATCCGGATTCGGAAAAATTAAATTGGCAAGCCTTGAAATTATTAAAAGCCCTTGCTGGGAACGACGACGTGAAGTCTCATATTATAACGTCGGGCTGTGGACCTATAATTGTCTCTGCCATAAGTAGAATGAAAGTAAGTTTATATTTTTATGATGTTATCTTTTAGAAAGCATGTTAGCCGGTATTTACAATATTGTGTATATATGTATAGAAACAAAAAAATTTGTTTGATATTGAAACGTTAATCAAATCATAGGGATCTGAGTGTGTTGTGACTGCAGGACTTGCATGTATTTCCGCATTAACATTGAGGTGCTCCTCAAACGCTGGTGTGTTTTACGATTGCGGAGCGCCGCTTATAATCATAGACGCAATGAAAGCTTATCCTAAAAGCGTGAGTGTCTTGAAACAAGCTGCTTGGGCTATCCGAAATATGTCTGTAAGAAATAAGGCAGAATGTTCAGAGTTTATTACTCATGGTGTAGAAGACGTCTTGACAAGAGCCCATAAACTACACGGTTCTAAACTCGAAAGTGACGTTAATGCGGCTTTGAGGGACCTGGGTCTGAAAGTCGAACTTCAAGAACGATGGACCGGAAAAGGTGTATCCTTAAGCAACGGGATCAATTAATCGTTACCACGTAAATTTCGCAATTGCTTCAAACGCTCTTACAATATATATATATATTTTTCTTGGGAAAAGGATAAATATATGTCAGAAACTAACAACTGCCATTAGTATTTTTCGTAGCACATTATAATATTTATATATATATATATTTTGTATACTATCATACAAAAATATATAACAACAAAATATTCTATTTATAGCAAATCATTACTATCTATAAATATTATTATTTATAGTNACTTTAGTACGATAACAGATGAGATCAGTGGTTCACGTTTTGTTTACCAAGCTATTTGAAAAAATCGCAACTCGTAGTTGGTATCGTTTTTTTATTGAGCAAATACATGAAATCTTGTTCGCCAACACACGAATAATATATCGCCGAAAATTTCTCCGGCTAATAACAATTGCTCGAAAGATGCGTCTTATTTGCTAAAAATTTGGGACAAACTTCAATTCGATTTGTTAACTTGCCTTAATAGTTTCGTGAAGTATAAGCTCGATTTTAACATCTTGTCGTTTCGGACTTTTGAGTTGTTTTTGAGCAAAGTCAGGTGTATGATATACATATATCCGATTATTGCGAATAACATCCGAAATTACATTCACGTTCAAAACACATAACATCCAGGTATGATGTACACCGTAGAACATTGAATTTTCTCCATAAATTTATGCTCCCCGTTTTCTTCTTTACACATCTCTACAACAACAGATACAATGAAAACAGCTGAGAAGAAGTTTTCACAAAAGTACCCCTACGAACGTTTCGATAGCAAATGAATCGATTTACTCGAGGTAATTCTTATCGTTCTTTGAACAGTTGTCGAAGATTTTTAAACGCAACGAAAGATAACATATCTACTACTCTTGTTATTCTCCGTATAAACGCGGCAAGGAATCGGGGGATTAAATTTATGAAAACTTCTCGCGTTATAAGACAGTGATCTTCGAATATCATAGAATACACAATTCACGATGAGAAACTGCCCCTTCGATTCGCGGCAGTTTCGTACACCGATCATCCATTGTTAATTATTTTTCGTTGTACTTCACTCCTGCAAGAGACTACGAATATATCACAGTCATTGACGAGATCACATTCGCCGGGGAACACTATAGTGCCCGCAACGAATGCGACGATACAATAAACAGACCTCTATCCGGGAGAAGATGACCAAAAGTAGACGCAAAATATCGTGAGATCGAAACTGAATCACAGTGGAGGCTTCTACGTTTACTTTCATAGAGCAAAGTGGTACTTATCGTTTAGAGATGTCGCGTAAGAAAATATATATGTATTTCGCGTATTCGAAAATTGACTAGAAGAAGATACGAGAAACCAGCCTTTTGGAAACGAAATCGAGTTACGCTGTCGAATTAAACCGCCGATGGTCGGCTGGTAAAGTCGGTTTCAGTTCGTGCAAACGATAATTTCCAAGCGAGGAAAAGAAACGTAATGGTCGTGTACATGGTGAAATGCAGACACCGCTTGTATCTCCTCGAAACGCATGTCCTCGTGGTAAGGTACTCGAAGATTTTTTTTTCAATGTCGCCGGACTACTCGGTTTCCTATTCTGGCAAATACAAGCCACGCTGGCCATTTAAATAACACACTGTAGGAGGATTGCCCTTCGACGAGACACGTACATTTACCATTCACGGTGCGCGTCACAGCCATAAATATTAATACTCGAATAATAAACGGGATACGGTACAATTTTAGATACAGAGATCTACCGTAAGAGCCGACGACGCTCGGTTGAGTAATCCTTCACCGATTTGGTGAGAAAAGGATCGTCGACGTTCAGCCGTGTAATTAGATGCGTTCTGTCGAATCGGTAACGGCGCTAGACCGGCGGAACTGTTCGGCAGAGATGCATGCGGTACACGTATCTCGGGACGAAAGCTGAAGAACGTGCACGTTCGAGAAGATAGCGGAGAAAACGAAACAGAAAAAAGGACGGCGGGAGAAGCGGAAGGTCGTGACCGATCTGGAATAAGCCGGAAAAATCGACACTTACCTTGGAGAGTGAGCTTATGTCGGTGTAAAGTAAAGAAACGATACAAGGAGAAACGGAAAGTTTATTGAAACGAATTGCAACAGAAATTAGAACAGCTTCTCGAAGGAGAACGGAGCGGGTCGAAATATGGCGCGGAGTTCGCAGGTTTCCTTGGTGCTCGAGAAGGCAAACCAGAAACCGATTTAATTGACACTGAGAATTGATTGCCCGCGCAATTTGGACGAGGTTTCCGTTAATCGTTTAGAAATGTTACCTACTTAAACTTAACTGACGTCCGTACACCTTATACAAGAAGCCTTTTGTACGCGCGATTTATTACTCGCCGATTAATAATGTACGCCGAAGACCTCTCTTTCTCTCTTTCTCTCTCTCTCTCGGGAATTTCTTCTAGAACGTCGGAAATTAAATTCGGATTTACGTATACAGTATACCAGTGACTTTATACTTTCTACACAGACAAGCGTATATTTGATTCGATACCATTGCTATAGTTATTATGCTACAACTATGCTCGCATACGAAGAACAGGCAAATCGGTGGACATCGAACACATAGAAGAACGAAGACGCGGACGTGTTGATCCTTTTCGCGTTAGCTCGATTGAACGGAGCCGGGGGACGCCGGGGATGATCATTTTGCTAGAGATCGCGACGCGTTCTCTCGAGCCTGTTCCCCATCGAAACAAGAATGCAACGATCGAAAAAGGATACGAACGCGCTTCCGGTTCGGCGGTTGGCGCGCTGTCCTTGTCGCGAATGAATTTGTTAATAAAGTCAGGCTCGTAAATCAAAATCGCCGGATCCATTCGACTCGATATGTTAATTAAATGCTGGATAACAGAAATTACGCGCGGCTCGCATCGATCGTGGTCCGACTGGCCTATACGGGCACATAAATAACGTTTTGCAACTAATACAGTCTACCTATCGGAGGGTACATCGAGAGCACATGCAGCCGTATCGATGGACACGTTTTGCTTCTTCTTTTCCTGGCGACACCAGACAGCTCGTGTGCTCGCTCGGAGCTCGTTTCGTTTCGCGTGTCCACGTACGCTTGTCTGGGCACAAGCTCGCAGGTTTACCTAAGTGGATACATGGGCGTACAGGTTTCGCGTCGAACGCGCATGCAAATGGGATCGCAATTCATCCAGGGGCGTAACAATGATAATCCCTCGTCCTTCGCCGACCATCCGACGCGTTTACCGGCGAATTCGCGGTATCGCGAGCGTTCGCCAAAAAGACACCTCGCTTTTGGTACGGAGAGTTGTGTCGTGGAAGTAGCCGGTGGGGGGGGGATCGACGCATTGACAAAATTACGCCCCTGTAGCAGCTGTACACCCGGTCACACGGAAATATCTACACACGTAACACACGTGCACACATGCCGTACGATGCGAGTTTCTGCTACACCGACGCATCATGCTCGTAAACGACACGGCGTTGCCCTTTTCGACGCCCTCGATTACTCCTCTATCTTCGAACGACTAGTCGATTCCTCTGCGTTTTCGAATTCTCACCTACTATCCCGCTTTCCGGGTTCAACGTCCTCTCTCTCTCTCTCTCTTTCTCTCTCTCGCTCTTTCTCTCGCTCTCGGGGAATTAAATAATCGTTCTTGCGCAACGCGCGCGGTTCTCTAAGACAGTAGAAGGAATAAAGCTACGCGGGGGTTTTAGCTGGTTATCGCGTTAAATAAAATTATACGTAATACGGTCGTCTCTTTGTCACAGTCTTATTACTCGCCACGAACTCCCCCCGGGGCTCAGGTTTCCCGTTTACATTTAGCTAAGGGAGGGAAAGAAGGAGCTTAATCGAACACAAAACGGCCACGAGCGTGGTGGGGCGAACCTGCCTGAAACGGTGGCCCGTTCTCGCACCGCGTCCAACCTACTACTCGCGGCAGCGACAGCACGAGTACTTGTAGTACTTGATCCGGCACAGGCCATTCTTCACGACCAGCTTGCAATTCGGATACTTGTCGACGCACTCCGAGGACGCCTCGTAAGCTTCTGAAATCAGGCGAAATTTATATCGGGACCCGTTGTCGGAGAGACACTTGCCTCGCGGCGCCGCCGACGTCACCGGAATAAAATACGAACTTTTCGGTGGTTTGCTCGAGGACGGTGGAGGATCCTTTTTACACGGGTCCAGGCTGCATTGCCGCTGGTCGGCCGGCTTGGCCGCGTCCCCGCAACTCGAGCTGCTGACACCCTCGAGGATGCAACGAACCAGTCTGGTTTGCATTCCGGTGCCGCATGTCACCGAGCACTGGAAAACCACGCTGGCATTTATATCGATATTTATATCGACATTTATATCGGTATTTATATATCGAAGAGTCAAAAAGTCACGGCGGCGAAGCGGTCGTAAATCTACGAGGCGGCGACTCAGCTAGCGATTTACCTTCGACCAGTTCGAGGTGAACCATGTCGGCGTGCAAGCGCTCGCTCTGCATACTTGCTCGTTGGCTGGCCTCGAGCTGTTGCAATTGCTCGCCGGCAACACGACGAATTCGTTTTTCGTCCTTGCCACGCAGAGAACTTCTCGATACTGGACACCCACTCCGCAAGACACGGAACACTGAAACCATATTTGTCCGGCATGTTCATTCGAGACGATAGCGAGCGCGCCGCCGATCGGTGGCGTCCTTTTCTCCTCGGCGAACGTTCGACGCGCGCTTACGAGAAGAGATATATCGCTTTTCGGTTATCTATGTTACTAACGAATGTCCATGGACCGGTGAACCATTTCGCGCTATCGCAGTTCGTTGCCCTTCCGAAACACTGCCTCTCCGCTTCCGGCCTCTCTTTGGGATTGCAGAACAGCTCGCTGCCATCGGCGCAGGCCACTTGCCTCGTCTCCACTCCGCTTCCACATTCCGCCGAGCACTGCGGACCAAACAGACAAAACGGTGCTCGTGAACGCGACTTCTTCCTTTCTCGGCTTTTATCCGCGGTTTACCTTCGACGACCACTCGGAATAGAGCCACGGCGCTCGTTGCTCGGCCCCGCTCTGCCCGCACGCCGCGGACTCGCAGACTTTCCGAGATTCGGGTTTGCTGGACACCGGACAGTCCTTGCCCGACGTGATGCAGGTCACTGTCCTGTTTCGAGTGCCCGTGCCGCACGTGGTCGAGCACTGGAACGGTAAAAAAAAGCCGGTAAAATGGCGTTAGACGGGGAGATTGGCTAAGTGAAAGGAAGCGACGGGAGATCGCTTCTAAGACTATCGAGGCGGAGGAAGGAAAAAATAAGGACGCACCGGGCCCCAGGCGCCGACGTCCCATCTGGGTGTGTCGTGCGAGGAGTGCATGTGCCTGAGTTCCGGCCGATTCGCGCAAGCCGGTTTCGCGCAGGTTTCCACGGTCTCGAGGTCCGGCGGTTGCACACACGCACCCGCGGCCACTCGCATCGTCAAATTCGCGTTTAGTTCCTGCACGCACTCCAGTTTCCGTGTCCTGGTGCCGGCGCCGCAGCTGACCGAGCACTCGCCCCACGGCTCGGCCCTCCACCTGCCAACCATTCGCGTTCCGTTCGTTTGCGAGTTTAACCAACGAGGCAATTTCGGCCACGGCCGAATCACCGGGGAAAGGCAAATTACCTGGGTGGACAGGGGTTATCGTTGCAGCGCAGCGGAAGCGGTTGCTGCGGCTTTCCCACGTTGCGACAACGTTTCTCGTTCACGATCATCTGCTTGTTCTCGCGGAAGCACTTAAGGATCGGTGTCTGAAGGCCTAAAAACGGAAGCAACAGTTGGTCGCAGTTAGAGCGGTAGTTTTCGTCGGGTTTTTGCCCGATTGCCGAGGAACGAGCTCGGAAAGGAATTCCTTTCGATCACAATGTGCGCGAAGGGGTTCGAAGAGTCAGCGCGCCCGGTATTCGAGGTCAGTTATCGCCGTATGTCAAGAATGGAAATTAAGAAAGGGCTCCGTGACAGCTGCCGCGACGTTATCTCCGCGTGGCCCGTATCGGCCGTCAGTCTAAATGAAAAAAAAGCCTCGGTGGTCCTGTTCGCGACGTGCCATCGAACGCAACGTCAAAGACGAGCCAACCGGAGGCGACCGTTGGAAAATAATAACTCGGATGTTGGTTAGCGCGGATGTGGGGCTTCCTGCTAATAAATTTCGTGAATTGGAGGGAACTTCCGTGACGGCGAGGAGGGAATCGAGCGTTGTAATCTCTCACGGCCCTTCGAACCCCGGTGATAATGGCGAAACGAACGCATCTCCAGCGACTTCCCACGCACGCCTCGATTACTCTCTCTGGCTCGCTCGCTCGCTCGTGCGGCTGCTTCCTAGGAGACCGGCTTTAATCGTCCACGAGTTTTCCTCCGACTAATTGCTCGGCCGATTGCCGTGTCCGAAAAATCCGGTTCGTAACCCCGTGACGCGTGGGTAGCCGCGGACGCGTTACGCAACGGTGAACGAACCACGAAGAAGAAATCCACCGCGAATCTCGTACCTCCTCCGCATTTTTTCGAACAAGGGGTCAACCCGAACACCTTCCAAGCGAATCGCGGACGTTTCTTCTTTTTGTTCTTCGACTTGGGCTGATCACCGGCCATCACTGTGGTCGGCGAATGCTTCATCTCTTCCTTCCGCCCTCTGTCACGGGGCCGTGCCCGATCTTGATTGCGAATCGTCGGTGATAAATCGCTTTTCTGATTGGATCTGAAAAAGCAAACAGCCGTTCTAAAGATACATCTACACCCTCCCTCCTCCGCCTCTAAATTCCATTCCTCTCGATCTAGTTCTCCAACGAACGGAGTTTCCTCTCCTAATTTCCCGATCTTTACGGTTTCCGCGGGAGACGAAGGGTATTTACATTCTGGTGACGGGAACGGTGAGAGCCACGTGAACGTCCGCGTCGGGGATCTCGTTGCCGCGATCGATGGACCCTGCGAAAAGGAAAGGACAAAGTACCGAGAGAGTCAGAGAGGCGATTTAAAAGAGCAGCCGGCGATACGCGCGGCTTCGGAGGAGCGCGCTCGATTATGCGCTCGTCGACGAATGTATTACCTGTGACGAAAAACGGCGGTGCTATCGATGGCTTCCCATTGAACGGCATCATGTATTTGTAAAGCACTCCGGGGTTCATCTCCTGTGCCAGAATCTGAGGAAGCGATTTAAAAGTACAATACCGGTGACACCTATGCTCGGCGTCGCGGTTAAAGTACAATGCCGAGCGGGGAGAAAAGCAAAGAGGAGAAAGAGAAGGAGAGGGAAGAAGAGGCTCGGGTTGGATAAATTCGAGCGAGTGAGATATCAAGGACGTGTTTATGGGCGTACCTCTAAATGCAAAGAATCGTTCAGTGGCCCGGTCGCCAAGATACACTCCATGCGGTTTCTGTCACCCCTCTGGTATGTTAATGTCGTGCCAGCCGCTTTATAAGTGCCGCTTGGACTGTAAGCCAAGGGTCCGTTCAGGATGTAACTACCGTTCCTGTCTCTCAACGCTAACACATCAGATTGTTAGTTAGAAAAGCCAGAGAAGACGCGCAGGCTCTCGGTAGGCCTAAATAAACGCGGTTTCCGCCAGCAGTTTTACGCGAAATACCTAGAAAATTGCTACTGTAACGCAGTTCGGAGATGTTAACCGACATGGCTCCTTTGGGTATACTGGTCACCGGTTGATGACCCCGCGGCAGGATTGGTTCCATAAAAATGCCCTCGTACAGTCTACAACCTTTACCCTGACCACCGCAGACACCACAAGCGTCCGTCGTTACGCCGGAACCTACCACACCGTCGCAACCCACGGGCTGAAAATAAAAAGAACAGAGAAAAGAAAGAAGAGAGGAGGATTTCGAAACGCGGTTGTCCGCCGAGGAGCAGGGCGGAGCGGGGCGTTTCGCGAGGATGGTCGATCAGGCAACGCGGAGTCAATGGGTCGAAACGGTTGGAAAATCGGTGTGAAACGATAGGATCGAGCGACGGGGAAGAATAGCGGGCGGGAAAAATTGGGAAGGAAAGAGGAGAGCGAGAGAAAAGGAGCGGGCCGAACAAAGGGGACACGGTTAACTAGTCGCGTCGCGGCGCAACCGGGTGTAATTAAAAAAATGCAAAAAAGGGAAGGGAGAAAGCATCGCGTGCCAATTTGGCGGATCGTACCTTGCATTGTCCGGCGACACAGAGCCATCGGTCTGTGCGTTTCATAGAAATTCCGGCATTATGTCCACGAAGATTCGAAGCGTCGCAGGGTGTGCCGTCCATTACTGCCGGTTCAAGCGTTGCATAAAAACGCTCGCCAACCGCGCGGCAGTTGAGCGCGCAAGAATTCGGTGCTGGCCAACAGAAATCGTAATTAAAAGCGTAAAAACGGGGGAATCCTTTAGGAGAGCTCTCGCTAAAACGGTCTATTGTTCGGTGGAAATGTAAAAAAGCGTGCGAGAGAGAGAAAAGGGCGAGAAAGAAGAGAGAAGGGAGGATATGGTGGTAATTTTTGGAATATTCGCGCAAACGGCAGAGCGAAGGATAAGATTTATTCGACTAGGTTTAGCGAGGAGCGAAGGCAAAGTTGAGCCGGAAGAAGCGCATTCGAAGCGTGCCGAGGTAATTAAAACGTGGCGCTGTAACGTTGAATCGTCGACAAAATGGCAAGTGGAGGAGCAGCCAGGGAATTTAGCTCTTACCGTCCAGGAACGGAACCCAATCGTAGCTCTCGCCCTTGTAGTTTCTTCCGTTGTACTTGGCGCATTGTTCGGCCCGCAAATCCTCCGGGAAGTTCGGACATTTCTGTTGCGAGCAACGGTTTAATTAAACTTCGGGTAATTAAGGACCGTCGAGCAAACTGTTACGCGGCTACTTCGGGCCTCCGAAGATTTTCAGATGGATTAAAAACGCTGCTGTGAAAGCGGTTTGCGCTTGAAATTTAAATAATTCCCGTGGCACGAGGCCGAAACGCGCGCGAGCGCGGCGTTCTACCCGCTCTCCGAGTTTGTTCAAACTTCCAACTGAATTCCAGGTTTTTCATAATGCGTTTCAGCGGCTTTAGAAAGAAGCCGCGCACTCGGAGCGAATACACCGAAGCAAGAATACCGACGCGTACGCAGAGTAGAAGCGTTACCCTGGTAATTTCCGGGTGGAAGATTAATTACCGGCTATTAAAACCGTGAATAGTCTCGCATGTTTGTAAACCACCGATTCCGAGGTAAATCCAACCGAGTCGTGGCGCCGTGACGAAAAAAACCGGACAAACGGTTAACATGCAAACTTTTTCAGCCGCGATACCGGCCACGGCTGCGCGCGGGAAATTGCCCATTGTGGCTCGCGTTCCTTCCAGAACAACCTTCGGATTCATTCGCCCGCTCGGAAATAAGACCGAGGGTATAATTAAAGATTATAGCTGCCACGGGAATAAACGCTGGTAGCCGCGTGTTTCTCCTCGATGCGTCCCGATCGAATCGGAACCGGTTACCCGGCGAACCGCTGCTTTCGGCCGATTCCAGACGCGACCCGACGCCCAATTTCCTCGCATTTTCTCGATCCTCCGACGCGTTTCCGTTTGCAATTCCTCCGCGTTCCCACGACCCCCGATCGTACGCGTGGACGGTTAAAACGACGATTGGAAGCGCGCTCGGGAGCCGAACCGGAAGCTTCGCTTCGGCGAACGGGACCGCGCGGCGATCCTAGCTGTCTTTACACCTATGAAGGCCTAATTATCGCCGGCGAGTACCTGGACAGAGGGCAAAGTCGTCCATTACCGAGGGAGTCTTTAACTCCGCAGGTGGTGATTATTCTTATGAATTTTAAACAACACCAGCCACTCGCTAGCCGGCCATATAAATTGCCGTCGTGCGCATCCTTAATTGGCCTCTGCGATGATTTGTTCGCGACTCGTGACGTACCGTTGAAAAGAAACCCTCTAGCGATCTTCGATATGCATCTGTTCTGTATGCCTGCCTACGACCCCATGATAGATGCAGTTATATCCTCGCGTAAATGCATCCCTCCCTCGCCCTTGCACCCGAGTCTTCTAACCATCCGCGTGCATGCCTCGCGCAGAATTCAAGTGGCAACGAGGATCCACCTTCCCTCCTTCTCCCGCGCGAAAAAGTAATACCTCTTTCGTCCCGTTTGCCACGAGAAAGCGCGTTCGACGATCGTTCGCTCTCGTCGATCGGGAGAAAATATTGGGAACAAATTTTTAAAAAGGTAATATGCCTGTTTCGTCCTGTTTGCCACGAGAAAGCGCGTTCGATGATCGTTCGTTCGACGATCGTTCGACGATCGGGAAAAAATATGGGGAAAAATTGTTAGCTCGCCCGGTATCTTGGATTACGTCGGGCTGAAAAAGGATTCGGGGCGCGTACACGGCCTCTTAAAGCGCAAACGTTAATTTATCAGGCGTCTGGACGGGGCACGCGGGCGTAAACATTGACTCGCGTTACGCGTCGCGTTGATTTACCTGCGTGTTGCACGTGTGGTATCGCTTATATGTACCGATGCAAATGGGTCGCGAGTTGCTCGTGCTGTTCTCCGTGATAATGCTCCGCTTCCTTAACAGTCTCCTGAAACAAATCGGTCGCATGACTCGCGGTCATCGATCATCGATGGATCTGTCGCGGCTTCGCGCGCTTAACGTCCGCTCCGAAAGCCTAAACGGGAAACGGAGTGACCCCCGCGAGCGAGACGCGTCCCTACGAAGAAACCGCGATATCGTTAAAGGCGTAGAAGCAAAGTAGAGATAAAAACGCGTTCGTTTATTACCCACGGCCGGTGTGGAAAAGTTGTTAACGGTAGAACGGGTCTTAAACTATTTTATCGCCGGCCGAGAAACTCGCGGGTCCACCGATAAATCCTTTCGCGAAGTCACGTAACCACGCAGGTAGCGTTACAAAGGTGTAAATGTCAGCGACGATAACACGTTTCGGGGCCGCTCGCGCGACTCGTCCGCGTGCCAGCGTGTAATCTTCCTCTGCTACCGATCCGCAATTTCCTCCGTGCCGGAGTTTCTCTCTCGCTCGCACACCGCAGGTGCCACGAGCGTGTCAAGGCGATCTATCGATTCGCGGGGCAAAGATCTCGCGGAAGGAAGCCGGCAACCGTGAATTTGTCTACCGCCAGTCCTAACGGCCCGAGTAACGCTCCATCCTACCGTGTCTTTCTTCCACCGTTTCGCGAAATCGTGGAACGATTGCTCACGATCTCTCTGGTCGCGTGAAACGTTAACGGTATCGCGGGACCCGTGATTATTGTTCGGACCTGTAGCACGATTCCGGGGTACACGGTCGTCGTCGCGGTTCCCGTTTCCTTCGTTTCGACCGCGACGCTTTAAACGCGAATGGTACTTACTGGTACGGCACGCATTCGCGTGATTGAGATTGAATCCCGGTGCCACAGCTCCTGGAACACTCGCTCCAGGAACTCCACGGGCCCCAGGTGCCCCTGATGCGACTGTCCCGGCCAAGGGCGAATTGAGTCTTCTCCCGCAGCATATGGTAGACCTGGAAAATGATTCGGCAGATTTGCCTTCCCTCGCCTGTTCCAGAGCTCCGTTGATTTCCCGTCGCGACCAGGCGAAATACGCGTGGAATTCGCGCGGGTCGAGTCGGGGACGATACGTAATCACGCGCGAGTCGCGATGTAATTAATTTCGTTAGAGGAGCACCTTCTCCGCGGCGGAATAATCTGTCAAAGGCCGGCAAACGGAATTATCCTGGCTGTTGATAATCAAACGACAGGCCTTTGTAATCCAACCGCGATGATTAAAAAAGAAGGAGAGAGAGAGAGGGAGAGAGGAAGACGGAAGAGGGAGATAAAAGCGCGACGATACAGAGGTACAGGCTGATTGCGCGGTAATTAATTCGTTCCGCGATCGGGGCCGTAATTAATCGAAAGACGAATCGATACGCGCAGCGAGCTGGGAACGGAGCTACCGCGAGAGCTCGTTGCGAAATCCGTCATCGAAGGTAAGAACCACCGGCGGGAATTCTCGTCGATTAGCGCGGAGACTCGGTGACTGATCGCGTTGAAAACGCGAAATTAGCATACCCGTGGCTAACGACCTTGCCCGAATGAAACCGCGGATTTGCCAAGACGCGTGTCTAACGACGCGAGCCTGTTCGATCTTGGCGATCGGTTTTTGCGCGTGTTCCGGACGAATTGGAAATTCGTCCGGGTTTCAGGGACAGAGAGAAAGAGAGAGAGAGTCGTTAACCCGCTAAACCGGAGTAATACTTCCTTGATGACTGGCATTAACTGCGGCACGTTAATCGCGCGGCGCATGAAAGCTGAAAGAGAGAAGGAAAGGGGGAAAATAGAGGAAAGAGAGAGATGTATCTGGCTTGGTCTGCGCGTCGCGCGGCCAGCTGAATAATGTAGCCGCGTTTCAGCATTCTTTCCACGACGAATGATCTTAATCTCATTGTCCCGGGAGCCTCTCAAAGGGATTCTTACGGGCGTAACAAACGTCTGGGCGGCGGACGAGAGGACTCGTATTACGCGAACGTTTTACGAGAAGCGAATTACGGATAAGCGCGGCGTCGTTTAGGAATTCATCGAATTTCGCGGGATTACCCGCGACGAGGATCGGTGGACTCGGTTTCGGGGACTGGACAGAACGGGCCTTAGAGGAGAATACCCGGCAGGTACCGGTGCTAGAAAGCGGCGCGCTTGTTAGCGAAGAGCGATTGAAATTGGCCGGTCGGCCAATCATTACGATTAACTGGAACGATCGTTCAAAGTATGTAAGTTTAATCGGCGATAAGCGCCGTTATCCCGGCTGCTCCGGGTTCAACAGGTTGCCACCAAATTGTCGGCATACCGCGCCGGTTAACTAGACCGATTGAAAATTACAGACGAGAGCGGATAAAAGAGGGCGTGCTTCCGACCTGGACGGGCCCCGTGCACCCTCGCGCTGCCTCCATACCGATCCGGTAACCTCCGAGAACAATTATGCACGCGTTGCTCGTTAAAACGATCGCGAGGGTTCGCCGCGAGGATGAGGCAGAACGATGGAAATAAGAAGAAGAAAAAGAAGGAAAAGGTTGTCGGATAGCGGAGGGAACGCGTATTGGCGGAGGAACGGTACGAGGCCGAACGAGATATCGCGGTATTTTCCAAAACAAACGAACCGTTTAAACGTGACATAAGCCAGTAACGAGACGCCCGGTGGCGTCGCGAGCAGAATATTTGCGTTACGTGTTCGTCGTTTGCTCGGCCTTGAGAATGCAGCCAGCACGGGTGTAATTTAGGAAGCTCCTCCAGTGTCGATTAATTGTCCTCGTCGTGCCACCCAGAATAACGTCTACGTAATTGCTTATTAATTCCTATAAGTGGATCGAATTAATATTCACCGGCCGGCCGTATGTTCCCGGCAAAATATTTTAATGGGCTAGATAGCCGCGATAACGTTATTACGCTCGTAAGTTACGCGACGCCGAGTCATTCTCAAGTTATTCTCGAAATTCGACTGGAACTTTGCCTAATGAACACGTCTCCGCGAGAACGGGGCACACGTTTCTGTCGTATCGAGCTGGTAAACACGGTAGTAAGGAGGAATGTAACGCGTGCTTGACGGATCGGTCGGTATCCCGCGATGGATCGATGGATGGATCGATGGATCGATCGATACGCGGAGCGGATGGTCCGCGCGATGGGAACTTACTTCGATGGGATACTTGTCGGGCACGTGGGTAGAGGAGACACTGGCCGCAGTCAGCATTGTCAAAGCTAGAATCGATCTGAAACAAAGATTGGAAAGATGCCTTAATTAATCCGACGTAATGGAATGCAATTTGTTATCGCGGTTGTCAATCTCCGGGCGGTTTTCGCCAGCGCCCGGCGACTGTTGAACCGAGCCAATTATCCCGCTTATCGCGCGAAATATCTATCTTTCAGCCGGCTTCAGTCGGGTCAGACATTTCAAGAATGCGATAATCTTCCTCGGATGAGTAACGCCGAGTACTACGACGACGGCGTCGCTGCCACCGCGACGACGACCGGGCACACGCGAGCAGTCCGCCTATGCATCCGCGCGAGCGAGCGTTAATGTATTCGCCCCCGGTAAATTACCCGGTAAAAAGATCGTGACAAGGATTAATGCGATCGATACGAATAGATCGTGTTTAGATTGAATTTCGCGTGTACGAGCCGACCTCGCGTCTTCCTCCCGAATCGAACGCGCGATTAATTGAATACTCCCGATGATTTATTCCCCGTGATCGCGGATTAATAACGATCCGAGGCCGATAATTTCGCGCAGATGCCCGGCAAATATATTTAGAAACGCGATCAGGGATCCCGCGCGTGCGGGTTACCCGGGAACCCCGCGATATTAAACCGCAAACAGAATTAAACGGCCCCGGATAGCCGCGAATGAAAATTCACGAGATCCCCCCCGCTCCGGTTGCGGCGTTTTTAGACCGATTCCCAGCGAAACGAATAGCCGAGCATGTGTTCTCGATCATCCAGTTCCCGCGGCGGATAATCGCCGCCATAGATTTCCCGAGTTCTCGATTTTCACGCGGCGAATGGCGCGCATACGCGTCTAGGATGCTTGCGGCACACGCGCCGCGGCGGGCGCCAGCTCGTTTCGCCATGGTAATTATTAAAACTGCACCGGGGATGCGTCTCTACCCGGTTCCCGGGAAGGGGAAATAGACGCGGAGATCCCGGGAAGAGAGACGGAGAGAGGGAGGAGACAGCGACGCTGAGACGAGTAAACTGTGCCACTAAGCGCTAAATAACGTTTCACTTGCTGCGTTTTCTTGGAAAGCTTAATTAATCATTACGCCCCTGCGCGGGGGAGGGGGCGGAGGCGGAGGAGGCCGAAGGGAGAGAAGGAGAGAGGGGTCGGGAGAGCCAGACCGCCCGCAGTCGCCGAAGTAGTCGTTTACCCGCGAGCGTGAAACTCACACAGCGAACGCGCGTCAAATCAGAAAAACCCGTATCTCGGCTTTCCGCGCGCGATCTTCTCGATCGCGGGTAAAGCCGCGTACATACCGCCCCGTGGAAACTGGCATGGAATTAATAGTAGTCCGACACGGGGTCCAGGTTGGCGTAAGTAGCGTTTCAGAGACGCGGCTCAGGTATCAGCGCAGCTCCATCGATCATCGACGTTCGACGTACCTCGCGCTCTTCCGCCGAGGAAGATGGCCTGTCTCGCTCGAAATGAAAACTTTTCAGAAAATTCCTTCACCCTTTTTCTTCTCTATAACTCTTCCCTGCCTATCGCGAACGTGCTTCGAACAAGGCGATACAAAATCGCGAAAGAAAGAGAAACGCACCAACATCGATTTTCCTCGAAACGATTTTTCAGAGATCGTCGAATAACGTGTTACGAAACGATAAACGAAAATCGAGACTTTCCAACGAGATAAAGGAAAAGACGACAAGAGCGAGAAAAGGGTCCGAGACGTCGGATGAGAACGGAGGAACGCGATTCGCGAGAACGAAACGGTCGTCCTATAGGTTTACGACAACCGCTCGCAGCTTTATTGTCTCTCTATTACGACGATCAATTACCTCGTAAACAAACATGTATCGCGGTCCCTCGATTAGACGCGATTATCGCGAATTACGGCGACGTGGTTTATTATTCAACGATGACGGGGCTAGACAGCGCGCGTCTCGGTATGCACGGCGCCTAAGAAAGGGACGACGTCGACGGTGGACGCGATGAAGCGTCGACTAGCCGCTCGAGAGCAATCGTGTCCAGCCGCAACGACCAACACGTGTTCCTCGCCGTTCTTTGTAGCGCTAAGCAGATCGCGGAATAGCCGTAAGATTCTCCGGCCTCCTCTCGCTTCCTCGCTCGCTCCTACTTTCTTCCCTTCCGCGAAGAATCGTCGTCGTTCTTCGCGGCTAGGAGGATCTTATCTCCGCTCCGTTTCGCCTGTTCCGAGATATTCCCCGACGCACGTTCCGGCACAATTTCTCGCTCCAGCTCTCGCGTTATCTGCTTCTTCGCGCTTCGCGAAGTCTGCGCTCGTGCACACAGGCGAATACGAGCGAAAGACGGGGGTAATTTCCGCGGTCTCCGCGACAAAGGGTTCAACCTTATACGCCATTCTTCGCGGAAGTCGTCGAGATCCTTTGACTCCTAGGCTCTGTCACCGTCTCTCGTTCGTCTCGCTTGTTCACCGAACGTTCCAAGCTCTCGCAACTAGCGCAACGAGAACGAGCTTTCTTACCGAACGGCTTTTAAGCATTGCTACGCCATTGAAAACAAGACCGACATTGTTTATCGCGGCGGCCGATGCATCGCTCGAGGCGATAGCGAAGTCGTAACGGGTCGAAGATACGACCCTCGAGCTACGAGACCTCTCGCTGTAAGGTCGATAGGTTTCAACGAGAAGGAAAGGAAAAAACTCGACCGATCGAGGAAGATCCAGGCTTCCTGGTCCCGACGAACGCTCTCGCAGAGATCGACCTCTGTTCTCGCGGGAATTCGCGCCGATTCGTTCTGTGTCTCGACGTTTCCCGGGATTTCGCGAATCAGAGCCGATAATGATCCCCGCGAGACCACCATTGCGCCCGATTAGCGCTCGCCCATCCCTCTGATATTTCGTCGCGACGAATTAGGACGAGGAGGGCAAAAGGGGCGCAAATACCAGGCTTTGCGCGACAAATACGTCGCGATATATCGATATATCGCGTAATCGTCGATGAACGAGAAATCCGAGCGCGATGCTAAATTCACCGACCAACCTATCGGTATCCGATCAGCTTCTCGATTCCTACCAGTCGATAAATTTCAAATCGATTTGCAGCTCTTGCGACTCTCTACTTCGTTACGACTCCATCGCGGAGATCTGGAGTCTATCTGGAATCGCTCTCGAATCGATCACCGAGGATTAAAAGGCGAGGAGACGGTGACGAAGCGAGGTTAGATCGGATCGGGTGGAATTGGCGCGATAAACGGCTG
This sequence comes from Euglossa dilemma, assembly GCA_002201625.1. Taxonomy (NCBI): domain Eukaryota; kingdom Metazoa; phylum Arthropoda; class Insecta; order Hymenoptera; family Apidae; genus Euglossa; species Euglossa dilemma. The sequence continues at coordinate 4,399,430 of NIJG01000112.1, forward strand.
CGTTTGTTAGGGGAAAAAGCGGCTAGGAATAAGTTTTATCTCGGATAGGCGGAGGTTGGCGGCGTCGCGGGAGGCCGGCGAAATGATTTGAACCACGGTGGTCCGGGATTTTCGCCTGCACCAGGGGGACCAGCGCCGATACGTACGCGGCGGAGACAAAAAAGAATGACCGTGAAATATGATGCACGATACACGTACGGCATTGTCTCGGCAGGCTGTCGAGGATCTCCGGCGTTAACCGAGGGAAAGGAGCAAGAAGTCGCCCTCGGACAATGGGGGCGTGAGTCTCGAATGGCTCCTCTAATGATACCGGAGCACCTCGATCGAAGCATATAAATGCACGCGTTCCTGTTTACGCGTGCATCGCTACGCACTCGGACCGAGAGGTCCGAGAATTCTCTCCTTCCTCTTCTTCCTCTCTCTCTCTCTCCGGCGGTACACAATGGTACTGCAGCGAGGATGAGAGAATTTGCCAGGCAGGGAAAGAGAAAAGCGTATCGAGGCCTGCCGGTGTTCCCGGCGTTATTGGCTGAAGCTTCCGGGTGTCTCTATGCAGCGTTACTCCGACGTTTGGTTTCGCTCGACGAGAGGGATCATCGCGTCTCCGGGATGCTGAGAAAGCCGCTGGTAATACGTTGGAATAACCTACCACGGGCTCTTGCAGAGTCTCGTCTTATCGTAATACAGACCGGGGAAAGAGGAACGGTTGTGCTCGGCTGGCGAAAGATCCGCGGCTGATAGAGATTACGCGAAATGCCGGAACACGCGGGATCCATTCGGTTCCCGGGGAGAATAATTGATCCGTCACGAGGCGCGGGAAGTTTCCGATGTTCGAACCGGCTGAAAGCGGAGAAACGAGGAGGAACGAGGATGAAGGTGGCGCGTGTGTACGAAGTAAAACGGTATAGATCGTCGGGAAGGTAAGATCGTGGCCGTTGGCTCTGTCAGCCGTGGGTCGAGCAGCGTTTCGCGACGTTGTTGTCGCGCTGGAACGCCGTCACCGTCGGTTTCCGATAACCGAGCTGCTGTCGCGCTGCGGTTCCCCGTTGTTGTTCCCATAAACACTCCGCCCCTTGCCTCTCCGCGCTTTCCTCGCGTTCTCGCCGTCGTGCTTCCAGCTTTCTACACACCTCGTCCGATTCATCGCTGTCCCCATCTTTCCTCGCGAGTTCCTCCGCGATGTAGCCTCTTCCGTCCTCGTACACCCGTTCGTCTTCCTCTCGCCTGGTTACACGCTCGAGGACGGGGCACCGCGGGCGCCTTCCGCGTCCCGACACACGCGACGCAGGGTAGTCTCGCCGGGGAAATCCTGCCAGTCGCCGCTCCGTTTCGCGCGAAATTAATTCCGCCAACGAGGCGACGACGCGCGTTCTAAATCACCGCGTCGGCTCTCTCGGATTCGGGTAGAAAGGAGGGGGACTCGGCTGAAAAACGCCGTAAAAGTACACGCGGGTCGTTGCGATCGATTCGCGGAAGATTCGCGGAGAATTCGCGTAGAAGTGGAGAAAAAAATAGGTGAAGGACGCGTGACGCAAGAACGTTGGAAGTAACGGTGTGGCGCGAAACGAGGCGAAAACGCGGAGATAGCGAACTGCCGGGACAATGGTTCTGTTGGAACGGCTCTTACCTTGTAACAGTTAACGTATTAATAAGCGGTAGAATCGGATGTTTGAGAGTGGTCGGGTGGAAAACGGTATCGTGGAACACGTTTCGGTGGGCTCACCTTGACTAGGCGTCGCGCGGATAGAGCTGGCCGTGTTCGCCTGTTTACGAGGCTATTACGCGTCGACGCGATGCTCCCGGCGGTGGAGCGTGCCGAGGCAAATTTGAACAGATGGAAATGACAATGAACGCGTCCGTGGAAGCTGGCTGCTCTTCTTTCAAGGCCCTCCACCGGCGACGACCCTGGCGGTCTCCGTAAATCGGCCGGACGGTTAAACGAAAGGGCAACGTTCCAAAATTGCCCCGGTTAATTATCCTGGTGTTGGCGACGAGCACAGCCGTGGAATAACGCGGCATGAATGTGCATCGCGCGAGTCGCCCGGTTCCCATTGGCGAATTCGCCGGCCGCTCGAAGCGGAATCGCTGCTAATCGATTCGCACGACGCGTGTGGTCCTTGGAGAAACGCTGGAAATCGCGATCGCTGTGACGGGATCCGAGGAGCCCGCCTCGCTTTGTCGGACGATCGTTTCTCGTTTCGAAAATACGGCCGGGACTCGCGTGACAGCTTTGCGAGCGGAATGCGCGCGCGACGGTAACGCGTTTGCCGATAAAAATAATTAAATTCAGGGGGCCGACGCGCGGTGCGGCGCGGCGCGTCGAAAAATGTCGTTCATTTATCACCGGCCCGATCATCCGCGTCCTTGCGATTCTATGTCGCGCATAAACGCAATTATTTCCTTTTCTATGCCCGCCGGTCGATTAATTTCACGGTAGAACGGAGTGGATGAAAAAGGAAATAGAGCGAAAGCATTCCTCGATCTGAATGCGGAACCCACGCGTGTTTCGATGACGGCTATCGATGGACGCTCGTTTCCTTTTTACCACGCGGTCTACCAACGTGGGGCCCATAACGAGAAGATTTCACGCGAAAGATTCGCCTCACGTTTCTCCTATCGTTCGGCTTAATTGTACACGAAAAGGAACGTACGCGCGTAATTATCCCGGCCGTTTAATTACGCCCGCGATGCTAATCTTTCGACATCTTCATTAAGATCGAACGGACAGATTCGATAACACGGGATCCGATTACATGTTTTTCCTCTATTTTCCCTCCCTCTGCCGACTCGTATCTCCTCACCCCTCCCCCAACCCTCGGAGGACGCCGTTAAACTTTCAATGGCTCGAAATGCAAAGTAAAGCTCGACGAGCGCGCTTCGTTATTCTACGATCGGATGAGTTCGCCGGTGAATTCTTGGTCGGGACGAGCACGTTCGATGCTCGGGTTCGAGAACTAACAAACGTAACAGGATGCAGTGGTTCGTCAGTGGTGAACTTTCGCGTTCCATCGATCGTTATCGATTCATCCGGGCTTTTTACGCAGCGCTAATCAGCCACGAGTTGAATGTCGAGAAGGAACGAAATATAAGAGCACCCCGGTTCGCCCTTTATAATGCTCGTCTCATTGTCGAGTCTAATCGGATGATCTATGCATCGCTGCGCCCGTCGCCGTGGAATCTTAATTCGATAGCTCTTAATATTAATAAATCGCTAACGGGAGCTGATCGTCGAAGAATCGAGCGTCGGGGAACGCCGCGGCGATTTTCCTGCCCCGACGCGATGGCTGGCCGATAAATTCGACCAGCAGGTATCCGCGAAACTCCGTTATCCAGCCCATTGTCCGTTCTCGTTACGAATCGATACGTTCGTCGCATTCCATCCGCTCTCGCGTACAACCGGGCTAATTATTTCTCCCCGTCCTGCCGTTCCCGCCGTTCCATCCACCATTTTCCATCGCGGAACGAACGAAAATGCGAATAACGGCCTGTTCCGGGTACGGAGGAAAGCACGGTTCGTTAAGGAGGAGCAGGCTCGAGCGAAATTGGCCGATTAAGCGCGATAGCCGAGTTCGGAACTCGTTTACGCGTCGCGCCTTTTCCAGCTCCGGCGTGATAACGCGACATGCCTATAAATACACGCCACCTCGCGATGTTATTAATAGAAGCGTGGGAGGATGCGAGAGTGGTACGTGAGACGAATAACGAAGCCGCGACATGGAGTTTCTCACCTGGGGAAGCGCGGGAATGGACCAGGTGCAATCGCGGCACACTCGACCTCCACAGTCACCCATCTTAAACGCCCTCTCCGCTTCGTTAACCTACATTCCGCCCCTTCCCGCCGCCAATTCGATATCGGAGCCTACATTTCGAATAATTAACGACGGAAGCGCCGCGTATAATTCCTCGTGCAGTCGAGCGTTGCGAAACGAATCTCGTAATCATCTCGAGCGGGCTACGAGCACCCGACCAAGGTGTGTTCCGAATCCAGCCTCGCGACGTTCGTTAAAACTGAAATTCTTCTCCTTCTTCTCCTTCCGCTTCTGCCGCAGAAGCGGAGGGAGAGAGAGAGAGAGCTTTGCCGATGCCGGTAAACATCGGTGACAAATTGGAAAAGTTTCGGGGCAGAGGGGTAGAAAAGCCGGGATTTTTTCGACGCAACCGACCCAGACCTAACCCAAAGCACGGCCGAGGCTTTCCAGTCTGTCCTTTCACCGTTTTCGGAACTTTCCTCCGTCTCGGCTTCGCCTTACCCTATCTCTCTGTCCGTCCGTTCGACTCGTTTTCGGTGGATTAAGTTTCACGCGAACGCCAGAGCCACGTATGCCCAGTCGTGCGTGCAGTTAACAAGACACGTTGAACGTAGATGAACCATCTTCATCGTAGGTACACCGCCTGCGGCCAGACCGCGCTAACTTTATACTCTCTTCCACCTTCTCGTCTTGCCACGTAAACGCCACTTTTCGCTGACATCCCGTTTTCCTCGACTCGCAACGAGCTGGTTCGCCGAGTCGCGAAATTCACCTCCGATCGGCGGAAAGATCGGTCCATCCGCGACTTCTGAAACTCGCAAAGCGGCTCGCGCGTAATTCCGCGATCTTCCTTCGATTCGTTAAACGGCCGGGAGGTTCGTTCAGTTTCCAGGACAAAAGAACGGGATTCGAAGCACGTGCAAGTCCATTAGCCTGTCGCGTAATGCACCGATGGCTCCGAGAGAGAGAGAGACGGTTAAAGCTCGTTTCGGAAGCGACTACTACCTGTCTCTCGACCAGGCGCTTTTTAACCGTCATTGTTCCGACCCCGATCCACTTTGCCACGGTTATCGCGACGTTTCGCCAAACGTCGTTTCTACTTATCTCCTCGTCGTCGTCGTCGTCGTCGTCGTCGTCGTTCGCTCTCCGAAATCCCGTTCTCTGACCCCGCAGGTCCCGCTCCGCGTAGGGAACGCGTGGAGAAAAACGCACCGGGCAAGAAACGAGGGGAAAAAAGGAGAGGAGAAAAATACGAGAGAAGAAGAATGGCCGTAGGAAACGTCGGCGAGAGCGTCGGTTTCCTTGACCGGTCGGGGAAATTGCATCTCGGTGAAACGAAGCCGAGGTTGCACGCGGCTCTGTTCCGCCGCTGCGATTTAATCGTGCCGACGATTACGTTCGACCAGGTCGTGACAGAGAGACCACCAGACACGTCGAAACGTTAATATGTAGCGCGCGTACAATAGTTATTAAACGGTTAATGGCCGGCAATTAGAATCGTTCGTATATCGTAATAAAGCCACGGACGGGAAATTATCTCAATCTTGGCTAGGAAAAATTATAACGAGCCTCTCTGCCGACTCCTTTAATTCACCTCGGCTGGAAAGGCAAAAAGACCGGTGTTTCGCTGCCCCTAGCAGACCGGCCGCTCTCCTCGGCCCGCTCTTCCACCAGAAGCCGGTAGCTGAAAGACAGGACGTGCACGCTGCATCCTGACCTTCTCTCGCCTTCGTCCGTTGCACGCCACGGCCTCCTTCCTTGCCTCCTTCGCTCCTTCCTTCCACTCCTTCCTCGTCCTGGCCGTTGTACGCGCGCTGCACGTTTCGCCCGTCGGGCTGTTCCACCGCCACCGAGTGACGTGAAATTATAATTCCGTAAAATTAACGTTGCATATGTTAATTATTAAGAACCGGTCCGTGGCTCGCGGCCGTCTCTCGCGCCGTCGATAGAAGGTCGTCGGCTCAACGAAATGTTAAGCGTCGCGACGCGCTCCTCGAGCAAGTTCCACCGACTAGATTTCGCGATCCGAGAGTGATTTAAACACCTTGCTCTCGTTTTCAAATGCGGATCGGAACGCGTTTGAAACGTCGCGATTGCGGGAAAACCGGGTTCGATTTCGCGATACTCGCGTGTATCTTGTCAGAAGTAACGACAGAGAGACGCGGCATCGGTTGCGTGCGACTCGGATGAAGAAATTACTTTCGCGTTTACTCGGATGCGCGGCGTGGATGTCGGTGGAATCCGGGTTAAGTATCGGCCGGTGGATATTCGACCGTTCGACGGGCTGGTGAACGGCCACTTAAATCAATTAATTTCCGCTAGTAGAACACGATGGACGATAGGGCGTTAACTAGTTCGCAGACTCGTGCCGGCGATAAAAGCGAATTCCGTCGCGTTTAACCACCCCGCGGTGAATTCTCGCGCGCGCCGATCGGACATCGAATTCCACTCGCCTGCTGGTTTATTTTCGCCGGACCTTCGGTGCCTACCACTCGCCGTACGTGTCCGTAACGCGTAACCTTCTCCAATTCGCACGAGTTTCGCGCAAAAATGCCCGACAGGTAAATGCGCCGGCTATGTTCCGCGTTTCGACTCGCTCGAAACGATTACCGATTGCCTTTCCCAGCCACGGCGGCCCCTAACCGGGGGCCGGAGCGGGGGCCGGAGCGGGCCCGCGATCGGCCGCAAAACGAACCGATTTTCCGCCGAGTATTTCAAGGTCTCCGGTGCACCCCGCAAGGGTCAAAGCACGAGTCGTGATCTTTCGATTTAATCGCAGGGAAGGCTTTTTCCGACGCCGTTCTTATTTACACCGGGCATAAACGCGCGCTTTGTGCCCTCTCCCGGTATCGCACCCTCTCTTTCAGTCGATGCTCGAGATTTCGAGGGAAAATCGTGACCGCGAGATCCCCGGTGACGATGCACGGAACAGAGCCGGGTTCAGCCGGATCTCGTCGACGCTGTGCAAACGAGCGTCGCGCCGGGGTGAGAGCGTACGAAAGCAAACGGCGCGGAGGGCACGGAGGATGAGAGGGTGGGCGCAGCCGAAAAGCGGAGGGAGAAAAAATACGAGAATTTCGTTGAAGGATCCGAGAAGCTTCTCGGGTATACGTTAACGAGGGAAATACACGGAGACGGCTAGGAGGAATGCACCGTTTCGAAATATCGTTCGGGAGAAATTCGAGGGAAATAGCGACTGGAGGGCGCGGCCGAGTGGGGCTGGCCCCGCACGATAACGAGATCAACGTGGTAATTTTTTCCCGTAGTCGTTTGACCGCGGGAAAGAATTTTCTGCCGGAATTCGCTGGCACATACAGGGTGCCGGAATTTTTATCTACGCGCTTCGGGAACCCGTTGTTCTCGCCGTTATTCGGTCGGCAAACTAATTACTCGTTGCCCGAAAGCGTCGTTCGGCTGATTTCCATCGGTGGCTGTGATCGGCCATTAAATCGATTAAATCGAAGGAAGAGGCCGTGCAGAGAAGGCCAGGCGCCACCAGGGTCTCGCGCATTCGGTGCATGGTCGGGTGCAGCGTGTATACCGTGCGCCGATCCCATCGGGATGGTCTTTTTTCTCGGCTCGTACCAGCTGGAAGTGTCGTAAATAATACGATAAGGAAGTCGCGCCGCCACGGTGGCCCGTTATCTAGTCCGGAGAGCGAGGAACCCGGGGCATAAATTCGCCGCGACCGACCCGATCCGATGGATCTCTTCGTAATTTCCTTCGTAAACTAGATCCGCTGGCACGAGCACTCTTGAATCGGCTTTTACAGCTCATTTATCGCTTCCGATTGCTCCCACTTCGCTTATCGTTCCCTTTGCCAATAGAAAGCGAGCGTAGACTCCAGACTTTGATATCGCCAAGCGGACTGTACACGCCGGAGCTCGTTGCGACGCGCCTATTCGATCCTAGGTTTCGCGATGCTTCGTCGGTTTCCAGCCGTCTACCTGCTCTGAAAAGCGTCGCGACGCGTAACTCGGGATCCGATGTCAACGACTAGTCGTATCTTTAAAATCGCGGTAAAACGCGAGATCTTTGGCCAGCGAGAATCGACTGTTTTTAACTTCCTCGCGCAATTGCGGCCCGATTTCCCCGAACGATCCCTGTGAAACCGAAGATTCGCGCACCGATTCTCGAATCTAGCCGCAAACGATACCGATACTGCGTTTAGGCGCGTTGAAAATCCGCGCGGTTAAAACCGGCAGTCGTGTATACGTGGATCGGAATAGCAGCGTGTGAAGGGTGGACGAGGATCGGAGTTTACAAGGAGAATCGTGCGGTTACGGTCAGACGTCCGACTTTACGGAACTCCGTCAAAGATGATTTAATTCCCACGTAGAAGTCCGTAAAACGTGGAAGCCCCGGCTGGAGCTGGAAACGCGGGATAATCCCGGCGCGGGATGCAGCGCATGGAAGCTGTAATACGAATGAACGCTTTAACAGCAATTACGCTCGCGTTTGATCCGTGGAAGATGGACACACGAGGCAACGCGAGGGAACGCGAGGCCACGTCCAGCCGCTGGAGCCTTTGAACGCCGTTTAATGACCGTAAATTTCCACCTTTCGTCTCCGTGGACGGGAATCTCTCCTTCTTTGCCGGTACACGCGTCGAGAATGTCACGTACAAAGGCGCCGATCCAAGATAATGTGCCGGAAAGGGCAGCCGTGCAGGATGCGCGCTGCCGCTCAGCCAGAGCCACACGTGGAAGTGTGAACGTTTTAATGTCACACCACCTACGGATCTCGCTGAACCTGTTAACCTGTTGCTCGCGATAAGCCGCGGAACCTTTTTCGAAATCGGTGAGCCTCGCGAGACTGGAAGGAGAAAGAACGCCACCCGTTCGCCAGCTGTGCAAACGTCCCGACCTTTTCCGATGTTTCCCTACGTTTCCCTCGGTTTTCCAACAGACCCCGAACCCCTCGAAAACACGCGGACACGTTTCTCCGAATGCCGAGGAATCGTGGCGCGTGCAAAGGAAGAGGACTTTCTCTTCGGATCCCACGTTACGACCTCTCCTCCTGCCTGTTGTCGCGCGGCCATTAAAATTCTCGCCAGGATCATCCGTACGCGTCTAAATTCGACGAATCGAAGGTCGTCCGATAAATCGTCCGGGCTATCTGTGGAAAAGAGCAACGATCGGAGAAACGGGGAGCGATAAGAGGCGCCGGGGAGGCTTAATTCTTTGGCACAGCAGGAAATAATTAGCGGCGACCGGATACGACGGTTGGTAGGCGGTGGCGCGGACGCCGAGGACACTCCGGTATGACTTCCAATCGACTTCTACGCGGCGTTCGAACCTTTTGCTATGCCTCGCGTGGTCCTTTGATGCGCTCGCACACAATACACGTAGCCGGCGTACAAGACCATTGTTTTGGTCGAACAAGCGCGTTTCGCTGGTTTAACGAACGGCGAGCACGTATGTCGGTAAGCTCACGTATACCACCGTTGTTGTTTCTGGCTCGGGAACGGCGGAAGCGACGCTATCTCGCCTCTCCTCGATTTTGATCTCGCTCCCGGCCCCGCGCCGTGTTTTCGCCATTTCTGACCCGGTCTCTCTTCTAACCGGTCGCGTTCGCCGATGGAAAAATCTCCCGGAAAACAAAAGAGACTTACGAATACAATGCCCGCGCGACGCACGACGCGAGATATACGCGCGCGCCTATGAACGATATCGAATTACAGATGCGATTAAAACCGCTTTCGCCGAGCTTTTATCGTATATCGATCGTACCCCTTGCCGGGGCCTTTGTTTGCATAGTTTTCAAATAAAACGACACTCGCCGTGGATAGTAGTGGTGAGCTCACACGAGCGCGCTTCGCTTCGACGCGAGAGTACCGGCTCGAATCGCATCGAGTGCCACCGCGAGCCAATTATTTTTCAGAAACCCAGCGAATATTTTCCCCTCTAATATTCCCAGCCGCTGGTGGACCTTGCCTGCCGTGTTTCGCCGAAACCGAGCAAACGAACGAAAAACCGTACCCCTCCAATTTCGCGTCGTTATTTCCACCGGAATCGAATAACCTGCCGCTGCAGCCTCGTAAATAGTCGATATAACAGCGCCCCGATGTAATATAGCGGAAGTTACTCTCGTCCCGTATGTCTCGACGGAGAAATGGGCAACGGGGGTACACGCGACGAGGGAGGCAGAAAACAAAGGGAACCCGCGTAATAACGAATCCGGTAGAAGCGTGCGTGTTCGATATCTCGGTATCCCGGCGCATCTAACCCGATCTTTTAACGCCATTTAAACCGGCGTTCGGACTTTCTACCCTCGGATCTACGGCTTATCTCGGCGACTACGTACCTGCGCGTACCACGAGTACCTGTATACACGGGGACACGGAATAACGAACGTTCGATGGATCTCCTCTGGCTCGTCGGTTAATGCGGCAAACTCGAGGCGAGGAGTATCGACCTCGGGTGTACCAGCTCGAGGGCTGCTCGTTCGTTTTCCCGGATTTTCCGTTCGTTAGTTTACGAGCTGCTTCTCTGTTCGCAAACGGACGACTACCAGCAACGAGCGAGTCGGAATCGAATTCGAGGAAAGCTACCTATCTAGTCGAGTCTCTCTCTCTCTCTCTCTCTCTCTGTGTCTCGATGAAATTTATTCGAGACCTCGCGGAATTAGAAACGCAAGGTCAGCCAGGTCCCGGTCGTAGCTGCGCATCCATGATCTCCTTACGATCCATCGGACACGACGCCCGGTGAGAAGGCTTTTGTTCCACGGTTGCCTCGTACCGTTCCTCGCGCGATCCTCGGCTCATACGGAATAGCTAAAATTCCAACATCGGGAAGGCTGAACGGGGTTAAATAAACCTCGACGCTGGAGACGGGGGCGGCGCGGAGAGGGTCTTGTTCGCAATTAAAATGAATTCACCGCTGAAAATTTCGCAGTGTAGCCCGGGCAATTCTTTCCACGCGTGCCGCGCATTCCGTTCTCATCTACGGCTTTATTAAACTCGCGGCCGGACCGTGACCGTCGTAAATCTCACCGAAATGAAGAGGAACGGAGACGGAGAGACGGCCAGGCGTCGTCACCAGTTCTAGGATTCCAATCCCGGTCTGGTTGCCAACCAGCCGACGTAATCGGTCGAAGGAAACGTTTGTCAACGAATATCGTTAAGGGCTCGTTGGGTCCGTGTGCTTTACGACACGGGCCATGGCCCCGTTATTAATCATATCGTTTGGGAGTCTCGTAAAACAAACGGCTTAATGGGACGCACGGTCGTCGGTCAGCCGTACATCCGATGCAAAACAGAAGCGATCCACGTATGCGATCGCGTTCCAGCTCTTCTTCTTTTTCTTCTTCTTCTTCTTCTTCTTCTTCTTCTTCTTCTTCTTCTTCTTCTTCTTCTTCTTCTTCTACTTCTTCTACTTCGTTCCCAGTATGCGTGGAAGAATGGCCGCCATAAATACGCCGGGTTTCTGCACGGTCACCCTTGTCCATGACGGTGACTCTGCCGATGAGGCCCGAGAGAGGAGTCCGTGGATTTTCGACGCGTCGTGACACAGTCTCTCGGAGACGAAGGTTGTTCCCTAACCGTGATCGACCCAGGTATAGGTCCGTCGAATTAGAATTCAATGGCTGTTTGTTGGCCACTGATGTCATGGTTTGGATCCCGATGAAGACGTTGCAGCGCGGATGGAACGCCGGAGAACAATGTGCCACAGAGCGGCGAGTCCCTCTGCGAAACCTCGACTAATTATAGGACGACCACGATCGATCGGTCGGTCGGTCGCGACGACCGAAATCGAGCCACGACCCTTCGCGAGAGGTTCCCACGACAGGGATATTCTCCTGGAGAAAAATCAGCCGCGCGGCTGTTAACATGCACCGACACGATGACAAACGTTTACCCGCGCGTCTAAGAACGGCCGCGCGCCTCCCGGCACGCAGAAACGCCGGCGTCGATTTCGCGCGTGCACGCTCGCCCGTATATTTGCACGTAGATCCGCGTGCAAATATGTGCCGAGGGTGTGTAAGCGCCGGCCGGCGTAATTGTGACCGAACTTACGGCGCGCGGTGTAATCGCGTTAGAACTACGCCCGGAAAAAGGAGAGGCGCCGCGAGTGTAAACAGGCCGAGCGAGCATTGCATTAACACAGTTGTTTGTTCGTTAATCCTCAAAGCGCGAAAACTTGCCGTCCGTCCTCGGCTTCCGGCCGTTGCAGCTAAAGCGCGAAATTAGCGGGCCCTCTATTTCGAGTTGCTCGCGTGGTCGGCTTTAGAGCCTTCCTCGTCGTTGTAACGGATCAGCCGTGGAACGGGGAAGTCGAACGATTAAAACACGGAGGAACTTGGATCGAATGCGCGTGCTTCCCTCGGGTGCAAGTCGGCAGAGGGACTTTCCGAAGGCAGAAGTCGGAGAAATGCAATCGGGGAAACGTCAAAGGGCTCTGGAGCGTTTAGGCGCGTGGCCCCGAGAGACACGAGGATGGAACTGGCGTGCCGTGGTTTCCGGCAAAGCCGAACTATCCGAGCCAGCTATTTCGAGACACCGCCGTAACAACAACGCATCGATGACGCTTTAACGACGCATTCCTGAAACGACGTTTACCGATGATCGCGCGGCGAAACATCATCGCGCCTGCCGACCGCGATGGTTTCCTTCCACGGATAAACCGCCGAAGGATCGAAACTGAGTGGAATTTTTTCTCCCTTCTCGAATGATCCGTTTGATCGTCGCACGGCTGTGTATCATCTGCCAACTGCGCGGATAATTAGAGGAAACCGTTTGCAGTATTCGCGAATTCTTCGAGAGAGAGACTTCGTTACGTTTATTGGCATACCTGGCCGGGTTGGGATCAGCGCGAGTCCGCGTGCAAACGCGAGCCGACAGCTTAAATCTCCAACGTGCCACGGCTAATTAGCGCTTTTTACGACTCCGAGGGAAAACCATCGATTTTCCAAGGCACGCAAATTCGAGTCAATTTCAATTAATACGGTTCGACCGATTGTGTCAGCGGAGCGTGCAGCGGCTAATTAACGGTTCTGTTTTTACGTTCGGTATAATAACATTGCTGCACGTGATGTATAATCATGGCAGCCTGATAATCCCGGCTGCTCTCTCAGGGCAACGTCGCCCGTGGGAAAACGGCTTTTGATATGTTGTCGATATCACGTACGCAGCCGGTCCGCCGCGCAACGACCGAAGAAATTATCAACCGAAATGTTTCGGTCATTCGATACCTGACAAACGTACCGTGACAGCGGAAGGGAAGGGGTCCGCCTATTCGCGCTCTCGGTACCCTCTCGGTGCTCGCGTCTACCTCTCCGACGTTTAAAGGACCGATTTCAAGCCGAAGAAACGAAGAAAAGGGAGAGAGAGAGAGAGAGAGAAAAAGAGAGAGAAAGGATGGTTGGACACGGTGGGACTGTGGAGATCTGCTAATGGCATCGATAACCTCGTTCGGACCACACGCGATTCCGGCCATAAATGAAATCGTCACCGTAATGGCAGGGCCTGGCAAGCGAAAGGAAAGGTCGAAACAAGCGAAACCGAAATTGCAAACGCGCGGACGGCTGCTCGGCTCGCCCACGATCTCGTTCGAAAGAATAATTATAGGTTGGGCGTACGCGAATGGGTAGGACATGAGATGGCACCGCTGGCGGTAGCGGTGGTTCACGTCAAACCACGCTATCTCTCGCTCACTGAAAAATAAACGAGAAGGCACCGTTTAATGCCGCTTTCGAGCGGTGCGCCTCCTCCCCTGGACGAAGGAGTTACGAGACCTCGCGAACGTTCTTATCTGATGCATCCGGTATGCGTGCCGGGTATGCACGGTATACAATACCTAACCGGCTGATGACTGCCGGCCATGTTTACAACACTTCTTCCCGCTAATGTGGAACACGGCTGATTGTCCCGATCGAAGGATTTATATCGACGAATATAGACGTTTGCCTAGCCGTTTTCGAGTGGCACGAAATCGGTGCGCAGTAGCGGATATGTCTCTTCTTACAAATATTTGCGCGCCAGATCTAAATTTTCTAATATCGGTGTACCGCTTTTCTTATCGGGACACGTCATGTTTGTGATGCTTCTCCTCCTCGATGTGGAGCACGACCGATTGTCTTAATCGTGGGACTCGAGCGAAGCGTGCAACTGATACCAGAGCAACGAAACCGCGTCTTTCCGCGTGCAAAAATTTGCTCTACTCCCTTTCGCGAAACATCGTACGCGAATTTCACTCCGAACCACTTACGTCGAGTCTGACACCGCGTGATAAACTCGCCCGTTTGATAGATTTCGTTTCTTCCGTCTTTTATTTCATTTCAGAATACGTAATAGCGGTACCCTTCGATCTTTGGTTCAACACGCACGATATCCTCTCGAAACTAGGCACCGCGAGCTGAGATTCATTGACGAATTACGTTTGTTATCGCGATACAACGATGTCAGTAATTCATTCTAAATCGCGCGAGGAGAAGATACGCGAGCGTGGACGTAAGCAGCGTATTGCGAAACGACGCAACTTCCGAGTACAATGGGCGTCGATAATGGCCGCTTTTCACCCTATCATCATTCCCGAGACTCCTCGTCAATGAAATCGCGAAGCCACGACGCGTCGTGCACCAGCGTATCGCGAATAGTGACGAATTATAATGCGTCGCGTCCCGCGATCCTACTCGCGCACCAACACCGATCCGGTCACGCGTTATCGCCGACTTCGGCGTCCAGAGAATCGCCGGTGGAGCAGTGAAAGCCAGATAAAAGATCGTGTATCCCATTTTTTTCCCGGATTATCTGCCCGCGACGGACTACGATACTCGACAATAGGGAACGTTGTTCGAACTGGCGTCACGCGGAAGCTTTCAACCGTCGAACGACAGTTACATCGCTCGAGATTGTTCCATTCGGCGCTGCCATTGATCCAGCGCCACTTATTTTATCGCGACGTTTAACTCCGAACCACACTGATAATTAGCCCGGCCGAGCCGTTTCGACGCGAGTCGAGGCGACCCGAATACCTAAGCGAGCGTCGAGACGTCGACGACGACGACGACGGGGAAACGCGAGTCGGAGGCCTCGACGCTATCGCAGGGTCAAGAGCGTCAATTTACCACGGCTGAAGCGTCGCGTTCGCACTCGCGACGTAGGCGTTAACGGCTTCGCTTATGCGTGGAATCACGAGCAGCCGGGAAACCGCCTCGTTTCACTTTCAAGCCGGTTGAAACGCGGGGATACCTAGAACACGGTCGACTTGCCCGGTCCGGGACGATCGCGTACGGCGACGACAGGCCTTCCATCAAACCAGCGGACGTCGATGGGAACGACCGTACGCCATTCCCCTTTTCGTCGCTCGTTATTTATACGCGATTCGTGCTCGGGCTTCCTCGGCCCTTAATCACTCGTTTCTGCGTTCGAACCAGGAAACTACGAGTTTATCCTCTTAATTCTTCCACAACGACAGATATACCCTCGAGAGAGGTCTCTCGGTTCCTCGGGATTCCCTCGAGAGAGGAAGGGAGAGGGAAGAGGGAAGGAAAACGAAGGCAACACAGTGCGCGATTGTTGCGGTCGAAGGAGGTATCGTACGCAAAGTGGAAGACAAGTATCGGGAATGAAACGAGGGGTTGACCGCGCGCGGATGATCGTCCGAATGCATCTTTAATTCCACGCACTTATCTCGAAATCAATTTAAATCTTGGCTGTCCGGCTCGGTTCCTATATGGCGAAGGGAAGAGCTTTGTCCGTGC
This sequence comes from Euglossa dilemma, assembly GCA_002201625.1. Taxonomy (NCBI): domain Eukaryota; kingdom Metazoa; phylum Arthropoda; class Insecta; order Hymenoptera; family Apidae; genus Euglossa; species Euglossa dilemma. Next base: position 4,414,882 of record NIJG01000112.1, read on the forward strand.
CGACGTGGATCAGCGTCGTCGCCGTCGCCGTCGTCGTCCTCGTCGTCGTCGTAGTCCTCTCCCTTTCGCGTTCCGTGCCACGTTAGAATAGCGTCCCGCGCATAAAGGCCATTGTTGCAGAAAAGGGACGACGACGCGAAACGAGACGCAACGATATACCCGGCGTCTCTCGTACGGCTCATTCAGCATGCAGTTGCCGAGGTTATCGCGCTCCACGGACGTTGATAGAATACGCATCGTTGGCTCGGGGTTGCGCTGCGGTGCCAGGCGTCCGTGGCTGTCAGCGCGTCTCGAAACTGTCAAGGTTCTCGCAGCGGGACTCGATGCGAATCAACGTCACCGACTCGTCCGCCCCCGCGAGTCGCCACCCTCCGGCACCACCTTCTTCTTCCTCTATCGATACCTGCCAATGTTTCTCTTTCGAGGTACCATATCTCTCGTCGTAGGCCCTTCCATCCTGCCAACGGATCGCTGAATCTTTACGGAAGTTCTTCTCCGTCTGACGCACCTTCGTTTCGGTTTTACCGGACCAACCGTCTCGATTGTAGAGCACAATCGGGCACGATAAGCCCGCTACGTAAATACGAAAAAAACTGTTTGCACCCGAGGCTGTACGAAGGTCGTCACGCTGTAAATCACCGCGTTGTTTGCAACACGCGTCATACATCAGAGATATTTTAGGTAACGGCATTAGACGCCCCACCCTGTGCAAACGTCACGGGTCACTGTTTCTTAATAGGCGGTTACGATTAGCTCGATATTCCTGTCATTATCCCAGTGTCCGTGTTACTCGCCTATTTTTCTATTCCCATTAACGGCGAGCCAGCTTTGCTCGACCCGGTGTCATACCCGCGTTTCCAGTTAACGGCCAATTACCAAAGTTCGCGGATGTCCGTTTTTCTAGCCCGCGATAGCGCCAATTTACCGATCGGCTGTCAATCATCCCCGAGCCGTCTGCCGTACAGCGCGCGTGTACAGAGCAGAGCCTTGGAAATTGGCAGGAATTCCGCTTTGAAAATTAACCGATCGTTATCGCCCAGCAGAGTTCTTTGAACTGCCTTCGCACAGGCCTGTTATCGCGTCCAAGATATACAAACAAGCGTGCCCAAAACGCGTATCAGACTCGCACGAGAAAAGAGACACTCGGAATTTCCTGGAACATCTAGAGCTGCCTTTGACTCTAGCCAGATTCGGCCGGGATCGTCGGCCTGTTTCCAACCGACCTCACTGTATATGGATCCGTGTCGAACTTCGCGGACGACACTAGAGCCGTTTTCTCTACCGAGAAGATGGACGATTCGCGGATCCGGCGAATAGGAAAGACGCGGCCAACTTCCCCGGAGATGTTCCCCTGTCGGGAATCGAACGGGCGATCCGTCTTTCGCGTCTTCTTTCCACCGACGTGCACCGGATGAATCGAAAGGTCTTCCACCTTTGAGGAACGGTTTGCTGCTCGGTGGTTCAAGAATAGCATGGCGGAAGACGGGCGCAGCGCGCGGAATAAACGCGAGGAAGCGGGAGAAAAAGAGCGCGACCGGCGAAAGAATCCGCTGGCGGATTTAAAAATATATTTGCCTGGTAAATCGGAGACTCGGGCCGCGTCGCGTATCGGCACGCGAGAGTTAATCGGAAACGGTGCTCGACCGTAGCGTCGCGGCGCGCGCGAATCGACGACAGATGCATCGTGGTCGTTGCTGGGAATCGATGTAAATGAAAGTCAATGACTCGCGGCTACTCGCGCGGCATTACCACCGCAGTTAAGCATAATGCGGTTTGCCGGTGCCAAAAAACCGGGAAACCACCGGCGCGGACGGGTGACGTTTTCTAAGATTAATTTCAGGCGCGCCTTTCCATTCCCGGGGAAACCCGAGGCTGCGAAACCGGCGCCAGAGGCGAATCGAAAGCGCGCTCTTCGTAAAGTTGTTCCCCCTCGAACAATGGCGGGCACGATCACAATCGCGGAAACCGGTGATTCGATTGCCAGCGAGCCTTTAATGAAAATGGCTAACGGTTGAAATTGTTTGCCAACGTTTTAACTGCCGTGTAATCTATTGTTCGATGACTTTACGATCCCGCCGGTGTTTTACGGCCCGCTAGGCTACGTTCGTCCCTGAATTCTTCGATTCAATTTTCCCTTCGCGACGTTCACCTTTGACCGCCAGAAAGGATTCTAATTCGCGACACGAACCGTCTTTCGAGCCGCGGTCCAATTCGAAAAACGGAATTAAAGCACGAGCCGAGAAAGCGCCGTTCCGTCCGGAATATAATTAATATTTACGAACGCCGCTCCGGTCGCCATGGCAATCGTACGCGCCGCTCTTGCCGGCGTAATCGGCGTCGTTAACGTTTCCGGAAGTCACGCGTAAACACTGGTTACGATCTCGCGTGTTCCATAACGGTTCCCTTCATCGTCCACGCACTCCGCGTCCCCGGCGTTTTTCACTCGCGAAACGTTATTCGCGCGAACGGGTAGAAAAAATTATCCATCCGGATAGCTTTCTCGTCGTCCTTCGAGGAGACGTCTTATCGCGAAGGAAGTTACGGTTACCGTAGGTTCTTCCATCAGCGGAGACCACAGCGGCGATAGCGAGTCGAAAGCGAGTACGGTGACCCTTTCCACGGAGCCGGATGACGACATGGAAATTGACTTAACGAAAACTCGATAACCAATTGGCCAGAGGTAGACGTCTGGTCGCGTTCGTGGAAACGGTTGCAGCAGCCGCGGCGATCCGACACCGCGACGATGAATGATCCGAGAGGGAAAAAAAAAGGGAGAGAGGGGAAAAAGAAGAAGCAATCGAAGGCTTCGATACTCGTGTTTCATCCGGCCGAGTACATAACCGACAATGAGCAATTGGGAAGCGGTCGAAAAGAGATACATACAGGCGCGTACGTGGAACGGAGAGCGTCGCGGATTCAGAGCGTCGCGTGACGCTTGCAAATCAGTGGAAACGCGGCGAACATGTGCGTACATAATGAGCTTAATTGTGAGCCTCGGTGAAAAAGAAAAGTCTCCGGACGAGAATTACGAGGTGGTCGAAGGCGCCACTCTCGAAGCGGTCTTACGGCCCTTAGCTCCATCAGACTTATGAATAGTACTCGTTGTACGCGAGTGGACCGCGTTTATTGCTGCCTTTCACGGCAATTCTATCTTCGGTCCCAGAGATGGGATCGCTCCGCTGGCCGCGAGCCTCTCGATACATACTCGAAATAAATCGATCGGGACACGCGTACACACGCGCGACGGAGCCGGTCACGCTCGGGCTGAAACAGCTGATCCGTAATTAAACGATCCTGCTCGCTCTCAAAGGTGCGTTTCATTGCTCCCGAATGACCCGACGAAATTCCATCCACGTTTCTAATTCGCCTTCTCCGTTCCGGCCAGGCTCGTCCTCTCTCTTCCTCCCCCCGCTTTCGATAGCACTGGATAACCTACTAGAGAGAGCGATGCAAGTCGAATCACGGTCGCTGGCTGACGTTAATTAACGCGCATCCACGACCGTCCATCCATTCAGCCATACGTCGAGGCCCGATAAGTCCTTAGACTTCTTCGTGGCAGCCACTCGATAACGGGGCCCTCGAGCGTCGTCGCGCCGGCCAGGCCGGCGGCGCGTATCGTCGCCACGAATTTCGAGCGGAAACGCATCGGCCGCCGCATGATCGATCGCCCTACGTCACCGAGGACGCGCGACCGGTCGCTCGGCGCCGATTAACAGTACTCGTACCCGGCCGGAGCAGACGCCACGGACACGTGGATTCGTGGACCCGCGAGTTCGACGAATAACGGAGCGGAGAAGAAGCCTCGCTTCCGACGCTTTCTCCGGCAACCCCTAGCTACCGCGACCAAGATCAAAGTGGGTGGCAGACCTCGATCCGCCGCGTCCGCCGCTCTTCATATTTCTGACACGCACCCGAGGCTAATGCACCTTTATTTGTTTCTCCGCTCATCCTCTAGCTTTTTCGCGACCTCGCGCGTCTTTCTCCTGCCATCGAACCCTGTGCCGTCCCGCAACCGCTTCGAAAATAATCGACGTTCGGCCCCGCTTCGTCTTCGCGACGTACCGTTTCGACGTCTCGAAAATCGTTGCCGAACGAGGAAAAGCGCGAAAGTGAAAATTAGTCTTTGTCGGTGTACCCTTCGAACAGCCAACACGCGGGAATAATAAAAGGCAGCAGAGGTGTAAATTTCGCGTAATGGCACGCGAGTATCATAGAAACCAAAAGGGGCTGCTCGTTAAGTCTGATTCGTAGCGAGGAGCGCTGGTAGCTGACGGGGAAATTAGCGGTGTATACGTGAAACGCTTCTCTCCATCGAGTGGTTGTAAATCGCGATGCCGAGACGTTTAAACGAGGAACAATTAATCGAATCGGAAACGGTAGCGGCGAGAGGAAAGCGTTGGGAACGGCGAAACGGCGGCAGTGGTGTAAAAAAGATAAATCGTCGGGGCGCGGAGGACTGCGAAAATCGCGTGGATCGGAGCACACGGTCGCGGCGTGGTCGAAACTCGGAGAGGGGAAAAGGAGAAAGAAAAAAAAAAGAAAAGGGAAAAGGGGGAAAAGGGGAAAAAAGGGACGAGCATAATTATCGAGCGGCAGGACGTCGCGACGAAAAGTTTTCAAGGCGAGCAAAAACTTTCTCGACCGACGAGTCGGACGGGTCGTATTTTTCCTTCGCGGCGTATTATCACGGCCGGGAACGGACTCGTACACACACGCGAGCCACGGCGAACTCGACCACATACCGTACGTAATGTATACCGCATGTGATCCACGGAAGGGATATATAATCGCACGCGCGCGTCTAGACTCGACATAATTACCGTACATGTCCGCTACAGATTGCTCATTGTTCGCGTGGCTTCTCTCCTTCCTCCTCGCCTTTTCCCTTTCCCTTTTGCCCCTCCTCCTTTCGGCCAACCCCTGGCCCGAGGGATTAGCGTCACAGGGTGTGATGCATGAGTTACTTTCACGGTTATCAGCGAGAGCCGCACCGCTGCCAGACGCGTCGGTGCTTTGACTTCGTAGCCGGGAATCGCGCGTTACGGTCCCCGCGAAATCGCGTTATTCGACGGTATGTTAATACACTCGCTCGATCGTCCTGCCGCGAAATCTTTTATCTCGACGTTTCGCTCAGGATTACCAACGGCCATAGCCGAGCAACGTCGCCGTATCTACGCGTGTGCGAGGTATAATTAAACGAAAGAGCGGAGAAAGGAAGGAAAACGAGCGGGCGATTATCACGAAGACGGAGCAGGAACGCGGGTACACGCGCGAGAGATCGAGAAACGGATAAAGGAAGAAAGGGTAAGAGGGTTAGGGCGAACGTTTGCCAGCTCGGAAGGGAAAATCCGGCGCACTTGCCGTGGCCGATCGGTAATCGAAACCGGTAATTATGCGCGGACATTGGCATGCACGCGGTACAAAGGAGAGTGCGCGGATAACAAGGGACCCTCTGCCCGGAGCATCGAAAGTAACGAGGGCAAGGATTGATGTCCGTTCATTCGGTACGATGTACATTGAGAATTATTACGAGGTGTCCGTATTAAAATAAACTGCCGGTGTAGCCACGGTACCGCACGCGGCAGGGAGATATCCTCGTTAAAACGACGAGTTATCGAGGGGCAATCGTGTTTCGGTTGTTCTCCGCTCCGCTTCTTTCCCTTCTTTTTTTACATTTTCCCTCCAACGAACCGCACGCTCGCGGTTACGGGATCCGCGATACAAATCGTGTACAAATTTCGCGTCGCGCTCGATCCTGCTGTTTACTCGCGCGCTCCTTCCAGTATCGTGTTCCGGGCTAAACGTTTCAACCGATCTCCAGCCATCGACGAAGAAAAACAGAGGGGAAAAGGGGAATAGAGAGAGAGAAAGCTTGCGTCAACGATTTAATATCGTGATCCATTCGAATTTTTCTCTCCGATTAGCCGAGACGCCAGGTTGGGAAATAAACGTTAATCGAGATCGGTTACGAAACGGAAGCACGCCGGCCGGATATAGGGCACACGCAGCGTGGTATCCAGAGGATAATTTTCGTGGAGAAAATTATCTCAGCTGTCGCAACGATCCGCTTCTAATCGAGCACCTCGCGATTACGTATTTCATCGGCTCGTCACGTCGCTTCGATCTCTCGGCTGATCGCGTGAGAAATGCCCGGGCTCGAATTCGACCGGGCCCACCTCCTTTGCGGTTTCGCCTTTCCACCGCGATATCGGCTCGGATTTTTAAACAAAACGCCGAGTCCCTGATTACGTCGCGAGCGTTTACACGTTTGCCCAGCGTCATTTGCGGGTGGCCGTTAAACAACGTCGCCGGGGCTGGTCACGAGCGTCGTTCAAACACAGACGTCGCTTTAGATCGGGCGAGAAAATCTAAGCTAATATCGAAGAAATCTAATACCCCGAGTTCCACGAACGGTTTTTAATCTCGAATAATTAAACGCTTTTGTTTAATTATCGCGACGCTAGGCGCGACCGATCGCGAGAAACCAGACGCGTCCGGATGGCTCGAAACGCGGCTGTGTTTATTTCTAAGGAAAACCGAGACGATCCGAACGGATCGAGTTTGCGTTCTATTATCACTTACCCGAAATTCCTGACGGCAATGTTGGCGCGCCGCGGCACTTCCGCGGGACTCCGCTGCGACCGGTCATTCCTCGATTTTCGTGAACGATCCATGAAGATTTGCTCCGAGGCTCAGGCCATCCTGCGCATGAGAAACGTCGCGATACGTTAAAGGCAAAGCTCATTACCAGGCTGAATGATATAGGGCGTAAGAAGGACGCGACGCAACAAATCACCGTGTACCGCGCGCGGAAACACGAAGGACGGGGGCTTTAGACCGGTTAACGCTGATCGCCTTAAGTCCCGGGCTTCGAGTCTAAGTTTTACCTTCTCTCATTGCGCAATAAACCCTTGCCGCGCGATCCGCCGATCGGGAAGGTGTTCGATAATCCTGCCTAGCCCCGAGTTTTCTCTGCCTTCGTTCCTTCGGCTCTCCGCGCGCGTTCAAACGCGCTCGTGAAATCGCCGAGTGCTCGCGAAGACGCGACCACGAGTATTGGTTCGTTCGGACTGAGAGGAAAAGAATTTTGTCGCGAATCGGTCGCGACGTTGATAAAAAGACCGATGAATTATGTATGTGGACTAACGCGTGGCAACGGATAGGTGTATAGACCAGCAGGCTGATTTATTTCCCTAGCTGTCGGTTTTTGCACGGCCAACGACGATCGATGGATCGTTCGGGCCCGTTCGAAAATAGCGGAAAAATTCGGAGTTACGAGGACGAGCGGATAACGGTCGCGCGAACGTAATTTACAGAACGATATATTAAGTCGCTTGTTGGCGGACGGTGGTGTAAAGAAACGCGTCTACGAGTATTCACGGCTTCTTGTTCGCGACTGCGCGCGCGTTTCGTTGTATGAACAGCTGTGAAGAATGCGCCTCCGCTCGCCTTCTCGCGCGTTCTTGCCCCGATATCGGAGACCAAACATGCTCTCGCGATAAACCGTTAGAAAATCGCTGGTAAAATTTGTCGCGACTCCACGCATTCTTTCGCCTTTCATTTCCATCGATACGTTTTCCCCTTCTCGGCGATCTCCTCGACCGCCGCTTATTACTTGCGGTGTTTTTAATAACCCTTTACGCAACGAAGCTTACGAGATGCAAAACAACGGCCTCGCGGACGGTAACCGATCGCACTACGTGGCATCGTTGTCGAGCGAAATACCTTGGAGTTTCTACACGAGCAAGCTCCCGGCGAACAGCATCGGGAGATAAAAAAGAGGTTCAACAAACACTTTGACGTACCGTCGTGCCTCATCTAATCCCATTCAGTAGGAGCAGCAGGTGGACTCGCGGGCTCACTACACGTGGCACACATTTCCAAGGAACACGAGTCGGTCGCGGAAAAAAGTCGAATCGCGCGATCGGCAATTCCAACGAGACCGCCAGGCGAGAGGGAAACAACTATATCGCGGTTTACGGCACGATCGGTTAATTATCGTTTCCCGCGCGATCGCCAGCCGATCGAGAGGATCGACCACTGCTCTCGAGCGGTCGAGTCGGTTCCGGAACGGCACTGACGAACTCCCGACGACGCGGTTGCACCCGACGACGGACGCGTTTCTTCTTCTCGACGAGATAATCGGCCGGGGAGGGAGAGAGAAAGAGAGAGAGAAAAAAAACCGAGGCGGAAAACGCGAGAGGAGACAGGTGTCGGGTTGTAATCGGCGAGCGAGGAAACTCCGAGGAGGAAAGCCGAGAGCGAACTCACGTTTGCGCGCTCACGGGCTGGCGCAGCCGCGACAGGAATGATAGTGGCGAAAGTGGGAGACCCTCCGGGAAATATATAGGTCCGCAGGGTGGTGGTGGATCCGAGGAGGAAGGAGGCGGAGGTCCGTCGACGCATCCCTCGGCGCGTGTGTGCACGCACACGCGCCGCCACGCACGTGTTCACGCACGATGCACGACCCGTCACGATGCACCAGCCGGTGCACGGAGAGACGCATCCCCGAGAAACCGATCGAAAAAGGAACAGTCTGTCCGGCCACGGCCACCAGTGCCCTCCTTTTTCGGGACACCTCGAATCCCCGATTTTTTTCCCTCCTCCTCTCCTCTCCTCTCCTCTCCTTTCCACGCCGCCTCTATCCGCCTCGTTCTCGCGTCTATCCTCCCCGTCCGGGAGGAGCCGCGATCTCGGTGCATTCGCCGGGTCATTCGCGTGTACGTGCGACATTTAAAAGTGCGCAGGTATAAATGGTACCGAAGGCTGAACCTCCGTGGTAATGGGACAATTCGGCGCGGAGAGTGGCTACTCTTAGCACCCGATCTTGCATTTTTACGCGATGCCTCTCGCGCTTGTTTGCTCGCACGTAGGTGCAAAACGGCCCTTCGCAAACGACGCGCACGCCAGACCCGGCGATACGCGATGTTTCACCGAGAATTGTAATTCACCGATAAACCATCTTTCTCGCTTTTGGCATATGCGAAAGGCTCGAGCGATGAGGCAACAATAGGAACGATAAGTACATACATACGCGAAACAAACGCGTTCTCGAAATAACTGGCACGATTCTGACGATTCCTACGGGCGTAAGTCGGTTCAACGAACCGCGGGGCGTGTTACGAATACTCGTAAAATTTAACCCGAGAGATTACGTTAGCGGTTTTTCCTAGGTTATCGATAGGCGTAACGGTGGAACGGGCATGCTGCCGCGGATATTTCACCGTCGACGGCGTGACGCCCCGGAGCCACGCGCCGCTTCCACTTCTCCCGTTTCCGCTTTCCATTTTTACGCGTCGCCGCTCGCGAGTCGCGCGTCGCGAATCGATCGCGACGTTTCGCCGCGCCGCGGAGCGGATCGCTCGAGCGGACGAGCGAGCGTCGAGACGCGGATCGTGTCGACGCACGGGAACGGTGTCGCGATGGGAAAAAAATCCCGCTTCCGAGTAATACCATTGAACGCGGAGCGCGGCAAAAACGGTACCCCTAAGAAAAAAAACAGTCTAGGTTACCATTCCTCCGCGTCCTCCGCGTCCTCCACGTCCGCCAGACAAAGATCTACGATTATCCGCGTTTCTTGGCTCGCGCCGCTCTCCAGCCTTCTTTTCTCTCCCGACCAGCTCGTCGTAGTTCCCGGTCACGCGTCGCGCAGGATCAAAGTGCGTGAAAAATCCGGCGCAGCCGGTGAATAAAAATCCACCGATACCTCCTACGTCGCGGTGACGAAACCCCTCGAGGACAGTCCCGTTCGTTGCCCACTCTCTTCCGTCGTATCATCCTTCCGTCGCGAGTTCTCCGCTCGCCGCGGCGCGTGTAACGCGGTAGCCTCGCCGGCACGCGATAAAAGCGCGCGAACAAACTCGCGTAACCGGTAAATGAAACCGTAGAACGTTCGACGTGCGTTTCCTTTTTCAACGGCAGATCGGCGAATCGTCGCTTTAAGGTATGCGTAAACGTTCTGTCCGCGCTCTTCCGATATATCCGTCCGCTGACGAGCGCCGACTCGATTTTCCTAGATATCGATATCGCTCCGATCGAGGAAAGCGTGTTTTTCCACCGCGAACCAGGCAAACTCGATTTCCTCGCCGTCGAGACCTATCTCTCTATGAGCTAACGCAGAGGATTCGTACGCGAAGACGCGTCGCGTAAACCGAACAAATACAGGGTTAATTAACTTTCGTCGGAACAGGCACGAGGAACGGAAAATAATCGTGCAACCTGTCCGATGTTTGCCCGAGCCAAATATTTATTAATATGTGCCGCTACCGCGCCTAATTCATTAATTTCGACAAACACCGGCCGCGCAGACTTTAAATAATTTCCACGCGAATCCAGGTTCGAAGTTTCAAAGTAAATACGCGCCCGATGACGATTCAAGAAACGCTCGCGGAACGGTTATTTATTTTCCCATCTCTGACTCATTTAATACACCATATATATACACGCGCATACGCTGGAAATACTCCGGGATAATTGCACTTTTGAGTCGAATTCGCCGATGGCGGAACGCGCTCGCGATGTCTCGCGGGACAGGCCTATTATGGAAATGAAAACCGTCGGCGGAGCGTATCCGTCTCTGTTCGTGTTTTT
>NIJG01000112.1:4425503-4439743 GCA_002201625.1 Euglossa dilemma
TTTTTTTTTTTTTTCTTCGTTCGCGCGAATTCGCTGGCAATAATGCGTATCACGGTATACGACCACGGTCACCCCGCGACCGTAACGAAATAAGATTAATTCATCTACGCGAAGTTGCTTGGCGATCGACCTCGCGCCGAACCTTCTAAACCTTATTACCTTTTAGGGTTCTCCTTCTTTTTCATTCGCCGTTCACAGTCATTTCGACCGTGACAGGTTTAGCGTTAATTAAACGCGAGCCGACATGCACAAACTCGGTCTTCCACCCTAAATCTGGTTATTACTGCATACCTATTTCTACCACGCCGTTAAAGCGCCTCGAAATATTGAAACAACCGGTAAATTTTTGGTTTCCAAGGCTCTTTGCTATTATACCGGCGTCGAGGGGTCGTCTACCGGGTCTAGACATTCTATTTTCTGAAATTGTTCAATCCCAAACATAATTCATCAGAGCCTACAGCAACACCTATGTACATTCTTTCTTTCTATTCCCATCGTTTCGCTAATAATAAACTTTGTACATCGTTCACCGTTCGACTGTATACGCTTGGTTCGCTGCGAGCTATAATAAACCGGGTAATTTCGATTATGAAGGAATTGCAGAGCCAATAATCGGCAAAGACCTGGTTCTCCGAATCGGCTGGTCGAGCCCGCTAGATTCCCTGGCCGGCTAATTAAAAACTATCGAGATCTAATTGCCCGAGACGCGGTTCTGTTCCGCGAAGGAGGCCTCGCGCCGATATATTTCCAGCTCGCGGCGTGTCCGGCGAAAAAGCGAACGAGCAATAACAGCGCGGCGACTAATGGATCGTTCGGCCGCGCTTTTCCGTTTATTATTCCGCGCGGAACGCTCGGTCGGCGCGCGAGTCCGCGATTACGGATGTCAACGCGAACAACGGGCCCCGCTAAGTAATCAGCGCGGCAGCTCGATCGCCGCTGGCCCCCTCGCACCGCCAGTTCTATTACTCCCCGAGATTCGTTCGGAGAATAACACCGCGCGTTCCTCATCCCCGATGGAACCTCGCGCGATTCTGCTTCGACTCGCCGCGAGTTCCCGGTACTCTTGCTTACCGGGTACGTGCGCTGCTGCTCGCGTGCGATTCGCGGATATCGCGTTACCTCCTCCGCATCGGCCACCAACCGCGTAAAACCGATCACTCTCGGATTTCTGGCACATTAGAAACCGGCGCGTTCGAATTTAAGCGTCGTTTCCCAGATCGGTAAAGCGCTGCCACTTTTTCCCAGCGAGTCGTCTTCTCGCTTTCGCGATATCGCTCCTGGTTCACCTTCGCGCGATTATTCTTCCTAGCCGATCAGCCGAGCGGTTAATCTTCCTCCCGCTGCGTGTTTTCATTACCTTCTTCCAATATTCCTGCCCCTTCGAATTTTTCTTCCGTTCTCGGAAATGAAGCTTTAATAAACTAATACGCTGTAGGGCGACGGTGGAAAAAGCTTTCCCGGTGATGGATTAACTGCCGTTACCGAGTCCAGATGGGATCTGTCCGCGAAAGTAATTGGAACCGGAAGAGGAATTCCCAGAAATCGTGCACGGTGGCCCGGGTAGCCGGCAGAAACGATTTTGGAGAAAGTGACCACCGGTGGACCACCGGCCAGACCGCTAGATGGGCATCGTCCACGAGAGAGGTATGTACGACCGATGGATACTTGTCGGGATAGAGCAGAAACTCTCGGACACTCGCGGAAATCGAAGCCGCGGGGATTAATTCGAAATCTCGGCGAATCTCGACCGAAGCTTACCTCGGAATCACGACTACTTAGCAACGAACGTAACGCGGTACTTTGCCGTTCGAGTGTTTCCGTTTAGCATAGCGGAACGCGCGTACATCCGCGCGAATGATGTATTATCCTCGTAGTAAAGGGGTTAATATCGAGTGATAAATTAAATAGGTGGTAATAATTAATAACGGGTAATCGAGGGATCGATCGGGTGTCAAAGTTCGTTTGTCCGCTCGGCTGATGAATCGACGGAGAATTAATGGGATAAAGGTCCGAAAGCTCGATTAGAAGAGCTCGAGGTATACCTCAATCGCAATTTCTTTCTATTTTTAGCGTTGATCGTTTTCAGTGTTGGCACTGTGCTGCGCTAATGAATGACGGCTAGGGTATTGACGATGATTAATAGTAATTAAACGATCGTTCGAGTTGTACAAGGAAGTTAATGAAACGTTCCGCGGGACGGCTCGGACGGGGAACGGAGCGAGCGTAGAATAAAAAAAGGGGAAAGTTAGTTAAGGGTGTACGAAGCGATAAAGTGGATGCAAGACGCGCGTACAACGAGCAGTTATTGCCTTGGCCTTCGCGTTGGCCGAATGGCTCCTTAACTGGTTATATCGCGGCGTTTCGGGCTGTTTCTCTTCCCGGTCCAACCTCTGTCAACATTTACATACGCGGGGTGCACGCGTTTCCAGCGATAAGTCACGGCGCGAGGCGATAATTCGCCGGAACAGGAGGAAGTCGGTGGATAGGAGTGAATGGCGCGATTCCCTGCCATTTTTTATGAATGAAAGGAGAAGGAAAAGGCGTCGGAACGCGAGCGTACAACCGTTGCTCGTGGTTTCAGAGGGATATAACGACGAGCCTGGAGAATTTTAAGGACACCGCGCGACTCGATTTTTCTCTTGTCGCTCACTTGTGAGAAACGCGTATTCCGACTATCGCAACACCGTGTGCCCGGCGGTCGCTACACCAGCGAAGCCAGTGAAACTCGAAGAAAAACTGACTGGTTGCGACTCCCATTAACCTCATTGAGAGAAACTTATGATAGCCGGCTAGTGGGGAGCTCGGCAACGCGATTATTATCATTTTCAACTAGCGTTACGTCGGCCGACCACGCTAGCTGCGTTCCCGCGCGCATTCGGCCGGTGTATCGATGCACTTAACGAGACGCCGCGGCGATTAATCAATGGCCAAACACGTATTAATCATGCAGGAATTACACGGCTTTTCCGCGGCCACTCCGCTCCGGTTACCGGTTAATTACGGTTATCATTGTCATCGGGACACCGATAACCGGAGTAAAGCAGAATCCGCGGCACGAAATCAGCAGAAAGAGAGAGAGAGAGAGAGAAAGAGAAACGGTGAAAGAAAGCGCGTCTCCGCGTGTCTACGAAGAAGAAATGGGTCCCCTGTTCCACGGTTATTTTTCTTCTCCTCCCTTTTTCTTTTGTCGTTATTCCTTTTTGGCGAACGCACGACCCTGCTCAACGCTTCGTCGAATTATACGCCGTGACCTATAATTTGGACACTATTTCACATGCCGTAAGCATGCAATCACGAAAAGGTGTTCCCTTTTGTAAGTGGTTCCACCTAGATGAAGAATTTATCGGCTAACAGCCCCTCCGCGAGATTATAATACACGGTACATGTATGATCCGATCGGATCTACGTGTAGTCGACCATCTTACGGGGCGTCATAATGTACCGAAGCAACTTTCTTCCTTCGCCCGTCCTCCTCCACCCTCCCCACCCTCCACCACTCCCGTCACTTTTATTTTCTTTCCCTCCGTTGACCTCCCCACGGTGTAAAATTTCCATGATTTCACGTAACGACGACGAGCAAACACTTTGTTATTCAAATATCGCGTTCGAGCACCTCCTGTCGAACTTAATCCCACCTTCGAGCTTTCTCGTCCGCCACGATCATTCTGGGAGGCATTCCCGGCAATAAAAGGGATAACGTTACACCCCTAACCTAAGCCCCCTCCCTTTCCGATCGGGGACAAATAGGCTAATCGCGAACGTTCCATCCGCACTCGAAAATCGTCCGAAACACGGTCATTTCTCTTTATCCACGGTATCTTCCGTGCTCTCGTCCTACGAATTCGATAACAACCATTCTCGATGGAAGGTTCGCGTCGACGTGTGAGGTCCGTTCCAACTGGTCCCTTTGTTACGCGCAAAGTCGAAGACGAGGCTGCCTGTTTCGGAATGGAACTCGCAAATCCGAGCTCGTCCGAGCAGCCCCCGCCATAGGCAACGATCGCCTGGAAAAACGTAAAAATAGAAGGAAGTCGCGAAGTGGCGGTCTCGATACGTTCCTCGGACAAACGTCGAAGAAAGTACGGCCCTCGATACCGAGCTTAATAAACTATGTATCGCCGCTGAAGCAGCCCGAGCTCCTCGGGTACGCGCGCTCGATATTCGCCACCTCTCGTTGCATTATTACCATCCTCGTCGCAAGCTATCCCAGATCTCGGTGCTACGCGGTGGCACTACGAACAACGGACCGAAAAATCGGTAAGTTTCCGCGAAGAATCGACGAAACGCCGCCGATGACCCGGACGGACGCTGGAAGAATCGTGGACGAAGAAACGGAACCGAATTGACAATTCGCAGATGGGCAGGATATCTCGATGGCGAATGAACCGGTCGTTTACATAAAACAGACGCTCGAGGAATCTTTCTCTTTTAAGGTCCGAACTAAGGCACGCCGCTAATCTCGAGGCTGGAGGTTGCGCCCGCGGCATAATCGTCTCTGCGTCATCG
Organism: Euglossa dilemma; assembly: GCA_002201625.1. NCBI lineage: Eukaryota > Metazoa > Arthropoda > Insecta > Hymenoptera > Apidae > Euglossa > Euglossa dilemma. The sequence goes on from NIJG01000112.1 coordinate 4,430,010, forward strand.
CCACTGAATTCGTCCGGGTACAGGGTGTCGCAAGTTCGAAACGCGATTCGATCGCCTCCCACGCTCGATCCACCGCCAAGTCGCTCTCCTTTCACAGCTTCGAAGCAACGACTTTTTGTCGAAGCGGCGACGACGACGACGACAACGACGAGGACGAAGATGACGACGAAGGAGTTTGCTTTCTTGCCACGACGCGACGTCGCGAATAATGCGCGCGTTGAGAAGCGGGAGCAAACAAATCGTTCGATCGACCGGCCGGGTATCGCATCGTCTCGAGTATCGGGACGGGATCGATCGAGCCCCGGCTAATTTTCGCGTAATTTTACAACGAGCTGTACGCACCGCGGCCGCGGTGGTAGCGCAGTTCCTAACGTGAGGAGAGAGTGCAACGCTTCGGCACAAGGTCTCAGTCGGGCCGATTGCACGCAACAAGTACTCTCCTCAATTGGCGATTATGGCCTCGTAAATTCATTTTCAGACCAAGTTGAACGAACACCGGGAACATCGTCTTCCCTCCCTTCCCCTCATCTCGCGTTATGCCTTAATTCGCGGCTGCGGAAAGCCAGCCTCGTCCCGCTCCACCCGTCTTTCGTCGCTCCGTTTTCAAAGCGACGATTAACGCATCGATTCCCGATCACCGCGTTTACGACTCGATAATAAGCGTTTCCACGATTTTTCTCCCGATTTTCCCCCGTTCTCTCCACGCACGAGAGCAACGTTTTTTCACTGGCGATCGTTCGCGAGCCGACACGATAAATTCGTACGATGAACCACACGGTGACCATTCTCCCGGAGGCCACTTAATAATAGCCTGTTATCGGTGTGCCGAACGCTGATTAAAACGCGTGCCTGCCAGGATGTCCCATTAACGAATTAGCACGACACGCTATTTAGATAGCGCGGCCTCTACGACTGCCTTATCTCCGGCACCCGAAAACCATAAGCGGCGTCGTGTCCATCGGCGTGTCCGCGTTTTTCCCAGATCTTGCGTATCCGCGTCGATAAATCCCACGGTGTCGCGACATCGATCGGTGAATCGCGGGACGTGTTGCATCGGCTGGATCGATCGCGCGAATGGAAACCTGGGTGGGCCGACGGTGGCCGAGGGTACCCGCCGGGTTATCCGCCATTTTCATCGGCGGGTTAAGAAGCGACAGACGGCCGATGTTTACGCGCGTGGGCCCGCGTTTATCGCGGCGAGTTGTAGCCGCTCTTGGGAAAAGTCAGCTTTGGCAAATAGCTCTCGATATTATCCTCTCGACGCGCGTTCAACGTCGCGCCAGGCCCGGCATCCGGGCAAATCAATATACCCTGCTCGCCTGGCTACCGGCTGCATCCGCTACAAATGCAACCAAGATTCCGCTATGTAACCAGATATCGGAGTTGTCCAGGCAACCGCAATAGTACGTTATCGCCGATACGAGCCCTTCGAAAGAGACACTTATTGAAGAAAGCGGTATGGATTACCGACAGGCTTACGGAGGCGCGAAACTGAAACGTCTTCGACGTTCCCGCGACTTTCCGCCGCGTCCCTCCACGCCGCCTGTCCTCTCCGCTTTATACCATCTCGCCGCGAGTTTCGCTCATTTACATGGCAACTTCGGATATTCGAATAATCTCGGACGATGAAAGTTATAGTTAACGCGTTCCTCGACACCGCCGCTGGTGCACGGCCCACTTTGCGCGTTTTCTCCGGCCGTTACAGCCTCGCTCTTTCTTTCCCGCGAATTATGCAACTGTAGCGATATCCGGCGAAATAGAATTCTTTTTCTCCTCGCTTCGTTATCGAGCGTCACGAACCTCTTGTATTTCTTCGATAATAAAGATACAGAGGTAAAAGGAATATCTCTGGAGCGATTTCTGTTGCAGCATAGCAAATCGTTATGTTTGCGACATCTCTGCTTACTCTGGAAAACATTCGTCCCTTCTCTCCTAACTGCGACGTACGCACGAGCGTGTTCGCGCGTTTGCTCGTCGAGCAAGCAGCAGTGATTTGTAATTTTTACAAGGTATATAAATTTGCAAAATCTCGCGGCTAAGAGGTACGAAGAGACCGCGATTTCCTCTGCTCTTTTTGCCACGGGGGATCGTATTTGCTCCAAAGTCTCCAATTACTTTGTCCATTTATTTCAACGATCGAAACGCGTCCGATCATCCCCGATAGATCGCGAGGGGGCAAGGAGGAGGAGCAATAAGGAGCAGGATGGGAAAGTGGAAGCAATTTCGCGACCGGGTCTTTCTTCCTGGTCTGGTAACCCGATGCAAAAAGGAGCCCGGACCGCGGCTCGATCTGTTTATGGACACGCCGGAAAGCGGCGTGCGCGATTTTCCAATAAATCTCAATTTAAGAAGATCGTTCGTACTGGCGCATAACCGCGCATTTCATTTGCCAAAGCAATTTCGTAATGACGCCGGAGAACGATGATTGCCCGGGGACGCGGTCCGCGTTGCTTTTGCCCGGGTAATGCGTATAAGTAGGGCGGCTTTAAGCCGGAGCATTACCGTCCACGATGAAATAACAGTGATTACGCTGCCCGCGGTATATACTCGCGACGCCTATCACGGTCCAATAGCGAGAACTTAAAAGACACTGCTCGAATTGCCGCTTCCTCCTCGATTCTTCCTTTCCTCTGTCCTCCATTCTCTCGTCGAGCCAATATCTTCTGTATTCAATCGACGCGTCAGACGTCCACGGGATTCGGTCTCTCGCGAAGCTAAAGGGTGGCCAACCAGGCGACGCACGCCACGCGATTTTATCTCCCGGCGATTCTTCTCGTTAGTCCGCCCTCGTCCGGTGATCCTTATCGTCGATTAATTCCCTTTCCGATTATTTCCACCGCGTGGCGGCGGGCGGAAATCGAGGGAACCGCTGGCTACGCCACTGCGGAGATTCAATTTGGTTCACTCGCTCGGTTTATTTGTCATTCGAAACCTAAATGTCGCGGTTAAAAGTGTTCCGAAAGAAACGTCTGATAAATCACGCCGATGACCTTATCGTCGATTATCTCTCGCGATAACGATAAAGTCGCTGGCAAGCTGGCCAGCTCTCGGATACACGCCTCTCGAAACCAGCCGACTATCGACCAGAGCAATTGCGAAATATCCTATATTTCATCGGCCCCTTCCTCCGACTCGCCACCCTTCCCAGCCCCTTTCCGAGATTCGTCTGGTGGTAAAAACCAGCCGGATAAGATCGAACGGTGAAAAATGCGATCGCTCGGCCGCGGTTCAAGTTCGTTATACCTCCGTGGAGCGGGAATCGAAGCAACGAGGATGAATCGACCCTTAACGATGAAAAGTGCCGAGAACCAGCAGCGACGCGGTTGCAATTTTCCGCGGAGGTTACCGACTCGCGATCGATCAAGCTAGTCCGGGTGCCTTCAATTAGTCCGCCAGGCTAATTAATTTACCGCGCGATCGCGATTTACGTAATTAGAAGCAACGAATGCGTTTTTCCACAGCCTTGGTCGAGAGAATTAGCCGTGTCAATTGCGCCGCGTAAACAAAGCTGCTGGATTCTCTCCGACCAAGCGTAATGCAATCGCGAAAACGAGTTCCGTCTCGTTACTCCTCGGCAACTGCAGAAACGAACAGAGAGAAGTCTCTTCTAAGATTTCTCACCGGCGAGTTTGCGAATTTTCCTCCCGATTCTCTCCCGGCGTTTCGCGATCTCTAAATCGCGCGAATCGTCTACGACGAGGTTCGTCCGCGGGAATAAGTCCCCGGTAACGTGAGTTTACGGGTTCTGCTCAGATTTCTCCCCTCGAACGTTGTTGAATCGAGGTTCTTAGCCGCGCTAACAAAATCCCTCGGTGACAAAGAACCGTTTCCTAGGAGAGCCCGGCTGGATAAACCGTAGGAAACGTCCCTTAAACCTTTCAACCGGCCAGGTAACCGAGAAATCCTCTAAGAGGTGGAGCAAGATGCGTCGATGCGCGTGTAGGGGCATAAAGAACGCGTCTGTTGACAATGTAACTTGCCCTCGCCCTCGCGACAGACCCGCTCCGCGTGCATTGTGCGCCGGGACGAACGCGAGCGTTTAAGGAGCTTCGCGAGTCAGGATTCGCTACAAATATCGCCGATGAACGACGCGCTGAATGACATTCGATTCACGCAGTCGGACTAAACGCGAGGGAAACGCGGCCCTTTCTCATCGTCGCGGCGCCCAGGAGAAAAAGGAACCGACGCACCGGGGTGCACAAAGGACGGATTTCGGGCGAAGCTCGAATAGAAGCGTGAACGATGACAATGAAGACGATGGACGCTGGGAGTGAAACACGAACGTGCCGGATGTTGCGTCACGTAAACGGGGGCATTAGGATTTTTTCCGGAGAGATGGGCGCGTCGTGCCCGGTGGAATCGAAGGTCCGTTCCTCGGACGGGTCTCGGCCATCTGGACGTGTAAATGGATGAAATAAGTGGTTCCCGGGGATGGCAGAGGTGTACGGCGGCGGTGGAAATAATTGCGACGATTAAGTAGTCGCGCGGAGGAAGAAGGAAATCGGATTGCGTTGTAAATCAGCCTCTCGTTTGCACGGCCGATACACTCGCTTGCCGCTTAATTAACGCGCGTCTATGTTACGATGCGGGTGTAAAATCGATATCGATTTCGCGTGCCGCGTTACCGAGGCCTGCGTCGATCCCATCGATTCGCTATCGTGCCGATATCATCGAGAACGCCGGTGCATCGGACGAACAATCGAATTATCGGCCGAATGGCCCGTCATAAATCGCGAAATGTTTCGGGAAGGTTGCGTGAATCCGATACGAAGCGGACGCGAGCCGATCGGAGGAAGAGTCGTAATCGCGAGGCCCGCAGCGACCAGAAGAATTATTTGACGGGCAAATCGGTGGAAGAAGACGAGACCGGCGCCTCTATCATTTTTCGAGCAGAGAACGTCGCGCGGAAAGATACGCGGCGAGGGCCGATCGATAAGTATAGCTGGCGATACGGTCACGTTCAATCGATGGACGATTGAACGCAATTCTATGGGATGGGAGTGGTCAACGAAGCTCTTTCCGAACGGAAAAGGCGCATCCTGTGCCCTGTCAACTGACAGTTGACAATGTACCGGGTCCACGAACGGCTATGAGGACGATCACCCGCACCCACGCATTTTTCGGCCATCACCAGCTCGCTTGCGAGATTTTCGTACACGGTACACGATTCTATCAAACCTCGTCCATCTCGACCCATTGCTGAAATTCCTAACCGAAGTCGAAACAAATTCGTTATATCGAAATAAAAATATAACAAACCTTCGGAAAAGATTTCTACCAGCCGCGGAAGAATAGTCGGGAAAAATGACGAATTTTCTGTTCGACGCGTTTCTCTCCGTCTCGCGTGGTTATGAAGTTGCGTTTAAAACGCGTTTCACGATCATCAATCGTTCTCGCTCTTCCCTTTTTTTTTTTTTTTTTTCCTTTTTCTCGCCATGATTATTACGCACGTTGAAGTTAATTTATGCGATGTTAGCACGTGGAAATCGATGATAGACAGCCTATGGTTGGGCGTCGTTAGCACCGGAAGCGTTTCCAGTGGACCCAGAAATTGACTCGGTCATGCGAACGAATTCGCTGGTTGGTCCGAGGATAAATCAATACCTGCTGGCGATCGTTTAACAGGCTCGATGATTGATAGATATATATATATGTATTTAAAAATATACGTATGGCTTATGTACACGGTGATTTACGCACGCGACGCTGTAATTTTCGAACTGTTGTTAGCTGTTCGACAAGAAAAACGATTAAGTAGAAGCGAGTTGGTACTAAAATATCACTTTTTAAAACGAGACAATTTTTTTATAATTATATTTGTTACACGTGTGTGTTAGTAATCTACCAATACACATTTATAGGAATTTAATTACATTCGCAATGATATAACTAGATATTAAATAAAAAACGAAGACCTAACGAGACGACGAGATAATAATTCGAAGTTGCAGACTGCACCGATCCATAGCTCGCTTGAAATCAATCGACTGCTCAAGGTCGCTCCCACCACTCCGCACACGTCTCACGTGCCACGGAATGAAACGACTGAAACGAGTTTCCTTCGATATTTTCTATCGGAGAAGCTCGATAATTCGGTGATTTAATAAAAGCAGAAAGACAACGTTGAAAGAATCTCAACAACGATGAGATATATAATCCAGTTTAAGTCCCGAGAAGATTTAGCGGTTTGCCACGATTTCTTTTTCTCCCGAAGAAGGGAACACGTGTACCAAGAGCTCGACGGTGTTTCTGAATCCGTCAAGGGGCGAATTGGCGTCGTTTGGGGTCAAGAGAGCGACACGAGAGAGAAAGAGAGGGGGGAAGAGTGAGACTTTATGGCAGCTCTGGTCCGAGGTAAGCCCGGGAGCTTAGGGACCTTTCCCGTTCTGTTCGAGTTGCTGCAGGATAGAAACATCGGCCAGATAACGCGAACTCGGCGTCATCCGTGAGAAATAGGTATTAGCGGGTGTGATTGCTTCCCGTGAGAATCTGTTCGTCTCTATCTCGAGGAGTTGCCGCACAGAGGGAGCCACCGTCTATCCACTCGCTCCACCTTTATGGACGCTCGTTACTCGCGACGTTAAAAAGCGAGTTAGATACGGACGTCGTGATAATTCAATTATTCCCCACCAGAGGCTCTTTCGATACCGTCCATTTTCATCCCGCCACCGATCTCGATTATGCACAGTCTGTTCCCGGCAAATCGACGAGTGTCTACAGCCATCGGAGCGAGGTTTGAAATTATCAGGTAAATTCCGACCTGACGGATCTCGATATACCCGTCGATTTGCAACGATCTTCGTTAACGCGTTTAACGTGACACGTTTGAGCTATGAGAACGACGTAATCCGTGCTGGTTGAGAAAGACGATATAATGATACAGAAAATTAGATATTGAACCTCCTTTTATAACGTTTATTTTTCAATCTTGACACTGCCGATTTCGTAACCCGACGTAAGTCAAATGAAAAGTAAAATCGACGATTGTCTTCAGCCAACGTGACACGTTTGAGCTATGAGAACGACGCAATCCGTGCTGGTTGAGAAAGACGATATAATGATACAGAAAATTAGATATTGAACCTTCTTTTANAAGGTTTTGAACCGTATACCGAACCCCACGAGCATAAATCAGACGTGATACTCGTGACATGATTGAGATGAATCGGTTCTCAATAGCCGCGGTATTCTTTGCCGCGTGAAGCGTTATTAGAAACATTTTGTTCGCGGGCATTTCACGCTGATAAACCCATTCGGTCAGTGTCTCGATCACAATGCCGATGCCAGTGCCAATCAATGAAACCGGTAAGCGAAATGATCCACACGATTTGTTAAGCTGTCCCACGAATATTTCGTGCGGCCGTTTAATATTTCCTTTCGATCAACTTTCCCGTATAACCATGACTTTCACGACAGACGAAAAGCGATTTTCTGTAGGGGAAAATCGATAATGACGTTTGAAAGGATCGATGCGAACGATAATGTAGATCTTAAGGATTATATAATCGTCTTTTATGCACCTATTACGAACTATGCCGACGTTTGAATAACGTTCACGCAAAATGGTAACGTTAGATTCAAATCGTACATAGTAATTTCGTGAATAAATTTATTTCGATCGTAAATATTCTGCGCATTTATATCCACGTATAGTTTTAACTTTGTTCGCTGCTAGTGCTGTAGTCTCGTTCTGTGCCGAAACGATTATACCGGCAGTGATGATAATAAAGATGCTTATGAACACTATTGATATATTTTATATCATAAACGAAAAATATGATACAAAGATCGATTAACATACCTTTTCTCATGTTTAGACGACTTTAAACCCTCTTAGTATTTTGCCAATTTTACGTTGTCAATATCATTTCCAACGTTACCGATTCAATATAGATTCGGATTATAACATTGGGTTCAAAGTGAAACTAAAATTAAATACGAAGTCAAATAAATATAAAATAAGGTAGAGAACAAAGTATATAATAAGAAATTATCAGTACCGAAGTAAGTGCCAAGGAAAAATATATACTTTTATTAATTCAGCGATGGTACGATAGCGGTTTATACTTATATACGTATAGTGTAGAAAAATGATTATATCGTGTCACTGGAAAATAACACGAATAAAATAATATATTCGATTACTCTAAAAGACAATTTAAATAAGTAGATATTCTTAATACTTTGCATTTATACTCTTCGCTTTAGGTCAATGACCTAAACCACTGGATTATATAACTATGAGAAAGTCATAAATACACAAAATCGATCATGAAATCTAAATTTTATATGTAAAATTGTCCTATTTATATTTTATTGAACCCGATCGGTTAAATATATATAGATGGATAACCAGCAAAAAGAATGCTGTTTAAGTGACTGCTATCACTCCACTCGATGATGCTAGAAAACTTCCAATCATTTCGAACCTGGCATGAAAATTTCAGCCAATCGCTGCACAGTATGTTATCGAACACCCGAACTAGAAACATAATTAAATTTTTCGAAATAATATCTATTGTTTTGTATCGTTTATGGTTATAAGTTAACCCCACTTACTAACCTTGAAATATATTCTCAAATACAAGATTTAATAATCCTCGAATTTGTGAAATATGATAAATACTTTAATTTCCAGAACATGGCAAATACTTCCGTAAGACCGAATTTTATATATCTAATAAAAATAGTATCATACTCTTTTTCAAGCAATACCGTTATTTAACAGGAGGTTGGCCCCGTTGGGTCAAACATCGATCTTCAGTTTGCCGACAATAAGTAATCCATGGAGTCTTATTTCAAATAGAACTAAAATTAGATATCATTTCCCGCATCCTAATGAACGTCGTCGTATTAAACGTCATGGTTGGATTACAAGAATGTCAACTCCCAATGGTCGAAGAATTCTTATGAGAAGAATATTGAAGGGCAAATATGTACTTAGCCACTAAGTTTTGTAAATTGGTTTATCAATAAATTAGTATTACTTATTAAAATATATAAATACATATCTCAATAAAATATACCATATCATAGACAAATTAATTTGTACTTAAATTATTACACAATTTAAGCTGATTATCATTGTTCGTTACATGTTTAAATTCAAGTTGTTCACATGTCCAATTAAAATATGGCATTAAAGGTGCATCAATTGTTAACGTTTCTCCAAAAAATTTTGGTAAAGTTACCGATTTTAAATGAACGTGAGTAGGGATAATACTTCGTTCTGAATGTTTCACTTTTAATAATGCGAGGAGCTTTTCATCTAATTTTGGTAATTCTAAGTTAAGAAATGGATCGACTCTTGTATAAGTATTCCCTACTTTGTGAATACGCCTTGAATAAAAATCATCTCCTAAAACTGGGCAATATAAATATGTAGATGCAAACAAATTAATGGCATTCTTATGATGAGTAGATGATTTTAATTTAATCAAGGAACACAAATTAAACGTAGAATTAGATAACACCTCGTAATCTGTTTTCAATATTTTTATCTTATGGGCTTTCATTTCGTTTGTAGACCACGTTGAAAGAAGGATATTCTGAAAATTTTATAATATTGTATAGTATTGATACAATAGTATTGGTATAAAATATTTTAAGAAATCATTTAATCTTTACCCTTTTTTCTCGAAGTTTAGAATTTGAAACACTTTTAATTGCCAAACGTAAATTATCCTTCAAATTTTTAGGTACACGAACTGTAATAATCCAATAAGTATTTGTAG
>NIJG01000112.1:4463492-4498196 GCA_002201625.1 Euglossa dilemma
ATTTATAAATAATATTTATTATAAAATTAGATATACAGAAAATGAGACAGTCAAATTTCTTACAACTGTATAGAGAAAATCTCTTTTGTATGACTTAGAATAAATGTATGATTAATGTCTTTTTGTAGTTTTAAGCAACTTTTCATATTTGCTTTTACTAGAGTACCATAATGCAAAAGGAATAGCTAATGAAGGTAATGTCATCACAGCAAATGCAGCCCAGTCGATCTGAAATAAAAATATTTTGTACATTATTATAATCACCATAATTATATATCTATGAATTATGTAATATATTTATAACAATAATAAGAATAATATTTGGTGCAGATTTACCACATGTGAAGAAAATTGTTTATCATAATCTCTAAATGATACAATTACTGCTTCACCAGGTTCACTACTTGCAGCAAATTGTAAGCTAGGAGCATCTTCTTTATGTCTGTATAAAACTTCTGCTGAGGTGAAATTGAAATATCCAAATTTACGTGGCCTTACAACAACTGTATGGCTGACATTTGTATAAGGTGGTACACGATCTATTCTTGCATTTAATTCTCCACTGACATGAGTGAAATGATCAGGATGGAAAGAATTATCTGTGATTTCAACCTCTAATGCAGCCGCACTGCCAATATTGTAAACTGTATACTATAATACATTTTTTGTTAAAAAAATACATACTATATAAATTGCTAAAGTACAGATAATTTTATTACTTACTTTAATTACAATGTCCATATTTTCTACAAGATATTTATTAAGTAATTGTTTAGATACTAACAATCTTGCAACTTCTTCCTCCTCTTCTGCATATGTAGTAAAAAGAAAAGCAGCAATTGCTGCAAATATTATATGCCACTTCATACTAAAATATCAAAACATAAAAAGATATCAATAGAAATTACATTATTTATAAATATGTAAATTATGTATCACATTTAACTTATATTGTAACAATTTTTCCAATTTACTTTATCTTAATAATAAATTTATTGATCTTTGTAATAAAATTAAATGAAGATATAATACATAAAAGTTTTAAAGTTCTATATTGTTTGAAAGTGAAATATTGAAATAAAACCTACAACTTTTTCAACTAATATTTTATATTACATTTAAAATAATCTCACAATTACGATGATCACCAATTATTTGTATACTTAACATAAAAATTATGCGATTTTCACCTTTTTATACGATGGAACTCGTGTCACTTACGACAACGAAACAATTATTCCATACGAATAGCTGGAAGATACATTTGAGAGAAGTGCCAACAGAACACACTTCGATGCCACGTTTCGTCAAAGGAAAACAGTCTTGCTAGCAATTAACTTCCGGTAACGGGTGTTTAATAAAATGGCGGTGGAAACAAATTAATAATTTTTTAAGTATATATCAATTTCACTGATATAAACAAGAAATACATAGTTAATTTATTTATAATACAATAAATTAAATATATTAATGAGAATATAGAAATTGTGCTAAATTTTTTAAATATACTATGAATTAACAAAACATTATTTCCACTATAAATTGATATAATTTCCAAATTTTTTTTGTAATATTTATGTTTACGATGTTTTGATAATCGAACTTATTATTAATATAACATCTTGAGTAATGACTGCAAAAGTGTATCAATCAGATCAAGAATTAGAAACGAAGGTTAAAAAAGGTTAGAAATCTGTATCCTTTTGTCATAAATATATTGTATTTAGTATTGATATCTTATGTCTTAACGTTTTAGCAACTGAACGTATATCTGAAAATATGCATATAGTTGCCAATGAACCATCCCTTGCATTTTATAGACTTCAGGAACATGTAAGGAAAGCATTGCCTCCTATGGTGGAAAAGCGAGTAGAAGTGCTTGCTCTCCAACAGCAACTATTAGGTAGATGTTATGATGTAGAATATGCTGTAAGTGCTATTAAGACAATGCATGGTGCTGGAAAGAGTTTCGAGAATACTTTAGAATTCATCAAGAATGCCATATTCCTTAAACAACAGTTAAAGTATGAAGAACAACGTAGACATAAGAAAGATGGAAATAGAGATTCTGTATATAAAAGATTATCTGCACACATTCCTACTTTAGATCATTTACCAGATGAAATATCTGATGTTGTAAGAGAAACTGCAAACAGAGTCGAGTCTATGATGAATCATGCCAGATATTCTAATGAAGTTCAAAAAACAAATTGATTTTCAAATGACAGTTGATATATTAGATCGTAATAGTAATAGGAAGTATATATATTTAGATATTGTAAATAATAACACATTATAAATATTTTGCCTGTAGTTAAAAAATTATGTTAAAAAGTACATAAACATTACATATAAAATAAAATTCTGTCCTTATATCCTGAGTAACAAAATATTTTAATATTCCTTCTATATTTAAAATTTTCATCTATTTTATAGTAATTTTTAAATTTTATAACATGCTATCTTTCTTTTATTTCGTATTAAAAATTAATAAACACCATTTCTCCATTCCAAACTACTATAAAAATTATTTGAAATGGTGAATAAAGTTGTATAGATGTCGTTAGAATTCGTACAACCGAATGCTGTGTATTGTCAGAAGGATTGGTGTACAAAATGTTAGTTAATGTATATAATAGTGATAAAAAGCTAGATCATGCATAGTGAACATGTTAATAGTTCGACGTTGATATATATGTGAAACATGTTTTATTTTCGAACAAGTTTTACGGTATGTTGTTATTCGATATTCTTGCTTTTTTTAGGTTATGCCTGCCTATGTTTGCAATTTTACCAATTTTTGCAGATAATTTTGTTGTTTATTGGTGATCGTATTATTTAGTTGTGATGTTTATTTCAAAAATTTATTTTTGTATTTGATACATGATTTAACATATAATACAATGTTCGATTACTTATTTAATTAAAATATTTTACTAATTTGACATAATGTAGTACATTAATACTATTATTAAATTTACTAAAATTACTCATATTAATTTGGAACGATTTATAATGATAATTAAAATTTATGCGGGGATGAAAAAAAAAGTTACCTATATAGTCAAATTTCCTTATGTAATCTTCATAATATTCATAATCCTCCTGCAAAGAATTTCCACGTAACTTCTATAGTCATAACAAATGAATATGCTACACGCGTTTCTTAAGAGAAACCGCGTAAATACTTTGTGATTATAAAGTCATGATGTCGCGTCTTGTATGGACTTCAAATTACGCTTTCTAAAAAGATTATAATCTAATTATGTACTTTGATTCCTGGTCCAATAATGAACTGTTTCAATTTCTACTAAATATTGTTACAATTACTTTTATTTTTTATATCTCGTATAATAGATTATAAAAGAAATGAATATTACCGTTGACATGTTTAATGATTATTAAACTTTCGAATTGTCATAAGTTCCATAATATTTTCGAAAATAATTTGAAATTCTCAGGTTTTCCAAAGTATGATTTATAAAACAAGTCTGTCATTTCATACAAAGCTTTATGTGCACTAAACTTTACTTTCTTTCGTTAAAATGATATCCTTGTTTCCGTCTTTAAAAAAGCTATGTCCGAAATAGTAATCATTAATATATTCTAAATATTATACAGAATGTACAGTAAGTACGTTCACTCTTCTTCACCGTGGAAGACATTGATCGATCGTAATTGTGATCACGAAATATAATTCGCTAAATTCGGCAGAGATGACGAAGTTTGGTTCTGATAGGAACGACAACTTTCCTGATACGGAATTGGTTACTTCTGTTGTATTTAAAAGTAGTTCCGGGAAGAATAGTTTGTATTTAAAACGTTTATAAAGTAGTTCCAGCTAAAATGTTATTTGCCTTTCATATAAATGGGTGATACGTGATTTATAACTATCTTTCATATTGATATTTCCAGTATGCATAAATATATTTTTCACAGAACTCAAGTGTTCTCGTTGTTCTGAATTTAGAATTGACATTGAAATCTTAATATAGGTTTCTTATAAGTTTTATCTAGATTTTTCGTATAATAAAAATCAGCGTGGGCGGTTCCCGGATGTTCTACGTCATATCTTATAAATTTTATTCAATTTCATTTAATTAAATAATGATATAACACCTTATTTTTTAATAGTATCAATTAAGGATTTGTTAATTCAGAAACGTAGTAGAAAATACAATACTATATTCTTGTCTTCTTTGCTCGTTCAAATTGCGAAAGTTACATTGTCAATGGCTGAAGCGGTTGTACTACTTGCGGATTGACGCATTACGTTTTACCGTTTGTTACTGGTTAGCCTGCAATACGTTTCGTGTATAATTAAATTTTCGTGGAACATAAAAATCGTGCTTTCACTCTAAATATGTGGATAGTTCAGTCTTAGTGTAATGTTCTTTATATGAAATTTGTAAACCGTTTCATGCATGCTCATAAGTTAAGTTATATTATGTAAATTTATCTAACTTTTCGAAAAGAAAAGTTTTCGTTGATTCTTCGTCTAAATTTGTGTTGATAACGAAACAACGTTGTATCGAAATAAGATAATTTTAAACCTTAAATCTTAATTGATAAATATTCGTCGCAGCTAAGATAAACACAGCATCATCGGCATTATGTCGTTTTCAATAGAATCGTGATTTGTTTATCAAATTGTAGCTAGACCATTGGCCCTTTTACAAATTCAGCAATAATTAAACGTTATGCGCATGCGCCTGTTTCGTTTTACGAACACATGCGAGTACAAAAGTTATCCTAAGAATAGAAATGCAGAATGCTGAACGTTTTTCGCGAAGATACGTTTAAAAACAGTATGGATATGAAATTTAAATATTTCGTTTGTTCTAGTAGGTGTTTTGAATATTGTCCATTGATTCATTTGATATAAACAGGTATTTTCTTATCTGAGGCAGATTGATAATTTGAAACGGTAAGGGATAAAGACACGTGCGCGCGTGAAAGGCGAAAGGAAGGGAGACGAAAATCGCGGAGCGCGATCGAAACGCGTTCTGTAAGGTCGAACAGGCTGCCCAAGTGTAAGCGTAATTTTGTTAGTCGGCGAACACCGCGCTGCCAGTGTCATTTCTTTTCTTCCTTATTTCTTATTCTAGAGTTGGTATCAAAGTATCAAGTTGATAAAGGTGATTCGTTCCATTTGTGACTTTGAATCTTGACGGTATGGACGGGCGTTTTTTCTATTTAAAAGATAAAGTTCATACAAAAAAAGTTGTTTGATATTTTAATTAATCAGTTTTTTAAGTCTTTTAACTTAAAGATGAATACAGATAACGTCGTTATGTAAATAAAAATTTTGATTCATTGTGTTGTCACTTTTGCCGCTGTTCTATTGGATATTTAAAAAGCAGGAACAGCGGGCACGCGATATACATATATACGATACGCGACCACGTGCGCAATACGTCAAAAGTTTCATCGAGTTGTTGAGTGCACCGTAACAAGGTACGATGTAAAATAAGTGTAACTGAATGATTTCTCTGTACACATCATCCCTTTGCTTAAATTTACTCGATTTAACCGTAGAACATAAGTATACAAGTCTGCAATGACAATTCCATCAATAATTATCGTGTATTATCGTAAAGACGGCAGTGAGAATTATCAACTATTTATATCTTACTTTGTGTTTCAAGAAAATCAGTATCAGTTTCTCATCCTTGGTCTACATGTTCTTTAGTTGCCAAGTGAATGGAACTTCATGGCAATATTACCGTAATATATGATAAATACTCGATGCACAATAATAAAAAAAGAATTAGTAGATTACATTTCATTATCTAAATAATCGTGTATATTACAATTTTATATATTTCTTTTTCTCTAAGAAATTAAGTAGCAAATATTAACGATTAAACACTTTTCGATCATTTGTAACATTCACCGAATTATATTCGATAATTAAACAGTATATTTCATATCGTACATGATAACTTATATCAATAATCTCTGGAATTTTTACATGGTATTAAAGATCTAGCTCGTATTTCGGAGTACGAAAATATCTTTTGTTTTGTACGAGAAGCTTGCGATCGGATAAAACATTGTCATAATACATGGAAAATCAGGCAGATTGTTGATACTAAAGCTATGTATGCAAAAAAGAGGGGCTAAGACAGAATAAGTTGCAAAAACGAGGTTGCGAATTAAAACTTTTTAAAGAAATATACGCTAGCATGATGATATATTTTCATATTCGTTATATTATACTCGATCGTACTTTCTATTCATTTCAATGGTAGAATAATGCTTTCCATGGCTTTCACGTTCTTTCTTATTTTCANCTATATAGAGCCGTCTAAAGGAAAAAAAGGGATAATCGCAAATAGATATAAATTATAGTTATATTATAATTTAATTATAGTTATAGTATAGTTTTAGGCGGTCTACGCTTGATAGGAGAAAATATCATTCGATATTCGCCTCATCGAACATTCGTCGAAAGATGTGGCAGATCAGAGATGTTTTGCATGACCAGCTTTTTTTCATTAACATTAAATTTGGGAATAAAGGATCGAAGAGATGCAAGCGGAATTTTAGCTGACAAATGTTACGAGAGATTTCGAAGGCTGCGAAATCTCTGTTGCATGATTTGTATCGAGACGTATATTCAACGCCTGTAACCTGATTTCTAGAATGTTAAAACTAAATACTAATGTATGCATCGGTGTCATAATACTTTCAGGACGCTTGTCACGTTAACGGTACCAATATTCAGGCCCGGAGATTCGTGTTTCATTCTGGAACTAGTCCAATATATAATTTGCCGTTAAGAGTTGTTGAAACGATAACAACGAAGATCTTCATAAACGTTTAATCGATTTGATCATCGTTTCTTTCTCCCATTCTCCCGATGTAACGAGCAAACACGCAAACGCTTTTGTCATGTTTTTTTTATTTACTCTTCCTTTCTTTTTCAGCTCTTCGGAGATTTATCAGATGTAGGAAATCGTGATATTTCGTGATATTTCCTGAAACGATTGTTGTGACTTTATTTGAATCATAATATGCCGCCAAAATAACGAAGTCTTTTCAACGACGGTTCCATTGAACCATTGAAAGTAAGAAGAGGTCAGTGGTCAGTCCGGTATAGAAATGTTCTCATGCGGTCTTGGAAAGTTACCGACCTTGACAGACATTTCATGCTTCCACTTTATGTCTCTAAAATTATCTTTTTTTCCATTTTTCATGCTAAAGTGCTTCTCGGCAACAAGAGACTATTGGTCGTTGAATTGTATATTTTTTCTTTTTTATACTTGCATACTAATCTTTGTTTTTTTTTTACTCGTACATCTATTAGCAACGAACTTTGAGAAAAAGTCGAGTTTCGTTATACAAAGTATCGTTAGATTATATTACGTAATCGACAAAATTATGACTACGCGATAGGAACCTCGCAACAATCGGTTGTCTACTTGCTTTCCTCATCTCATCCCTTGTCTTTTATTGTTTATACGGTTCGCCAGATACGTATTCTCTTCGTTCCGATAAAATAACGATAAAATAACGAGCCGAGCCTGGCACCAAGTTCTTCCCCCTTTCGATTTCTCCAAATATTTTCGACAAACGAACAGAACACGCTTTCCTCAAAATTGTTGCTCGCGTACCATTGTTTTTTTTGCTTTCTCTTTTTTTCTGCAGCAATCGCACCGACTAATTCGATCGATTAATTTAACCTCTGCGAAAAAATTTATATAAATTTTACCTGCAATAAAATGGGAATATCCCGAAGAGCGGATCTTTCGCGAAAAACGCGTGGAAGGAATTTCGAACGTTTAAATAAACTATCCTGTAATTGTGTGTTTCAGGTTGTAAGTAACTATCGAAAGGAAGAAACATGCTGACGCGCCTGTTCGAAATTCATGGCCGGTTTTGCGCTGGACATCCCTTAGAAGTAATTGTGACGACCTTCACGCTCACAGCATGCATTCTGAGCATGGAGACCGGAAGCGGACATCCACGGGATGGAACCCTTCCATTGTCTTCCCACTGCCGATCTGGTAGATGTAATTCGGACGTAAGCAGATAAATATTGAGAAAAATCCGATTTCACTTTGCATTTTAACGGGAAAAGTATCTTTGCGATAGAAATCGTCGCTTGGCAGCGTTGAATCTTGAAAATAGCTTATAATGTAAATAATGTATTATTATTCATTAGGACCTAAACGCTGCTGATATTATAGTTATGACCATAATACGATGTCTAGCTATATTATTTACCTATCACCAATTTCGCAATCTACAAAAATTGGGTTCGAAATATATCCTAGGTAAGCAAACGTGCAGGATCGGCTAAGAAATATTTAACAATGAACAATAATTATGCGTATACTCGATTATTCATATAACCGTATCATTTCGCGATACGCGTGAAAGTGTTCGCTGTCAGAGAAAGTGTCATGGAAAGCGATAGCGTTTCATTCTGTACGACACACACTGTCGATTAATTATCGAATTTGCGTAACGTTTAATTGTAAAAATTGCACAGGCAGTTTGATGTTAAATAACGAATATTAGCAACAGCTTATAAGGATATTTAAACGTAACATTTTGCCAGGTATCGCCGGCCTATTTACCGTATTTTCCAGTGTTGTGTTCACGTCCAGCGTGGTCAATTTTGGCAGGAGTGACATTTCCGATTTAAAGTGAGTACTTGCTTGGAAAGATACGCGGACCTCAGGAACCTGTTATTTAATTCCTGTTGTATAAAAGTTATTGTTTTCCAGGGATGCGCTGTTTTTCTTTTTGCTTATTATCGACCTTTCAAAGGCCGCTATATTAGCACAGTTGGCTCTAAGCTCGAGAAATCAAGAGGAAGTGCGAGCAAATATCGCTCGCGGTATGTCGCTCTTAGGACCAACTATTACGTTAGATACTTTGGTGGAAACTTTACTTATTAGCATAGGATCTTTATCCGGTGTTAGAAGATTAGAGATCTTATGCAGCTTTGCTTGTCTTGGAATTGTTGTGAATTACATTGTTTTCATGACATTTTATCCTGCATGTTTATCATTAATTCTCGAGGTAATTTTAATGCCAATTATTACGGCAAATGTACGAATTTATATACATATATATATATATATATATATTATATTTATGTGTGTGCGTGCGTGTGCGTGTACGTGTGCGTATGCGTATACGTATATACGTACATTGAAGTGTTGATATTTTTCAGCTTTCTCGAGAAACTAATACTTTGAAACCACTGAGTGCCGATAAGATTTTTATGATACATCCATTGAACGAAGAGGATCAAAAGCCAAATCCGGTGGTTGAACGCGTTAAATTGATCATGATTGCTGGCCTATTTGTGGTACATGCAAACAGGTATTGTATTTTTTCATTATTTTCCACGATATATATGCATCGTGTGTTGTCCTTTGAAACGAGCTTATATTTTATACATCAGATAATACGTAACAATGGAAAAAAGACTGGCAAAAAGTTATCGCACATCTGCCCCATATGATACATATTTTTTTTTACCGGGGTATGTTCCTTGTTTGACTGTTACTTATTCTTAACTTCCATAGGTCAGGTTCAACTTATTACACGGTAGCATAAGTATACACTTAATTTATATTCAATGAATTGCAAAAAAACGGAGATAGCATCTCAGGAAGGCGGTTTTCACGCCTTCGTATGTTAAGTTTGAAAACAGTGTGTAACATTTCTGTGCCGAGTTAAAAATGATAATCATTAATATCTTTATGCCAAATTCAAGTTTCGTTGAAATAGTACATAAAAATAGCACCATACGATTTAACATTTATCAGCTTAATCTATGTGCGTTATTGTTGTATATAGGAAGGTACGATAAATTTAGACATAAAATATTTATTTTTTTTTTTAGCCGTTGGCCTTTCAAAAGTGACGAAACCGAATATACGGTAGAAGGCAAAGTATCTTCCGTGAATTCACATATCATAGTGAATTCTTACAACAAGACAGAGAATTCATCCGAAGTCAAGGAGTATTTAATGAACTGGCTGTCAGTCAGTGCAGATAATATTGTGATATTAATACTTCTTCTTGCACTCGCAATTAAATTTATTTTCTTTGAAAACAAGGGAGATATCGCTAAACAGTTACGATTTAAAGTGGAAGACAATGTAGAAGAAAAAAACGAAAGTGACTATATGAAAGAAAAAAGAATTGAAAGTGACCATGTGAGACAAAAAGAAAATGAAAGTGAAGATTTAAATGTACTTACCAGCAAAATGCCATTCAGACAAAATTTTACTAGAATACAAACTATTTCTCTTTCAACCACGGTGCGTGATTGGATTGATAATAAAGATGCGCATATAGATGAAAAACAACGTAATGTAGATATTCGGAACGATAAAAGTCTATTTCAGCGATTGAAAGTTCCTAGATCGTTAGAAGAATGTCTTGAAATATATAAATCTGAGGTAAGTAAAGTATATACGGTATACGGTACACGTTCACTTGAATTTGTATCTAATGAAATTTGTAATAATCTATTGTTAAATTTATAGCTCGGGGCAAATGCACTATCAGATGAGGAAGTAATTCAATTGGTGAAGAATAAGCATATAGCCGCTTATCAGTTAGAAAAAGCAGTCGGGGATATGGAGCGCGGTGTTGGAATCAGGCGTCTCATAATTGGAGAGGCTGGAAAATTTCTTGATAATCTTTCTGACTTACCGTATAAAGATTACGATTATAGTAAGGTATTAGGTTCCTGTTGTGAGAATATTATAGGATATGTGCCAGTACCACTTGGAATTGCTGGTCCATTATTACTTGATGGTGAATTGTATCATGTACCAATGGCAACAACAGAAGGCTGTTTAGTAGCATCTACAAATCGTGGTAGTAGGGCACTATTAAAATGCGGCGTAACGAGTCGCGTAGTTGCTGATGGAATGACTAGAGGACCAGTTGTGAGATTTCCAAATATTGTTAGAGCAAGTGAAGCTATGGCATGGATGCAGGATACTGAACATTTTAAAGAAATGAAAAGTAGCTTTGATTTAACTAGTAGATTTGCAAGATTAACGAAAATTCATATACGCATCGCTGGCAGACATTTATTTATTCGTTTTGTGGCAACTACTGGGGACGCAATGGGAATGAATATGTTGTCCAAGGGCACTGAGAAATCATTGAACATGGTGAAAGAACACTTTCCTGACATGGAAATATTATCATTAAGTGGTAACTTTTGTACGGATAAAAAGCCAGCAGCGGTAAATTGGATTCACGGTAGAGGTAAAAGCGTCGTTTGTGAAGCAGTGGTACCTGCAGACATTGTTACTAATGTGTTAAAAACATCGGTTCATGCCTTAGTCGATGTGAATATAAGTAAAAATATGATTGGATCTGCTGTAGCTGGCAGCATAGGAGGTTTTAATGCGCATGCTGCAAATATTGTAACTGCAATCTTTATAGCTACTGGTCAAGATCCGGCACAGAATGTTGGAAGTAGTAATTGTATGACTTTAATGGAACCATGGGGAATTGACGGTTCAGATCTATATGTGTCTTGCACAATGCCCAGTATAGAAATAGGTACTGTTGGAGGTGGAACAGGTCTTCCTGCACAAGGTGCATGTTTAGCTATGTTAGGTGTTAAAGGTGCACATGCTGATCAACCTGGTGAAAATGCCAGTAGATTAGCTAGAATAGTATGCGCTACAGTACTTGCCGGTGAATTATCATTAATGGCTGCGCTTACAGCTGGACATTTAGTCAAAAGTCATCTTAGGCACAATAGGTATGTCAATAAAAAAAAAATAATCTTTTTTTTCATCTGTA
This sequence comes from Euglossa dilemma, assembly GCA_002201625.1. Lineage (NCBI taxonomy): Eukaryota > Metazoa > Arthropoda > Insecta > Hymenoptera > Apidae > Euglossa > Euglossa dilemma. Next base: position 4,475,292 of record NIJG01000112.1, read on the forward strand.
GGAACAACACAAAATTCACAACATGATTTTATTTTAGATCATCTACCACTGTAACAAACGCGATGAGTGTCTCTCAAAATAATACAGGAGATAAATTATGTGTGCCAAATATAATAGATCCTATACAAAATGTTTGTAAGGAGTTTGGAGAGAAGTTTTAACATTAATCATACATCGACAAGTTAATTTCTGATCTTTTAGTAGAATGTCTTGTACCGTATGGCTGTATGAACATAATATTCCAAAGAAATATTTCTTTTATATATATATATATAAAAGAACATATACCAAAAAACTAAACTTGAAATAGGAGTAAATACAGTAAAATGATTTTAACAATTTGATTGAAAACATGATACAAATTTTGAAACAAATGCAAAAATGTATCCAGCATGCTACAAGTTTGGTTTACGTTGCGGACGGAACATAGTATATTTTGAATGTGATGGAATGTGTATACTTAATTTGCAATGAAATATGCAATTAACAATGGTTGTATAAAATTAATATGGTGCAAAGACTATTTTTTGCATACACAGTCATATTTTTACATAGTGCAATATTAACTTTTAGCTGTAGTAACTTAGATTGTCATAATGTAACAGTAAAAAGAATATAATCAAAGACTGTACATTATGTAGTATATCGAGAACAATCAAATTGTTTTCCCTAACTAAAAAAGTATATATATTATTATGGTATTATAATGCGAATAAAAATTTTAAATTATATTTCTTGTTTTTAACTATTTAAATAACGAAAAAAACTACGAATGCATTATATTATATGAAACTTTATTAATACAAAAGATCAATTTGAATTGAAAAGTACACAAAAGGCAGAAAATATATATTAAATAAATAAGGAAATTGACTTTTTGATTTCTTTTTAATACATGTGTACACATTCTGTGAATAGGAAACAAGCCTTTTTTAATGTAAAAAAATCATATTCAAAAATATAGCCTAATAAATACCACAAAATTTACAATTATTAAAAATTTACATTTTTTCATATGTTTCTTCATACCCACAAGTTATACAGGTGTGTGTATATGTATCATCACGTTCGCTATATGTATCTTCTCCAAACTCGTGTGTATGAGATGCCTTTGATGTCTTATCATACATTGAACTCCTGACTTGCATTCTTAATTGTTTAATCTATGCGACAAAAAATAGTCATTTTTTAAACAAAAATTATCTATATTGATATTATTTTATATTTCTAATTATAAGTTTGAAATATGTTTATTACCTTCTTATTAAATTTTTTAATTTTAGTTCCTTCCCTTCTAACATCACGTAACTCTTTTTCCTTTATTAGATTTTCTTCTGAACCCCATACTTCTAATGCTCTCTGTTCTATTTGTAAATGCAAATACAGTTTCATTTCACCCCAATTTACATTGTGGGGATTTTTTCTAACAATACATTTTAATGGAGGTTCTCTTTTATCAAAATCACAGTCTTTCAATAAATATTCTTGCTTTGCTTCTGTTTTTGTAATTAAAGAGTGTTTACCCTTGGGATCTCTAAAATAAATTTATTTATAATATAATACTTTAAGTTTAATATTAAAACAAATAGTATAAATAACAAACAAAGCTTATACCTGCATTTATCACATACATGAATATCAAATGTCTGTAAAAGATATGAATCTTTAAATTCCTCTTTACATTCATCACAATGAGGTAAATTGACAACAATTGGAGCAGGTTCAGATGTTATTTGTAACTAAAAGAAAACAAGTAGTAATTATTAAATTCATTTAATATTTTCTTTATAAATTTAAAAATATTAAAAAATGATGTACCATTTGTTCTTCTATATCATCATTTTCTTCTATAAGAAAACCACCTCCACTATCTATGACTCGTTGCCCCTGAGTTTTTGACACTGTACCCTTTTTTAAATCTCCATTTTCACTTTAAAAAATCAAGTGATTTTAAACAACTTTTATTCTTTAAATTATTAATATTAAAGGTATTAGTTTATTACAACATACCTCCTTACATATGGATGAGAAACTATTTTAGATTTTTTTAAAAGTAATGCTTTTTGACGATTTCGTTCTGCACGTTCCTTAAAGTGCTGAGAATTTTCGACTAATTCTTTATCTTCAGATGGATCATTTACTTCCAATGTAGTAGACATTTTTATATTAGTATTTTTATTTTTAATTTTTTTTTAGATGCAGAATTTCTTTTAAATTCAGCAGGCATTAATCTGAAAATATATTAAAATCATACATTAATTTAATAGTATTCTTTTCATTATTCTTTTAATAAAACTACAATTATAATTTGTATAGGTTAGATGTATGAAATATGAAAGTCCACTTTACGCTTATTTCTTTAAAAATTAGTATATCGTAAAGTTCGATATTATTATTAGTTCGATTTAAAGGGATGAAAAACAAATTATATAAACATAGGTCTAAAAAGTCTTCCTTTTCGAGATATAACTATTCGAGATATAATTCTCAAGAAAACAATGTTCTTATAAAAGTACATTCAGTTTAATGTATCGTCAATTTAAAGAAATTAGATTATTTTCACCTCTTATCATTAATCAAAAACAAAACAAACATGTTCGAACGTCCTGAGTCAAAGAACAGATACTTACTGTACTGGTAGAATGGATACTTTAAAACCCGTTGGTGGGAGGGGGAAGAGAGGGAATTGAAGGGAATTGATTCGACATTTAAATTTTTGGAATGGAAAAGTTCTAGAAAACAGTGATAAGAAATTAATTACCAATATTTTTTTTTTTAAATATTTATAATTTAATATATATCACGTTTATATTTACAAATAACACATTGTAACAAATATCCATAATATGTACATATTGATTTCAAAGTATTTGAAGCTTTGTATTCAGCCAATTATTTTTTTTTTAATCCTTTTACACTTTGTGAATCAAAGCACAATAAATTGCGATTTTTCAAGTGATTTTCCAACTTGAATTTCTGTGTAGCATGCAGTACTGGTTTAATATAGGAATGAATAAATAATTATTTTCTCATCAGAAGTTCATAACAAGTATTAAATGTGCATAAAGATGGTGGTATATCTTCCATTAATCTAATTATGCATAAGGCATGAGCAATATGATTTTTTTTCCTTAATTCTTGTACAAGAATTTCCGCATTATCTTTAATATTTGTTAAAGATCGATTTACAAAAACATGTTCAATGATTTGCCCAAAAATTTCATGGTTTGGATCAAAAGATGCTGTTAAATTTTTCAAAAATAATATTTCCAATATTGGTGCTGACAATTTCAATTCCTGAAATGTGAAATAATATTAGCATAAATATGTGAGTGTGTGCATGTGTGTGTAAAGTAAAAATCTAATTTTGTCAAAACATATGCTTATATATACTTTATATTTTTTTTCGAGAATGTTTATTGCTTCTTCATGAAGTTTAGAATCATCCATATCTAATTTAATATAAATTGCGTGTTCAAGGGGAATTTCTTCAGTATTTAAGAATTCTTTGAGTACCTATCAAAAATAATTTAAATTAATAACATTTAATAAAATTCGTTACAATTTAATGATTGGTATTATAAAATTTACATTTGTTGAAGACAATGCTTTAATTAATTCTTTATATTCCTCAAAAATTTGTTTATTATGTTCGTTTTTATCTTTCTCCATAATGTGAATATTCACTAGTTTCATTAGTTTTAGAATCGGATGTTTGTCAATTTGTGTATATTCAGAATCTTCAAATTTCGGCCATTGCAATAATAATCTTTTTGCTTCATAAAAATGATCAACATTTTGTATTTTATTAAATATTTTTTCAAAAGCTTCAAAGCGGTCTTTTTCTGTGGCACATTCTCCTATATCTTTTACTAGAGAAATATTATTCTCTATATACAATTCTTGATTTAAAATATCTGTTTTGTTCCCTATGTGTTCTATTACATTTTCATTTGAAAAGTCGCCCCAGTTATCAGTCCATTCTACATCATTTTTATCATTAGATCCCAACAAGTTTTGTTCAATTTTATTTTTCCTATCATGCAACGAATTTTCTGTTAACGTTTCGTCCTCTCTAGATTTTTCAGTAAATACACTTGAACTCTGTGTAGGCGCTATATTAGATTCGTCTATTTCTTCATAATCTTCAACTTTATTGTTATCTTCTATTTCTTGGTCTGACTCGGAAAATTCTGTATTATTTATCCCATAAATTTTAAACAAACATGTTTGCCAATGTTTAAATGGTTTATAAATATCCGATTTTTTGCATTTATGTGCTATATCTATCATTTTCCATATTAAACTCAATGGATCAAATGAATATAAGTTTTCAAAATCTTTATATAAACTTTTATGTAATTCCAAGCTATAATAATACATCGCACTTTGAATGTATAATTTTGTTTGTGGCAATTTTAGTAAAATATTATGTACTTCTTTTACAGATCGTTTTTGTACACTAAGTAGATATGTCATACCCAGCAACCAATCCTGCTGAATAGTATATTTTGCACATTCTAAAAATACTAAAGTAAACCAAGTTATCAATTGTCAAACATTTACCTTATATTACTGTTTAAACAAACGTGTAATACTTACAATGATTAATATCACTTGCTTCTAAGCCATAACAAGAAGATTCACTTAACATAGCTATTCTTAAAAAAGCGCGACAGCATTTAAGCTGCGTATTTGGTAAATCTGGTATAGAATAACTAGTATATTTTGTATCAAGATTACTAAGCTTACAATTTTTATGCAACTCCTCATAAAAACATGAAAAACTTTGTATATCATCGTTATCTATATTTTCATATTCCGTGTCATTATCTTGGTCATTTGAGAAAGTAAAATTTAATCTAGATTTCCAAAAATTTGTGTCACTTATATTTTTTATTAAACCAAACGTTGAATCTTTCATAATATTTGCAGAAGTTTTGACTATCTCAGTAGAAGCTTCTAAAACTTTTGGTACAAATTCTTTAGTTTCTACCTGTGGCTGTAAATTAGCAATAGTTTAGTATAGTTCTGTTTTCTCCATTATAGATGACATTTTCAGTGTATTTCTTACAGTAGTTAATGCATCTATAAATTCCTCTTCACTATCAGCATCATTATAATCATCAGATAATGAATCTGGGGGTATCCACAATTCTAAATTTTTATGTAACATTTGTATTTCTATTAAATGTATTTGATCTAATGCTTTGCTTAAAATGTCGCTAGGTCCATTATTTATTGCAAACCATAAACATTTTTTTCTAGATTTCAAATCTTCATAATCTTCACAGAATCCTAATTCTAAAGCAATTGTCCAGGCAGAAACGTAATTATTTTGCATCAGTTGCTGACATGTAGCAGCACAGACATTAAAATCCTTGACCTATTATATTATATTATAAATTAATTATTTTATGTATAAATATTAAANTAAAACAATTCTACCTCGAGTGATTTTTTTGCAATTAATTCCAAAACCTTTCCTTCTTGCATTCTACTGTTATTCATTTCTATTCGTAAATAATTTGCTAATGTTAATAATCTTTGACGACTCTTATGAGCATCTGCCCGTTTATTTAAACAATCTTTTATCAACTGTAGTCTATCTTGCATTAATCGCACTTGAAGCGGTAATATACGAATGTTGAATTCATTCAAAATTTGAAGCGAGTTAATGAGATCATACTCCTCTTTTATTTGTGCATTATCATCTACAATTAGATGAAGACAAGCTCTAAAAAGATAATGTTTATAAAAGTTGAAATAAAAAATACATTAAGACATCGTAAGAAAATTGAAAATATTTACCTAGCTAATTCCATATTAGAATCGGTTAAGGATTTGGAGCTATTAAAATATTCCTTACTGGCATCTAAAATTAAGTTCACTGCTTTCTCATAAGATACTTTTAACAAAGATTGTTCATTTTTTTTAGTCTCAATTAAAGTAGCACAATTTTGTATATTAGATTTAATTCCCGACACCAAACGTGCTGATACACAAATTTCAAAGCATATTTCTATATCAATGCATGTAAAAATTTGACCATGAATTTCTAACATATCATTCAATAATTGAGCCCATTGTTTCTCATCCGGAGGTGGTATCCTTGAATTAAACATAAAAAAATGTTAAATACGAAACATCTTTAAAAAGAAGATATTAAAATATAAAAGAAATTATTTACCTCTTGTTTAAACTTCTCGCCATTTGGATCAACATTAATTTTGCAGCTTCAGGATTACTTTTATTTTTTCGTAATGCATTTAATGCAGTTTTAACACCATATTTATTTAAAATTTTTGTACATTTAAGTTCTTTATCCAACTCTTCTAGTAAAGTGCATATTGCACTTGTTTTTCTTCCATCGCGATCTTTAGGAATGGAATCTATGATACATGTTGCTTTTTCATAGATATCAAGATCATTACAAGCATATATGCAATCTAATGCTAAGGTGGCAGTATTCTCTATCATGTAAAGAATGTCATTATCATGAGACTGTTTTAAGTATTCAAAAAGTTTTACTGGAAATATTAGATCTTCTTTACTAGTGGATACTAAATAATCAGTAAATAAATGCTTCTGTAATTCTCCACCTAGATATTGATGCCTTCTTTTTATAAATGGTAATACAAAACTTTTTATATCATCAACAAAACTTTTTTCAGTAGTCATGCTCATTAACAGTTTAATTTTTTCTAATTTACATAACTTTTGTAATTGATCCAAAGACAGGTCTTCTAGATAAACTTTATAAACAAGGTCATCTAACGTTTCTAAATCTAGCAACAAATTGTCTAGACCATTAATATTATGTAATTTGGCTATTTTTATTAATTGCAGAGCATTATCAATCATACAACTATTTCTTTCGATTTGATAAGCTCGCGACTCGTACCATTTCTGCAGCAATTCTGGTGTAAGTAAGACATTTCTGTATATAGATAGCGATGGGTCATATTCATAAAGTAGTTGTGACTTATCATTACTTTCTAAATTAATTATCTCATTGAATTCAGTTTTTTCAGACCAATCTCTTTGTCGTAATTCACATTGATCAAGAAGAAATAACTGGCCATCGGTATCGCATTCTGGTAACAGCTTTTTATATTTTAGAGGATTTAAAGTTTCTGGAAAGAAGCTAATGATTGCTAACCAATGGGGTATCAAACATTCACCATGATACGTAAACATGATTTCAACTCCTCGACAATCTCCATTTTTCGCAAATTTAATTGCATTTTCAACAGCCGAGAGTTGTCGAAATTCTTCGTAAAAATTTTTATCATACTTTAACGAAGAATTTAAAATAATTTCGTATGTAAGTAATTTATCTAAATGATCTAGAAGTTTTCTTCTGTACTTAATTAAGTCTTTCTGAGCTTCGGATAAATGTTTAATTTTTATTTTTTCAAGCTCTTGATTTATCTTTTGTACTTGTCTTAAGCTTACACTAGCTTCATCCATTTCACTCCAATCTTCATCAGTATTATCTATTACAAATTTTCCATTATCACAAGTACCAATTGCTATTAAAGTTTCCAAGTTTGCACCTTTTAATCCAAAATTTAATAATTCTCTTGCTGCTTCAATAGTATCTGGGACTCGCGTTATGCATTCGTGCAAAACCCAAGATCTTTTCGTAACTTTACTTAAATGCTCTTGAATAGCAGTCAAGGATAACTCAGATTTTCGCCATTGTGTTTGATATACAAGATCTGTATCTAAGTTGTACATATTTGCTAAAGCCAGAGCTTCTTCATATTCCTACAATATAATTCTTTATTTACTTTAGCTTAAGATATTGTGAATTTCATAAATATTTATACCTCTATATCAATTTTTCTTGAATAAAGTTCTTCAGGCGTCGTACTTTTAAGTCCAAGGATTCTATACGTTCTAAGCAATACTTTAGACTTTTTTTTTTTTGGTTGGAATCTTTCAATGTCAGTCATAGAATACAACGTACTTTGCATTAAATTCGTAGTATAATTCAATATACTAGTTGGTTCTAGTTCATCAACCTCTTCTTCACTTTCAGAAGATACTTCTTAAAAAATAAATTAATATGTTCTATTACGTATATAGTAAATATACACTATCAGCTAATTAAGAATACAAACCTGATGTTTGATTCTCTGTATTGCATTCTCTGTTTCGTTTTTTACTTGTTATGTATGTTTCACAATCTAAACATAAAAAACCTCGATTTGAACCAAGTTCATATATTTGTGGTTGTGCAGCTAAAAATTCAGGACTTGTGCCTAAAAGATTCTTTAAGTTGTTTGTAGAACACACAGAGGTGGAGCCTGAACATCTTGCAATTATAATTGCCTTTTAAAATGTTAATAGATTAGAATTAATATGACCATATATTTAAATACATACATATGTATATATAGAAATAAAATACTACCTCTTCAGACCACCAGCCAATATCTATCGGATGGAATTCAGTAACACTTGGTGGAAATTTCTTTGACCTTGCATGACCCAAGGGATTTGGTATATTAAAATCTGGTTGCTCTGATAATTTCCACTTTCTTTGTATTAACAGATTTGGTAATCTCCATAAAGATATTGAGCCATCTGTATGTAAACATGTTAAAAATTGACTATTTGGAGAGATTTTAATTTTGAATATGATCGATTCTGGTTCTAAATTTAGTGTAGGAATAATGTTCCATATAGAAAATCTTGATTTGATCTTTGATTCATTATCAAAAGTAAATGATAATTTGCAATATGGATATTCATTCAGAGGTCTCCATGACGTTAATCCACTGTCTGAAGCTGTAGACTGTAATTTTATATGTAGTTATAAATAGTAGTTTTTGTAAATTGATACATAGAAAGTACATTAATTACCATTAATTTTTGTGTTATTGTATTTCCTGCAACATAGAATAACTGATGTTTTTCATCATAAGCAACAGAATTTATTCCATTCTTGTAGAAGCTACCGAAAGAAAATTCATAATTTGCTACATATTCATTAGTTGTTGAAACATGGTATGATCTGAGTAAACCACTATATGTGATTGATATAAATTCATAAGACCATTTCTCCGGTTTCATTCTTGGCTTGAGAAATATTATAGAAGCAATTGCATCACCAGCTTCTAAAATATGAGGATTCTGGGATACAGTTTTTGGACTGATATTAAAAATATTATTTCCCAGAGCATTGTAAAAAGAAATATAACCATTGCTAGATGCTAATACTAAAATTGTTCCATCTGGGCTCCAAGCCAATTTGCGCCATTGTGGAAAAGCATCTTTTGGTACTAAAAAGATATATATTTTATCATGCATTAAAACAGGTGAATTTTTCTGAATTAAAAGGATTTAAGAAATTATATAAATTTAGGATTTACCAGAAGCTTTTCCAACAATTGAAGAATATTCATCTTTTGCTTTTCGAATTTCTATAACATTTTCTTGTAGAACAGCAAGTAAACGACCACAATCTCCAATTGCAAACTTCCATGGTAGAGTAAGACTAATTTGTTGTGATATACTCTCTGGTAGAGAATACCTATTATTAAGATATCTAAGAGCATTTTTTATTGTCCCTGTTGTAGGCAATATTACAGTATCATTTTTGCATTTCTAAAATAAATATTTTGTAATAAATACATTAAAACGAAGGTAGATCGTAGATTATATGTTTCACTTGAATTTTCTTTTTAAATATATTAATGTAAACTTACTATTAATTCTGGTTCTTGCTTCCGAATAAAATATTCCAACAACTCATAAAGTATTGGTTTGTTTGACAATTCGTTTGAATTAACCATTTTGTAATTAGAAACATAACCTATTACGTTGACAAAAACACAGAAGTGAAATCAGTAAAAATTTGACAAGTCACTAGTATAACGACATACTCAGTTTCTCTTATTTTTTGATGATAATAAATAAATTTAAATAAAAATTATTCAATTATTCCCATACATATTAATTAAAAATGTTAATTATAAAAAATTATGCGTATACTTTGTTAAAAATAATTTAAGATCGTAGAACCATATCGATATGATATATCTGGAGAAGTCAAGTTGCATAAAGCACATGTGTAAGATGGTGCATACATGTGAATTTAAAATACAAACTTGTCCGTGCTTGTGGTTGTCAACAGAATAGCGTGAACCATATTATTTTTACAATTCAAACTTCTTAAATATTTGCAAAATGTCAGACGGCGAAGATGATTTTATGTGTGAAGAAGAAGAAGATTATGGTCTTGTAAGTATATGTATCCTTAAAAAAGAAATATTGATATATTAAGAATGATTTTGGTTAAGAGATAGGTTAGGATTTTCATCTTGACGTATATGAAATTTAAAAATAGTTTTAGAATTATCTTATAATGTCTAAATAATAAGAAATATTGTTGTTCAGATATTTTCAAAAAATAATACAGCTGTCGAAATGTTATTACAGTTTAAATTCGTCTAGGTTATATTAATACTTTTAAAATGACATTCTTAAATGTTTTCCTTACTTTGCTATATTGAGACTTTGTGTGGTGTGCAATAAAATCAATTTCAAAATGTGCTTATGTTTTATGATAATTTTAGGAATATTCTGAAGATTCAAATTCAGAACCTGATGTTGATCTAGAAAACCAATATTATAATAGTAAAGCTTTAAAAGAGGATGATCCAAAGGCAGCTCTACAAAGTTTCCAAAAAGTTTTGGATTTGGAGGGAGGAGAGAAGGGTGAATGGGGTTTTAAAGCTTTGAAACAAATGATAAAAATTAATTTTAAATTGGTATGTTATTATATTAATGTTATATGAAATATATTTAGTTCTGTACATTATTGCTAATTAATTACATTAATACTGTATGAGATGTATTTATATATCTTTATCATTTCATTTTTATAGGGTAATTATAAGGAAATGATGACAAGGTATAAGCAATTACTAACTTATATTAAAAGTGCAGTTACCAGAAACCATTCAGAAAAGTCTATAAATTCCATATTAGATTATATTAGTACCTCAAAGAATGTGAGTAATGTTATAATGTAAATTATGAATTGATTTAGTTTTCAGATATATTCGTTTTTTTTCTTATTAAATGTTTTACAGATGGAATTATTACAAGATTTTTATGAAACTACTTTAGATGCTTTAAAAGATGCTAAAAATGATAGGTTATGGTTTAAAACTAATACAAAATTGGGAAAGCTGTACTTTGATCGGTCAGACTTTAACAAATTGGCTAAGATATTAAAACAACTTCATCAAAGTTGCCAGGTTGTGCTCTTGGAATTTTTTATTAGTTGTATTAGATATTACGCACACACGTACATTATATATATATACATATAAAATGTTTTATTAGACTGATGATGGGGAGGATGATTTAAAAAAAGGAACACAACTTTTGGAGATTTATGCATTAGAAATACAAATGTATACAGCACAAAAAAACAACAAGAAATTAAAAACTTTATATGAACAGAGCTTACATATTAAAAGTGCTATACCACATCCATTAATAATGGGAGTCATTAGAGGTGGTATAATTCAAATTATTATCAACTATCAAAAGATATCTAATGACTTGAAATAAAACGTTTTGTTTATTTTTAAAAGAATGTGGAGGGAAAATGCATTTAAGAGAAGGTGAATTTGAAAGAGCACACACTGATTTCTTTGAAGCTTTTAAAAATTATGATGAATCTGGATCACCAAGACGTACCACATGTTTGAAATATTTAGTTTTAGCAAATATGTAAGTTAATAAATTAAGCAAGTGAAATAACATGTATTATAATAATACGATTTATTGTTAATGTTTAAATATATATAAAAATAGGCTGATGAAATCTGGTATCAATCCATTTGACTCTCAGGAAGCAAAGCCATACAAAAATGATCCAGAAATCTTGGCAATGACAAATTTAGTGGTCAGTTATCAAAATAACGATATTAATCAATTTGAATTAATCTTAAAACAAAACAGAAATAATATAATGGATGATCCTTTTATAAGAGAGCATATCGAAGATTTACTACGTAATATACGCACACAGGTATATGTAGTATGCTATATATATTTTATGATTGTTGAAAATTCAAAATTTAACGTAACGTGATTTTATAGGTTTTAATCAAATTAATTAAACCATACACTAGAATTTACATCCCTTTCATAAGCAAAGAATTAAACATCGATGTATCAGAGGTCGAAAGTCTTTTAGTGTCTTGTATTTTGGACAGTACTATTTGTGGTCGTATTGACCAGGTAATGCGATCAATTTTATATTATTCAACAGACTTTTATTTTCTTTATTTTACGTTAAATTGTATACAGGTGAATCAAGTGCTTGAATTGGACAAAAAATCGGTATGTGCAGCACGTTATAATGCTCTAGATAAGTGGACGAGTCAGTTGCACTTTTTGCATTTAACTATAGTAAATAAAATGTCATAAAGAGTATGACACGCGTGAATCCAAAATAACATCGACTTTAAAATATTACATTGTATAGTATATCATAAATGCCTGTCTCCGATTATATGAAAAATAAAATCTGTTGTGATATAATAAAGTTAGGATTTTAATACGATTCGTTTATTATACCTTCTCATTGCGACATTCTTTTTTATTGTTGCCGCTATCTCTCAGATGACGACTCGTAAATATCAAATTCGATGCGAGTAATAAGTTACGTGGCATTTTTCGATATTATTTGGATTTCTACCTCTTCACCGTTTGGTATGGATTTTTAATATCTCCGATAGATTAGGATTTATTCGGATTGATCTATGGCGCGGTGGTATTTGCGGATCTTTCTTACGGAAGTTGAGTTGAACAGATATTTTGTTGAAAGATATATGTATTCTTTAATTTTATAGAAACTACGTAGACCTCTGTGTTTCAACGTCCTTGGATAAAAGTTCATAAATTTTTTAGTCCACTATTGGAATTGAGTGTGGAAAGTCTTTGAAAATTGTAAATTCATTACGTTCAGTCTGAAGAATTGAAAAATTTCATCCAACATTTACTATTTATAAATTAAATAAATTCGTTTCGAAGAGTTCATTGTTCATTAATAATAATAGTCGCATAAATTGTGCTATCTGTAATTATTGATTTTATGCTAAGGTAGTAGCGGGGGTATTGAGTTGTTTTAAAAATATACCGATATCAAGAACGGGTGGATTGTTGGTAGGGGGTAAGGTATGGTTCCGTGTTCGCTTCCGACATGATACTTTGTCAAGTGTCCAATCCCTTGAATCGTGTTCAATCATGTTTAATGTACGTTACTGTTAGCATAATAATTTTCCAATTGCTCTATGAACTCTTTTCGTGCAGGTTTACATATTTTTTGCTCGTTAGAAATCGACCGTATTTAATAAGTAATCAAAAGAAAGTCACTTCGATTTTTTGGCTGCATGTTTATCACTTTGCGTTTATGATGCGATAAAAACTTATCATACGCTACAATCTCGAAATAAGATCGGTCACGAGACTCTACGAGAATGTTTTCCCAGGAAATATACTACCCCCCACCAAAAAGGACCCGCGAGTAGCTTGTAAGAAACGTTACTATCTTTCTGATTTAAACTGCTCGTATTATTCTGTGATTTGTATGCGTTTATTTAGAAATATAACTGCACGTGTATAAATAATGTACATATACATATGCAACGTGGTTAATATATTGCAAACACGGTAAGAAATGCATCCGCAATTTTAACTTTTACATCAAACGGAATCTATTTTTAATTCAGAATCAGAATCAGATGCAATCGGCGATACGAATATTAATTCTGCTTTATTTATTTTATATCGACTAGGATGAATCTTACGCGCATACATTCTATTAATTCTACCGTATTTACTGAACGATAACAACAAATAAAAAAGCTTGCCCGCAGGCAGTGATTAACGAATAAACTCATCGATGGATGCCCGTAACCCACTTGTCGATTCTCTTTAATCATCTTTAAAATTAAACGATATATTTCCATTTCACGTTGATTAAAAAGTATTAGAAAATCTTATCGACTCGGCGATCAGAGAAAACGGTATGAAATAGCGGGGGTAACATTGGAGCGAGAATAGGGGGAGCAAGTTTAATTCTAATAAGAGAGGTTCTATTTGAACATCGCACCGCGTATAAAATAACGACAACGAACGTTAGACGTAGTTTAGTTAATCGAGCAATTGTTAATCGTATTACGGAAGGTGGCCGATCCACCTCGTCGCCAGCTGGAAATTCATAAGTTTCAATTAACAAAGTTCTATTCGTTTGCCCGAATTATCTACGCAAGTTCGATACACGGCGCAATTGGACATCCTGGAGAAGGATGTGGTTGAACAGAAGGATGACGAACGTGCCGTCTTGGTGGAACGGCACGGCTGGTTTTAGCTCCGTTTCAAGCATTGTTATTCAGTCTACGTTCGCGCCTATGTAAATGTTGGTTAACCCCAGGCAGGATGGGCGGCAGGGTCCCTAGGCTCGTCCTACATCCTCGCCGCTACGGGATGGTATAATCCTCTCGTTCTCGAACAGGTTCATCCTCATCCTTGCCACGTTTAAGGTGGCAGCTTGCAAACCCATGGAAACTTGCTTTGCTGGGAAATCAATTTCGGGGAAATAAAATCACCGGCAAATCTACCGAATTGCTCGCCGATTCTTGACTTAAGTTTCATGAGCCGCGGATTACGCTATATCTGTATTTCCTTTGGGAAATCGGCCCGCTGCACGGCCGATGAGTTTTAAGAACCGGCCAGGCCTCTGGAAAGTTACACGAATTACGATGAATTTTTCACCGTGCCATTCCGACGTTTAGATCATCATCGATAGAAACGCCTCGATACCGTTTCTATGTGTTTTAACGTTAAGGTTCCACGAGCTGTGGTTACAGCTGCAGTCGGCGTGATTAGCGGGCATGCGAGTGTACGCGTGAAACGACGTCGACGATAACGACTATGACGACGGAACCCCAACGTTAATTGGCACTTGCAATCAAAGCAGAGCACGAAATACCCGCCGGTATTCACGCGGCTCTTCCGCGAATTTTGAAATGAAATTTTCCTTGAAATTCCGCCGCGCGCGAGCAGACGGGAATTGCCAGACAACCGGGACGATCTCCCTTAAAGATCGACAATAATACTCGACGCACGAGCCACGTCTGATTGATCGACGTCTCGAAGATCGACGAGGAAGAAGAAGGATTATGTTTAAATTTATCAATTACAGCCTCGACGCGAGACCTTGGTTTGGCAAACGGGGATAAGTTAAAAGGAGGAGGATCGCGACAAAGCAGCCGCTTTTAGATGAAAATAACGGATAAAGCGAGCAAGAAATCATAGATCCGACTGAACGTTAATGAACCGGTATCCTTCCTCTCTTTTCCCCTTTCGCTCCTTTTTTCTCTCTAATTCGAGTATCACGTCCGTTGCAGGTTCATGTTGCAACGTACACGAGGGACGTAGCTTGTGCAGTTGCGAGTAGATTCTACCCTTTGAGGAGAGTTAATTTAAGTGAAAACTCCATTTTCAGTGTCTCTTCCGTTGGAGGATGCCCCACGGGTCTGAGCTGCACGGCGGGGAAAAAAAGAAATATTCGAGTTTTATATCCCGTTGCCTTGCGTGTAACTACGGGGGTAGCAGATTCTCCATAATTTTATGATTTTATCGAACGAAAGCAACGGTCGAAAAGGGATCGCAGGTAGGAAGAAATTCATTATCGATTAAATCGTAAGTGGGAGAACGCAGAGTGATCCTTTTTTCTGCTTCCGGCGCGTATTTTCCGTAGGTAAATAGGATCTTTCATCGATTGTCCCGCCTTGATTCCTGTGAAATAACCAGCCCTAAATTGAAACCGAAATACGGAGCCTGAGGGAGCCATGGCGTCGTTTACCGTCGTTTCAAGCGGCTATTTTTCAACCTCCGGTTAAGACCAGGCATTAAGGACAGCGGTCGACGAAAACGCAGAGCGATTTCAGTTAATTTCCACCTGCTGCCTTTTTCCCTCTCGCTTCGCCACGCGATCCGAATTGTCACGTTACGGGGAAGAACTCTTAATAACCGAGAGACTTCCACCTTTATTCGCCTCGACCTTTTCTACTTTTAGTAGCTGCGTTCTTGCCTGAACGTGTGCCTGTTCAGTCACCTCGAGAACGATCCTCGGAAAGAAGAGGCCAATTTTTAATTTCTCCGATCTTCGAGATTCTACCGCGGGAAATAACGAAGAGAGATTTTACCCCGGACGAGCACTCGCGAAATTTC
Source organism: Euglossa dilemma (assembly GCA_002201625.1). Lineage (NCBI taxonomy): Eukaryota > Metazoa > Arthropoda > Insecta > Hymenoptera > Apidae > Euglossa > Euglossa dilemma. Next base: position 4,491,561 of record NIJG01000112.1, read on the forward strand.
TCGCGACGTCGGGCAATATTCCTTTTTTCTCCCGGCTGCTCCCTCAAGAAATAAGTTACGGCAAGAACGATCGCGAACGACAACTCGCAAGGGGATATACATCATCCGGACCAGGAGTATAGCGTTTTTCGACGCGCCGTCACGACGCTACGCGTCGGCCGAGCGGTATAATCTCTCAAGTATTGTCTGCGTGCCGCGTCGATTTATCGATGCTAAGACGGGAAGGGCAGCTGGAGGATTGCCGCGAAACGGTGGCTGGGATAGAGCGATCACGGGGAAAAGAGGGGTTGGCGAAGGGTGGGAACGCATCTGCCAGTTTTTACTAGGGTTCCCGTATATCATAATCGCGAGCGAAGCGTTCGGGACGCGGTAGAAGGCACGCGCGAGAGAGGGATGCGTCGTCGGGAGTTTGAATGGCGAAAGTGGCATAATGGTGTACGGTCGAGGGCGTCGCGAGGGCCAGTTTTTTTCGGTTACCTCGACAAAGTCGTTCTCCAAAGTCTCAGCAGGCGACGCGCAACTTCCGCCGACGTGTTTTCCACGCAGAGCGTCCAGGAATCGAGCAAGACGAATTGGAAAATTCGATCGATTGCCCGAGAAAGTTTCGTTTGTAGATGGTTAAGCGCGCGAGTTCGCAGACTCGTGGCAGGGTGAAGGGAGGTTAAATCGGTTCTAGTTTCTAATGTCGGGGGTGGTGCATCGTTAACGCGCTCGTTCGGGATGGTGATTTTTTCGCGAGCACACTTTTTTCATTTACAGTCACACGAAGAGGAAAGTTTCCTTAATTAGAACGGTGGGAATAGAGCGAATAAAATTTGGACGATTCCGTTCGCTGGATACATGACCTTTTTGGACTAGTTTTGACGAGGCTCGGGGAGAGCGATTCGATCCTGACAAAAGTTTCCTCGTCGATGGGGTGAGGCAACAGAGTTAAACCTGCCTCGTGTGCCGTGTTAAATATGCGAGCATCGGGATCGGAAATTTTAATCTCGGGGAAACAGGTCGCGAAGATGGCGGAGGAGGAGCGAGAGCGAGGCTAAGGGTGCAAACGATCGCGGGAATAACTGTTAACGACTCGAATAAAGATTCCTTCCGAAATAGTTACCGGGAATGCGAGCGATATTATAACTGCTGCGATGGAAAAGTTTCCGTAGCCAAATACCGCGCGGCGCTGTTTTAAACGAGCTGTTTATTCCGAAAGCGCCGCGTTTTCACCGATAGAAAACTTTTTTCCCCTATATCTCGCGGCGTTACGTAACGTAAGTTTATCGTCCGACAACGTTTATCAGCGGCGGGTTGAACGAAATAAAGGTTTCATCAGACTCGCCTCGTTCGCGAAATTAAGAAATTATCGTAATCGTTGATTAAGCGTTATTATTTCAATTCAATTAGCCTCTCTTTTAATAATACCGTGCAACGCGAATTTTAATCCATGGGAAGCAAACTCTGTTCTAGACTCGTCCAACGGGTATTACGGATTAAAAGTTAATACGTTTCGAACAGCATGGTTTGCATAATAGATCGGGAAAGCGAGCGAAATGCGTGGCGACTTGGCGAGGAAAAGAAGCGTCTGGTTGATTAGTATCGTCGGTGTAATCATCCTCGCGAGAATAGATACGCGATCGAAGGACGCGAGGATAAATCGAGAGAGGGAGAGAAAGCCGGATAGAGAGATGCGAGCCGTATCTGACGCAGCCATCGCCACACGCCCTGTCTCTCGCCTGGGACCGAAGCCCTTTGAATTTTTTAATTTTCTCCCCCTTTTCCCAGCCGCGCGCGCGCCTCTACGTACCACGCACACGGTTCACAGGAAAGTCGGTTCTCTGCCGGAAAACACGAACGTTTATCCGACGACGAAGCCGAGGAGGATTCAGACGCGAAATCGGCGACCGGATGCGCATCCTCGATCGACCGAGCCGAGGACAATATCGCGATTCATCGGACGGATTAATTATTTCGTTACACGGAATAAGCGCGTGAAAAGCAATTTCGGTAATACCGGATTGCCCGGTTTGTTAGTTGAATTTACCGGTAGATTATTAGTTTAATTCGACTCCGGTCGAATTATCCACGCGGCCGGTTCGAAACCGCGTGGAAAGTTGGGGCAAAAACCATCCGAGGCTGGCCGGTCGCGCAAATATGCAAACGAGTCCGCCCGAAGACCGAGCAAACGGCCGATGTCCCGGAGTTAAAGTATCGGTACACACGATCGCCGATAGAATTAGCAGCCGGTGGTGAAAGTTGGTAAAATCCGAGACCGCGAAAATATCGCGTCTCCTCTCCCTTCCTTCGTGGACAAGACGAAGCGCGTGCAATTACGCCTTGACAAAATAAGGAAATGAAGTTTCTGCCTCTCTCTCTCTCTCTCTCTCTTAAACGAGAGCATAACGGTGTCTAAAAATGACCGATTACCCGCTAAAGAGTTACCGAGACGTCGCGGAAATTCGCGACGCAGACTGCACGGAAATGATTATCGTTCTGCGTCTCGTCGAGAGTGATTTACAAAGGGTTATTTTGTTAATCGAGCAGATGCGAGAGGAGACGCGAGTTTGATAGGCGGGATCGAGAAGAAGGACTGGGACGAGGTTGGGAAATGAACAGATTGATATTCTTGCCTGCGAGGATAGCGATCGCTCGCGTAAGCGATTCGCGTACGTAACCGGCAGGTAGCTAACGGCAGAGGCTATTATTCTCGGTGAATTTCCGTCGGAGGATACACCGTGGATGCATTGGATAAGGGGGCGAGAGCGGACGGCGAGGACACGGGAGGAAGCGAGCCGCGCGAGAAGCAGGAAGTTCCATTTTTGTTTCGTCCCGGCCGACACATCGACCGCCTTCCAGCAAGGTACAATGTCGATAGCAGAGTTTCCATAGCCGGAATTATTTCCGGTTGATATTCAACCGGGCCGGCAGCAGCTAGATATAATTAAAAACCCCGCCATCCTGCGGGGAACGCCTTCCACCGCGAAATTGCATGTAAAATTGGACCGAACACGCACACGTGTACCCGGCGCGAGTGTCCGTGTCCGCGCGTGTATCGCGATACCGCAAAACCTCAGCGCGAGCTGGCCGTAGGTAATTTTCCACAGGGGGTGGCCGTCCTCCGCCTCCCTTCCCGCCCTTTCCACCCTTTCCTCCCTTTCCCCCTCTCCGGCCGCCCCTATTCCTCGCCTCTGCCCCTATCGCGGTGGAAATCAAAGCACGGAAAAGAAAATCCCGAAATCCCGTGACCCGTGCGTGTCAACTGCACGGGTCTAGTTTTACCGCGGCTAAACACACCGCTCGGACCGCATTTTGCGCCGGCGGACGAATGCGTTTGACTCGCGACTCCGACGCCCTTCCGACGCCCCTCCGACGCCGCGCTATTCGGCCACACGCGCCGCCAACCCGCCCGGAATTTACAAGAATTTCTATCCATCGATTTCCCACGCGTTTTACACCGCCGCTCTTTTCCCGCCATTCTTCTAATTCCGATCTCGTTTTCCATTCTCTCCGTCCCCGCGGTCAAGGGTTCACGAATAGGATTGGAATTTAGGGAAAGAAACGCGGGAGCAGAGCCCTCCAATGCCGTGCTATTTTCCACCCCGGCCCCCTGCTGCCAACTCGCCCAAAATTTACAAGAATTTCTATCCATCGCGTTTTTCACGCGTTTTGCACCGCGGACGTTTTCCCGCCATTCTTCTAATTCCGACTTCGTTTCCCTTTCTCTCCAACCCCGCGGTCAAGGGTTCACGAGGAGGTTCATCGAGATTTAGGGAAAGAAACGCGAGAGCAGAGACCGTTTTCGAGGCTCTCCGTTCGCCTGGAGGGCTTCAATTAGCTCGATGGCATCCGCGTCGTAAATCGGCGGGTTGCAAAGCGAAGAGGAGAATGGCACCGACTCGATATCGGCGGCGGAAGCGATAAATACGGGGCTCGAGGGGCGCGTGAAAATCTCGATTCTGAAACGAGACTGTCAAATGCAACCGGTCGGATTCCCTAGCCGCTAAACGCGTTGCTACGACCGCAGCTCGCGGTACTTTCGTACAACTAATATATGTGTCTGAGCTGCGGTCGGTTTGCCCCGTAAAGCCTCGGTGTTTGTAAATGGCGTCCGCGGTAACTTCCACCGCGGATACTTCGTTTCTTCCTGCGAAGGCCGCGCGAAAAGTACCACTTCGCGTGCTCGGAGATGTCGCTTCGGTCCCCGCTGCTTGTGTGACCACTTCCGGTTGCTGGAAAATATCGCGGATAATTTCATTTTCTAACCGGAAAATCACTGACGCACTCTGCGGCCGGTGAAGCAAACAACGGCGAAACGTCATTTATGAAAGTTTCGTAAAGTCGAAAATTTTTTTACATTGGTTAATTAGGACTGTGACGCAAGTTACAATGGATTTTTTTTTAATATTCCTCCATTTTTAACGTCGCTACGCGATTATGAAGAAGTCGAGATCTAAATTAAGGGGAAATATAGTACTCTCTTACGAATGATATATACATTACGATCGAATGATAAATGATGGAATAAAATCTATCTAATACATAGTTATATGGAACAGATATTATATCGAGCTCACCAAACCTATTTTAGCAAAATATCCAAACACACAATCGGAAACTAGGATAGTGAATACTGAAAGCGGCGTCAAACCCTTGGCAACAGCCGCAAATGTCACTCACTGTCTTTTGTAAATACGCGACCAAAAGTGAACAAAAATATCCTGTCCGATTAAAAAACTGTCTGCTCTACACTGTTATACCAAAAAATTCTATCCAAAATGCGAAATAGACGAAATATAAGCGAAAAATGTTCACTACGTCACATCTGTAGTGACAGCCATACACGTCACTTACTGTATTTCGAAAATTTGGGCCCAAATCCAAAAGAAAATATCCTATCCCATTAAAAAAACAGTCTGCTCTACACTGTTATACTAAAAAATTCTATTCCAAAAGCGAAATAGTCGAAATATAAGCGAAAAATATTAATTGCTTCACACCTGTTGTGACAATCAAACACGTCATACGCTATATTTCGTAAATTCACGCCCAAAAGCAAAAAAGAATTGCCGATTCCATTAAAAAACAATCTGCTCTATACTGCTATACCAAAAAATTTTATCCAAAATGCGAAATAGACGAAATATAAACGAAAAATATTAATTGCATCACACCTGTCGCGACAGCCATACACGTCACTCACTGTATTTTGTAAATTCGCCTCTAAATCCCCCCAAAAATAGCCTATCCGATTAAAAAACTGTCTGCTCTACACTATTATACCAAAAAATTCTACGCAAAATGCGAAATAGACGAAATATAAACGAAAAATGTCAACTACGCCACATACTTTACGACGGTCGCACACGTCACTCACTGTATTTCGTAAATTCGCGTGTGAATCCATAAAGAAATAGCTTCTTCTATTAAAAAGCAGTCTGCTCGATACGGAGGTATCAAAATATCCTAATCGGAAACCAAAATCTAAGATAGTGAAACGAAAAAACTCAGTTGCGCGGCACGTTACGCGATTTCCCCAGCTGTCATTCTCTATGTTTCGGAAATGCTACGTAAAGTCGAAAAAAAATTGTTTACTATCTTTTCTATTCCCTGATTCAAAAAAATATCCTAACCATGAATCGAAATGGCGGCCCTACAATCACTTGCATTCACAGACTTGCATGCACACTACTTTGCACTTGTTCCTTTGTTCACTCACACGCACATGACACTCTGAACATTTGTGATATTTACTATTTATCTTCGCTTCGTTTCACATACGATGGTATATTACCATCAAACAAATGTCGAAAATTAGATATCTTCATCGTGGTAAAGTTCTTTTAATTTCTAGTACTTGTGCTGTGACTCATTCGTTTATGTCGCGGCAATGTTGCAAAATAACCTGCAATATCCCTGTTACGAAGTAATACCTGATGCACATTGCACTGCACATTGTTGTTCTTTATTATATAGTTCATCAAGTGCACCGTTAAAAAAAGATCGAATTGTAATAATATTACTTTCGAAACTTCTTGACGAGACAATGATATTTTTACTTTAACGCGAGAGAATATAACCGCCATTTCTTATCGGTACAATCGATTCGATTATTAGAAATCAGTAATAATCGGAACCATTGTTAGTCGTATAGTAGATATATATATGTAAGTTTATAAATTCGTACAATTTGTATTTTAGGTTGAGTTATGGGTGTGGGTGTATAAGATCTCATTGATTAATATCATATTTAGCCATTATTCGCTTTTTTTAATTTTAAAAAGTTGTTTTGAACACTTTTATATTAAAAACTATCGTTACGAAGAAGTAAATAGCTTTTTTATATCAAAATGTAGTTGTACATATGTAAATTACTGTATATGTTGCCGTTGAAAATGATACGAAGGATATATTTGCAATACACTACGTAATAACTGTTATGAAAGGTTCGCGAGTCTTTCTAAAATCGGTTGAGTTCGAGAATTTCCGTCTGACCTCGGTTCATATAGGCACCTGGCATTCATAGTACACGTCAGTAGCTTCTCGGTCGTCGTGACGTATACATCGAAATTTAAACCACCTAAATCAAGTGATTTATTTATTTTTCACCCTTAATAATTTATTCAATTTATTTATTTATGTTTAACTTTTAAT